>LPNX010345289.1:962550-1053077 GCA_001517045.1 Pseudotsuga menziesii
AGCATAAAACAACGATCCTCATATGAAGTATGAATGAAATTGACTAAAACCTAATACATGCAAAAGTCGGAACTTTGTTCAAGAGATTCAGAATCACCATATGTTACAGTTTGTTGTATGGTTATGAATATCTTAGTGTGAACAGTGTAAAAATTCATAACCTAAGTCTTCGATATAGGGAACTTAAGAAGAATTGAGGGGCACAATATAAGTCCATGATCCTTATGCCAAAATATTATATCATAGATAAAATGTAATTTGAAATCAAACTTCTGAAATCAATTTAACATGAAAATATTGAATAAACTTAAAAGATTCTAACAAAGGACTTCAAATCTCATCTTTTCTAAAAACTTGAGATTGCACTTCTGTGAGACTTTGAAGTCAAAACATTGTTCAAGAGTCTCAATATCACTAATGTTACAGTTTATGTCAATGCAGTGTCCATTAAGATAATGGCCTTCCTACTAACATAATGGTTGATGGCTGTGGCATGAAAATGTGTGCTTACTGGGCGTCCCTCTTATTTACATTTGTAGGATGTGGAATGCGTTATGTGAATGAGAATCTGTGAATAATAAACAGTAGGATGAAACCCCTTGAAATAGTTTCTACAACATCAAAAATATCCTCTCCTCCTCTCTCACTCTCACTGTTGACATGAAAAACTGCAAATATTATGGGGTGGATGGGCTTTTGTATGATGTAATTAGGGTACCTGATTTAGCAGTAACAACATGAAGAGCAATGACTTGATCTGCTGGCTGTGCGACCTTGACGAGTGCCCATGTCAACAGCTCATAACTGCCTGCGCCTAGTTTCAGTCCCACCAGTACACTGTTACCCTTCATCCTACCCGCCTCTTCCTCCTCCTCCAACAGTGCTGCAGTCATTTCACCACACACCACACCTATTGCCTCTGAAATACCCCTGCCACCAATTGCCCTTATGATATAAGGAATCGACTTTGCCTTCAGCCACCGTTGTACCAACCTGCAAGAAACTTGGGTTTACCCCACTGGATGATGAAGGAAAAGGGTTACTTACCTGACTCTAACACAGAAAACCTACCAACTTGCCCCATCCCATGGCTCCCGCTCCATAACCAAATCAGCATAAAATTTAGGCCGTTGAGTACAGTCAACTACCTTGCCCCATAAATGCATACTGCAAATTCCCCCATGATTAACTTCTAGTATGCTATTGACTGCAGCACCGTTGGCAATGATGAATCAGCTGAGAAGCCATTTGGGTCCCTGAATTAATGTTTTTACCTAAATACACTCCCACCTTGCCACCAAATTCCAGTAGAAACACCGTTTAATGGCATCCCACGCCGCTTTCCATTTTGCCCGTTAACCAAAAACGCTAATGTCCATGCTACACGCTAATGTTATGTCAAGATCTGGCGAGGTGGGGAGTAGATACGATTCCATCACCACCGTCGTTGTCAACGGGAACGTTTGGAGTGGGAGGGTGACCGTTGTTCACGTTTCACACGATGATGGAGCCGTCCGAAATCGTCGTTTCCCATTTCCGTGATTCTAAGAACTCTTATTTTCGATTGATTTAAAATTTGTGAAATAAGTTTTATTTGTAAATTTTTTTTTAATGGTAAGTGGAAGAGCTTTTTGATTAGCGGGTTTGCTACTGGCTAAGTTACCACGAACCAGTGGTCCCATTCTAAGTGGTCAAAATCATCTGGGATTGCACATTGCATGGACTGCACCAACCCTTAACATGGTTGGATTTTTTGGTAGTTTCGAATGGACGACCTTTCAACGTAGGGGCGCTTAACCATCACTGGCGATTATGTTATGTATTTTTGGGGGGGAGGGGAATAAAAAAATGGTAAACTAGTTTTTTTTTTTTTGAAGATGGTAAAACCATGTCACTTGAAATAACTTGTTGGTGGTCTATAAGGGGTAGACTTCCACTCTTAGTGGATGGTGCGCAGACTTCCACTCTTAGTGGATGGTGCTAGGTCTTAGGCCGTTAATCTATTTTCTTAAGTTTGATTAAGACTAGCTCTTAGTCAATGAGAATCAATTTAAAGTCACTTGAAATAACTTGTTGGTGGTCTGTAAGGGGGTAGACTTCCACTCTTAGTGGATGGTGCTAGGTCTTCAGCCGTTAATCTATTTTCTTAATTTTAATTCTTGAATCAATTTAAAGTCCAGACCTTAGTTTATTTTCATTTTTTTTAAATAATTCTTGTAAGAATTTTGTCAAAAGTTGCTATTCCATTTAATTGGTAGGAATTTTGATTATGAAACTTTATTTTTAGAGGTTTTAATCCATTTAAAAAAAACTTAAATAGAATTAAAAAAAATAGTGAATTAAGATGGAAGTTTGTCTTGTCTAAAAGAAAAAGCTTAAATTGAATTTGTCCACTTTCTAAGTCACTACACTTCACTATCAACTTCTATCCTTCCAAAAATTAAGATTTTGTATAACTTCTTAAGCAAAGTACAAAGATCTACATCTCCATTCTTCTACTATGTGTCCAAATTCATCTATTTTGAATTTTGTATAACTTCTTAAACAAAGTACAAAGATCTACATCTCCCATTCTTCTATTATGTGTCCAAATTAATTTATTATGTGTCCAAATTGATTTAATTTAACAATACATATATCTGTTTGGTACAATTTTTACACATTAACATGCATCCAAAAATGTGAGCACAAGCACTAAATATTAAATATTAGTAATAAAATTTAATCCATAGTAAAGCTATATTAACTCTCTACTTTCTCACATAAGCTATACTTAATTTTAATTTTTTTATTATATAAAAAAATATTAATTTTAAATGCATAAGTCAATAAAGGAAATACTCAAAAATCATACATGAAAATGTGTTAAATATTAATAACTATCCCAAAAACAAGGCCTAATAAAGTCATCTAAAACACCATCTAACCAAAAAAAAAACATAAAACCACATGGAGTAAGGAGAGAGCTTTTGAAAAGAATGAAACTTTATAATAGAGAATCAAAATCCCCCTAAACATTAATAAACCATAATAAGAAATCTAAATTAAAATTTTATTAACTAATATTTTAATTTTAATTTTAATAATATTTTTATGTTATTATCTTCTTAAATAACATATATTTTATTATATTAAAAAAAATGCACATTGACCAACCAATAGACATACAACCATGGCGGGTTGGCGTGGTGTATTACTTTAACTATAAAGTGAACGGGATAATTGTAGTTGTGGTATATCACATATAATAAGCAAATGTTTTCCAGCGATTCTATTAGAAAGCTAAGGTTAAAGTGGTCTAAGAACACATTTTTTTTGTATGCACATAAATGGTTTGATTTTTGATAGGTGGGAGGCTTATATTCAAAGGTAAAGTTAAAATATTCATGAGAGAGATAAGTATATAGTCTTTTAGTGGATGGAGTCAATTTGAAGTATACTATATTACTTAATATTATTAAGGGTTTTTTTATATGATATTTTTTCTCTTTGGTTGCTTTTGAAGTATCTAATTTAAAATATTTTTTGTTATTTGAATTTTTTTTGGTGTATGGGTTTATAGCTTGGAGAGGAGGTTTGTATTATTGTTTTAATGATGGGTGGAAGGTGCAGTTAATGTGGAAGGTGAGGCAAAGTAAACACAACTCAAGCAACATGTCATTATAATTAGGGAGGAGATAGAGTCTCATCCTTGGATGGAGGCTCACTGAAAATAATGTTGCAATTGGGTGAGATACGGATCGAAATTAGAACCTTGGATGCAAAAGCATTATGGCTAAAGCCACGGGAGAAATTGAGCTCACAGTTGTAAATCATGCACTAAGTCAAGTCCATGAAGCTAAGATGACTTACTCAACTAAAGATCAAGAGAAAAGTCAAAAATAAAACCAATGCCAGTAATTTCTCCAGCTGAAACATGGAAAGATTAAAACAATTGGTAAGCCTAGAGATAGGGGTTTTGTCATAGGAAATGCAAGAATGTGTTTCTAGTGCAGTGAAGGGTGCTACAACACACTAACAGTTATAGAACCCCGCTCTACCTCTCAGAATGCACAACGGAAGCAATCACACTATCAGCAAAAGCAATGAGAAATAACACAGAGATTAATGGTTGAATACCAATGAAATGCACACATGCTTTTATTATCGATTCCAGGAAAAATCACAAATGTTACATTACATCAATTACTAGCATGAGTAACAACATTGACAAATGGACGAGTAACAACCTACAACAAGATGCATGGTCTATGTTGTTGTTACAACAGTAAAATTGTGAGAAGGATTTCAAGAGTCTCTGAATCAATGTGTTGATGCTCTATTTCAGCTTTTCCTTCATGATGTTCGTTGGCTGGATCTACTTCCTCAACACACCCTTCATGATTTCTCCTCTTTCAATCAACCAGAATTCTCTTTTGTGATCAAATCCTTCCTTGCGTGAACATCTTTCTTGCATTTCATCCTCTTCCTAGACTGAACTCTTCGTGAACCCCTTGCAGATATTCCCTTCTTCCTTTTAACATGGTTCCTCTATCAATTCATTTTCCTCCTTTTCCTAGAGCTGAACAGTCGTATTGTTTAGTTATCCAGCCATTAAAAAATTCATTCTCCTTCTGTGTGGAAGTTAAACTGTTATGCAACCAAGTCCCATAAACAACATACAAATAGCATAAATAGACCAAAAGAGAGTAATCCACACCTTAATAATGAAGAACAAAGATAAATAGCAATCCTCTTTGAGGGAGGAACCTCCTTACACAATGTACTTGTGTACCCAACACAAGACATATACAATGCTTGCTCAAATGAAAATATCTCCTTCCTATATATAGGAGACAAAGGTGTACAATAACAACTAATAGACCCAAGCCTACATCAATAATATGTAATACACCACCATATAGGGGGTAAAGTGCCACACTATAGGGGGAATTGTGCCCAACATTTAGGGATTAACATGCCTCTCCCCTTCAAACAAGTGTTGTCCTCAACGCTTGGGTAGTTGTGGATGCAACTGTATGAAGGCATAATCTTCCCATGTCGAATTTGCAGCTGGTAAGGTCTTCCACTTGATGAGGTACTCAATAATAGCTTGATTTTGTAGTTGTTTGGTCCTTGTTTTGATGATTTGGTCATGTTCCCATATGATTTTTGCTTCTTCAAAACTCCTTTGATGATGATGTTGATTTGCTTGTAGTTTCATCTTGTTTTCTGACATCAGTGGGATTTGGAGAACTACTTATTGGTGCTCTATGCGATTTTCCACTGCTTGAGCTATAGATTTTCTTGTCATTGCTTTGACCATTTGGTCCATTTCATTCTTCAGTCCATCGGGGTATTTGTAAGGTCTTATGATAGGAGGAACACTTCCTAGATTTAAGTTAATAACATTATCCTAATATCGAATAGGTGGATGACTTATTGGAAAATCTTCAAATACCTTGGAAGGTTTTTTAAGGACCCTTTGGATATCTAGTGAAATAGGAGCCTTTGAACATCTAGTGAGTATAATTATGTATTTACACCTTGTTTTCCTTTCTTTACCAATGTTTTCATACCATTAAAGATGATCACCTTACTTGGTTGCATGTGATACCATTTAACACAAATTCTTTTCCTTCCCTGGAAAATTTCAGGAAAAGCTTCTGAAAATTAAAATCCATTGTTCCCAATTATTGTAACCATTGAAATCCTAATACAACATCAACACCCCCTTTGGGATAGTAATCATGGGACTCTTCAAAACATATTCCCCCATAGTAACATTGATATTATGGCATTTCGTTGAACAATTGATGGTTCCTCCATCTGCAATCATTACTTTAAATTGTGGTTCTAGATATACAAAGAAATTGAGATCTTTGGATACTTTACAGTGAATGAAATTATGAGTACTACCTATATTACCTTTTTATTTTTGATATATCCTTCAATATTGAGAGTTTGAGGAGTGTTAATTCTATCCAAAGCATGACAAGGTATGCTAGGAGTAATCACTTCTAGTTCATCCCCTTGTGGTGGTTCCTGATCTTTTTGTGCTTCCTCATCACATTCTATGTAGAAGAGTTTATTTTCTCCACACTTATGTCCCTTACTGTACTTGCTGTCACAATTAAAGCAGAGACCTTTCACTCTTCTTTCTTATAGTTGTTGAGGTGTCAATCTCTGAGGTTGGTTAGAAGGAACATCATTCTCTCTGTATGGGTTGGAAGTGGTATTTCTAGTAGTCATCACCATATTTTTACTTTCAACCTCCCTTTCCATCATAAAATCCTTTTCTATGGATGATGGTTCAAGGAGATGCACCTCATGTTGAAAGTTATCCTTCAAGGTTCCAATAAAGAGATTTAACAAATTATCTTTTGAAATATCCTTCACTCTGAGACTTAGCTGCTGAAATTGCTTAATATGCTCTGTAACTAGACCTTTTTACTTGAGATTTACCAACTATCTAAAGAAGGTGTTGCTATTTATATCCCCATAATATGCAATCAATTCTTCTGTGAATATAGACTAAGAGATAATAGAGTCATTTTTATGGTCACAAATCCATTTGTACCATACAAATTGATCAAGTTCTAAATATAAGGATGCAATAGTGACCTTTTGCAAAGTGGGCACCTGGTATAGATCAAATAATTGCTCCATCTGAAAAATCCACGTGATTGGATCCTTGCCATCAAAATTTCTCATGTCAACCTTGGGGATAAAGTAGTTCCTTGGACCTGAATTGAACCCATGATGTTGTAGTGAAGCATCAACTTTTGAGAACTCCAACTTCCTACTCTCTAATTGTTTTTTAATTTTCTCTAGATGTGACTGGAATAAGTCCTCTTTTTCGTCCTTAACCTCTTCTTAAGTAGATACATGAGAAATAAAGGTATGTTTTACATCCTTCATCAATTCCTTCAAGTCTTGAAGATCTTCTTTTATGGCCATCCCTTTGAGATCCTCTTTACTAGTCATCTTATTTTCCAATTTAACTAAGTCATCCATTTTCACATTTCATTTAATCTTATCTTCCAACTTGGACACTCTAAAAGTTATGTCTTCCATTTCATCGTATGTTGGGGATGAATCCTCTGGGGGTTTCAGTGGAGTGTGATTCTTTCCACTTCCTTTTGGTGGAAATTTTAACAATAAATATATATCACACCCCAGGGTTTACCACAAATAGATCCTTCTACTCAAATCTATTCAAATGAAAATTGGTGTACCTTTCTCAAACCCTGATTAGAAAATTGTTTTATGGTCAAGTTGTAACTGAGATAAAATTTGAATTTCAAATCCTATGGGTCTAAATATTCTACCTTTGGTACCCTGATTTGTCCTCTTTCCAATTCCGCAGGTCTGACCTAATTTGTATGTGTCAGAAAAAGGTTACTGCAAATTTCCAAAGCTTCTTATTTTTGGACTATCCAAAAGATTGAACTTGTACAATATGCCACATGTCCAATATGTTTTTTTGTAGCTTTAAAATGTACCACATATTCTTTGTTATGTATTCTTTCATATGTAACTGGTCTCACTCAATTTGGACCTCGGGTTCCTCAATTATGACCTTTTTCCCTAAAACACCTGTTTCAAACCCTAATTGGAAGATTGTTTTAGGGTCGATTTGTAACTGAGATAAAATTTGACTTTAGACTCCTATGGGTATGAAAATTTTTCTTGTGGTACCCTGATGTGTCATCTTTCCAATTTCATAGTTCTGACATAATTTGTATGTTCCGAAAAACGTTATTGCAAATATCCCAAAACTTCTTATTTTTTGCCTATCCAGAAGAGAAAACTTGTACCGTATGCCACATGTCCAATATTTTGTTTCAATAGCTTAGAATTCTACCACAAATACCCGGGTATGTCTTATTTTTTATTCAATTAGTCTCACTCAATTTGTACCTTGGATGCCTTAGATATAACCTTTCTTCCTAGAACACCTGTTTTAGACTAGGTTTTGGACTAGTAAAAACCCTAGATTCCTCCTAAATTATCTTTGAAAATTTAACGGATCACAATCTCAATTTCATACTGGAGATAGTTCGTCCTATTTTGGGAGTGGGTTTTTAACCTAGATCTCTAAATCCTTCTATAAAAATGTTGTAGCAAAAATTCCAAGAAGACTCGTTTTGCAGAAGTCGGTCCTAAGGAAAGAGCTCTAATACCGAATTTTATGCAACCAAGTCCCAGAAATAGCATAAAAAGAGAAGAAATAGACAAGAAGTGAGTAATCCATGCCTTACTAATGAAGAATAGAGATAAATAGCAATCCTCTTTGATGGAGGAAGCTGCTTACACAATGCATTATGTACCCAAGACAAGACAATATACAATGCTTACTAACATGAGAATATCTCCTTCCTATATATAGGAGACATAGGTGTACAATAACAACTAATAGACCCACTAATAGACCCAATCCTACATCAATAATATGTAATACACCACCATATAGGGGGTAAAGTGCCACATTATAGGGGGAAATGTGCCCAACATTTAGGGCTTAACATGAGCGGTCATGATGGTCCAACTACTTGGTCATTTCAATTTCGTTTCCCCTTCCTTTGTAGTCGATTACCACTTAGCACGAAATTCTCCTATGATGCATGGACTAGAGGCATGAGTGTAGCAACACAAGAGAGCAATGAAGTTGCAATGCGAGTTACAACATGGAGTAACAACAGTCTACTTGGGGTGCATTGAGTAGAAACAAAGGAGTTGCATCATTGGCTTACAACATTTATCGATACCACATGTACAAGAGTTCTAGCGCGTGTTCCAACACGAGTAAAAACAAGGTTCAAATGCCATGGATCAACAACCAAAGAGTTACAACCATTTTACTCATCCTACAATCTACCTTCTCATAACGAAAATTTTTTTAGTTGATGTGGGTTGCCTAAGGCCAAGGATGCTCCTTCATCAGCATAGGTATTGTCACACAAGTTAGCTCTAGATATAGTTTATGGACAATTAAAATATTATTTAACTTATCATAGACTTATGGATAAATGATCTATTTTTATGTTGTTGGTATGGTTTCCGAGTTGTAGACAAGCAAGATTACTAATTGTAGTTGTTACTCCAATTCTATTTAATCCCAGCATAGATCCATCTAAAAGGGGATCTACCAAGCACCGAGAGGGATCAAATCTCTCAAGATGTAAATCCTTTTTTAGAGTGGAAATGTGTAATCTATTTTTTATGGTTTTAGTTTATCTATTTATGTTGTTATATATGTGTGTGTGTGTGTGTGTAATTCTAAATCATTTAAATTTAATTTAAGTTGACAAGTTATTTTTAATAATATTTTATTATTTTTTATAATAGACACGTGTCAACTCTAGGATGAGCACGGAAGGAGTTACATATCTCTCCCCTACTGGGTTGTAGAATGCACCTCTTTGGTGCAATAAATCTCCCTCTCTTACAAAAAAAAAGCCAATACTTTCTTCAATTGATATGTCACAATTTGGTCATAAGTTTGTATTATTGATTTTGATAATTAGATATATAAATTATTAAAAGGAAATTTTATTTAAAAATTATAGAATGATTTGAGGATGGATTACTATTAGATGAATCCAACCAAATTTATAAACAAACCTATCCCTACAACATTAACAAATATTACATCTCAATCTCCAAATAGTATGGCAAAGATATTAACTCAGTTATGACATTTGAGTCAACTCCTCTTCGACTAGTTTCATTATAGAAAAAATCTTTGAATAAGGGGAAAATGTGGCATGCATAAAATTCTTTGAATTCAAACGGAGAGAAACCCAAATACTATGTAATTATGAAGTGAAGGGATAATTGTAGTTGTGATATATCACTTATATTAAGCAAAGGCTTTCCTAATTAGACCTACTAGAGAATGGGGGTTAAGTGGACTAAGAATGCATTGTTTCTATGTAAATAACATTTCAATCATGGATATGTTGTGGCAATATATTCATGAGCAAACTTTTCATAAAATATTAAAAGGAGAAATGATAAGCTTTCTTTGTAGAAAAAATCTAGGATGGATTATTATTGGAAAAATCCAATCGATACCACATAGAATCCTATCCTTGCAACACTAACAAACATTGTGTTTCCATCTCCAAAGGGGTATTATAAATATATTGATTTAGTCATGACTCTAGAATCAACTCCTCTTTCACTGCTTTTCACTATAGGAAGAATCTTCTAGAAAGAGGTATAGGAGGCATGAATTTGACTCTTCAAATCGGGATGACAAGGACCCAAGAATTATCAATCCAATGAATGCAACAAAGTAGTTAATAATGATAGAAACCCCAACAATTCCTACTCAAGGTGTTTTTGATATCAAAATGAAAGAAAAGAAGAAGAAAATATGGAAAAATGGGGGAGCGTGATGTTTAGCACATTGCATACACAAATGCATATTTAGGCGATGCATTAACAAAACATATCTTTAGAAGATGAACAATAGTAAAATTAGACATGGAATTCACTTATCATAGTTGTTATTAGTTATTCAAATTTAGCAAAGAGAGTCAATAATTAAATTTCAAACTTTAGATCTACTTTATAGGAACCAGATATTAGGCATCGAATGCTAAAAAACCTGTATCTATAAATTCCACTTTCCCTAAAATAATTCATTAGCAAAACTCATGGGTTGTGTTCACATACCCTGATTTAAAAATTGTTGAAACAATGCATAAATAGTCACCTAAGAATACGATATAGGTATTCTTTTGACAACTATTAATTGGGAGTATGGAGATCTATGAAGAGTTGCTAGACTGGCTATGATCTTGTTAGCCTCGCATTAGAGTTGAATGCCTAGATGATATTCTCTATGCATAAGGATTTGTGTTAATTGTGGGGGCATTCTAGATAGGGAACTTACTTTCAAGAGTAAGTTGACAACATGACACAAGGGTATGTTATATGTTTACTAACCCAACCACCTCGCATGGACTCAAGAGTATGACTACAAGTGGATTTGGGGTGGGAATTAAAGACGATAACAGGATCTTAAGCAAGGGCTAGTGGACTTTAATGATGTTTATTACAACAATAAATTTGGGGGGGAGTTACCTCCTTAGAGATTCATTTATCTCATATTTCTATTGATTTGACTTAGAATCACCCAATTAATAACACTTACTTTAATTTTATAGAATTCACATAGAACCTTTAGGTAGACAAACCATTGGAGGATTGGGTAGGGAAGGATCTCTCATTGAATGAATTCACAATTAGGGTTGTTTACCTCCAAAGTATGGACCAATAACTTAAGGGCCAAGGAAGCTGAATCTAGAAAAAAAAGGAAGAAGTGTGTTAAATAAAGGTATGATAAGAGTAAATTAGTTTTGGGGGAGAATAATAAATATGGATTTGGTGATGGCCCTGCAAGAGAATATATTAGTCATTTCTTCAAAAGGGTAATCCTAGAAAAAAAACATACATCAATGGATGACTAATGCATGGCTTCAATCTCAAAATACATCTTGATCTAGCATGTTCTAGCTAAAGGTTCGTTATTATTTGTATTTCAATTCGGAGAATATGTAATGAAAATTCTGAACCAAATATGGGATTGGTGGCCTACAACCCTAACCATGAAGAAGTAGTCACCAAGCTTTGAATCCAAAATTGAAGATGTTTGAATTCAACCCCTGTGGATCAAACTGCTATGGATTCCTCTAGATATGTGGTATGAGAAAGCATTGAAGGAAATTTGATATAGTATGGGAATTTTTTTGGATTTTAGTGATTGCTTCAATGACAAATTAAACTAGTTTATAGCATGAATTTGTCTTATATGGATCTCAAATTATGGTTTTTACAGATGGTAAATATTGTAATTGTAAGTGGAGTCATTTTCAGCTACTATACTACGTTCATGTTCCCTTTAGGAGTGTAAAGTGTTGTGCTTATGGCCACCTAGCAAAACATTGTGTTAAAAAACCGCTTAGGATGGAATAGAGAAAAGGGAGAATTGTAGACATAAATTTGAATATTCAACTCTGTTATATGAAGCAACAATATCTAACAAGGGTTTAGAGGTTGTGGAGGTCAATCCATTGACAATTTCAAAGGTGATGGATAAAGAATATAAAGTTATCAACCTAAGAATCCAATAATTATTGAAGTCATGAAGAGGAATAAATGTTTCCTTTGTTGACATTGGGAAGTCACTTCAACAAGGAGGGACCTATCCACATAATGCTCATGGTGTTTAAACAAAGGTCATCAAGAATTGGAAAATGTATGTTGGACATAGTTAATCATTCTTCTCCTTCTTTAGTTACTAGTGGAATGAATCTAATATATTTATAATATTCTTGGCCTAGTCCTATGGAGAGTTTGGGATATCATGGAAAGGGGAAGGAAACAATTATTGTGGGGAAGGGGAAGGAATGTCCCAAGGGTGAACCCATTTCTAAGGAATATTGGATAAACAATCCCTCCTATTGAGTTGCAATAGTCTCCTTACAAGGGATACAGTTTTTATAGAGGGATTGTAGTGTACTTATGTAGCAAAATCAATGAATTATGGTCAATTTCAAAAAGAATTATTAACTACATAAAGTAAAATAGGAATAATAAGAGTGTGGAAATTTCCTAACATAACCTTTATATTGATAATCCAGAAAGAGAACAATGTTCATGTGCACCTCAAACTGGTCAACTTCCAATTTGAGTAGAGCTCCAATAAAATGAAAATACTTGACAAAACATTACATATTGTCTTACATCTATAAATATGTATCCCTAGCCAAACCTTAACTGCTTGTGGTCCCATCATTAACGAGTACCAGTCATTTGATGATCCTAACTTAATGAATATGGAAATTTTACATTGAGTAACCACACAACAACAACTACCTAACATGCATTAGTCAAATAACATGGACTCATACATTAATTGACTAACTCATAAGTACCCCTAAGTAGGGAGGTTAGGGTAAGGCTCTAAAAGGGATCCCCCCAAGGGATAAGTGTTCCTTCTCTATTTTTGGAAGGGAACTTTAAAACCTCATTGAGGTGTCCTTATATCCTCTGATCTAGGAAACATTTAATTTCTAGTAAGAACACACAAATAGAAGGATTTTATGTCAGAATATCTGGAAGGAGACAAAATAAATTACCCTTGGTTGAAATACTTCTTATCCCATGCTCAAATAAAGATATAAGAGAGATTCAGTGTGGAAAATAGAGGACTATACAAGAGACCCTTAAATTGGGGTAGGCCCCAAGGAAATGTTTATAATTTTCGAGTCTAGGTTTCTACAATTAAGGATATTGTATTCTGCATAGTTTATTCTAGTAAGACAACAACCCAAAAGATTTATAATGTTAATAATTTCCATCAATATTAGGGATCAGGAAACCCAAAAAAAAACTAATTCCCTTAAAAAACTATGCACTCTCCACAAGCTTTATGTAATATTAATCCAATAAAAAATTGGTATGGGGGAGAAGATGAAAGGAATTAAGGACTCTTTTCTAAAACGTTGGGAATTTTTTATACAAAGGGAAGATCTAACATGGTATTAACTATTTAGAATAAATTCCTCTATATAATTAACTAATTCTTATTTCTTGGTTTTTTGAAAATACGATTCACAACAAGATCTAGGATCTAAGAGAACCCTCACGACTCAAGAATTTGACAAACTATGGAGAAAAACAGTGAAAAGAGCAAAATTAACATATAGGAATAGTGCCAATAACTGAAGTTTCTATTACTATCCAACACGTATATATGTCTGGAACATGATTATATTTTAATAGGTGAAAATTGTTAGCCTTTGGAGGAAAATTGGAGGCATACATGTGGCAGGCTTAGATTGGATCTCAACCCCCCCTAGGTGGACCAATGAGCTCCCAAACCACCTAAAATGGTCACGAATGGCCATGTGAACATGGGTAAAGTATGTTAGCATATAAATGAGGGTATTCTAGGTGTGCTGGAGTGCATGGGTGAGTGGGAGTGACTCTAGGCAACGATAAATGGTCCAAAAGAGCCAAAAACACTCAAATATTATGCATGGGCACCTATGGTCAAACTAGTTCCCTGTTTTAAGGAGTGGAAGAATCCCAAGGACTGAAATTTCATTGATGAGGGTGCATGAGTCTCCTGAATGATCAAATGTGGGCACTTGGGTGCATTAATGAGTAAAAAACCCCCAAATAGCTTGCTAGACCAACATAGCCAAGGTTTGGACCATATAACATAAGTACAAAATAAATGAAAGTTTGTCCTAGGTGGTATGTGACCATGGTACTAGGTGGTATGATTCTCTAACAAGTTTGAGCCCAAATATTTGGGTCTTGGAAAGGCTTTCTCATTGATCAATCTCCACGGGCCTTATGATGATATGAAGTTGTTTTGGGATGGATTATTTGAGTTAGAGGTTCCAAGGAATGATAATAGCATTATAGGGAAATATCAATTTCACAACAAAGAAGGTTAAAGTTGGGGGCATGTAGAAAGGATAGATTGACTAGTTGAATATGTATATATATATTAGGAGATAGAGATAGTAGTCCTCGTTGATGTTGAGACTCTTAAACCTATGCCTACTTGTCACAACTTTAAATGAGAATCGATGCAATTTCTAAGATGTTGGATAGTTTTTTGGTAATCGAGAATATCATAATGGAGTAAGACATAATTCATTCATGGGTGGAGATAGGGGGATTCTAATACTCTACAAATTAAAAAGGACAATGAAAAACTTGTTATCCCATTTTAGTGCAATATGGTATGGTTCAAGGATGCTATCAATCTTGTGAAAGAAGATTTATATCCAATGTAGTTAATAACATGGACAATCTAAAAAGAGTCAAAGAAACAACACTTACTTGGACCAAATGCAACTTTAAAAACTTATATCAAGAGTTTAGAATGGTGGAATATTAGATTATGGAGGTATTAGACTCAAATAAAGCTAGATTTTTCTCAAAGGAGGATACAAATAATCTCAAGGCCTTGGAAAATACAAAGAATAAGTTAACGGTACCTAGAGGAATCTAATTGGAATAGAAAGAGTATATATATTTGGTTGGAAAAAGGAGATGAAAACACTAATTTTTTCCATAATTTTTCTAGTAAATGTGAAAACATCAATATTATATGGGAGTTAGAGAGAGAGGATGGAAATAAGGTTAGACAATTCTTAGGATTAATAGAAATGGGAGTGAATCACTTCCAAAACATGTATAAAGAACTAGTACATGCAAATAGTGCAAAGATTATTAAATTGACCTCATAAATTCCAAGTTATATCAACGAAGAAACTAATTCAACCCTAATTGAAGAAGTCTCAAAGGAGGAGATAAAGTTAGTCATATCCTATCTTCACAAGTATGAGAGCATAGACCCAGATGAGTGGACTATGAAATTCTTCTTAAGGTTCTATGATTTGTTGGAATATGATGTTTTGAGGCTTATAGAAGGGTCAAGGATTTTAGGGAAAGTGTTGGGATAATTTAAATCTAATTTCATTACTCTAGTACCTAAGAAGGACTCTCCAACCTCATTTAAAGAACACAGTCCTATATCTCTATGCATTTATATCTATAAAATCATTACTAATAAGGCAAAGCAAATTTTTTTGGAACATATATCCTCAAAGAAATTTGGATTCTAAATCAGATGCAAATTCATAAGGTTGTTGGTGTGGCACGGGAAGGCTTGCATACCATCAAATATTAAAAAAAGATGTCAACCATAGTAATCAACCTAGATATTTCTAAGGAATTCGATAGAGTGAATTATCTATATCTAAGGCTAATGCTCCTTCACATTGGCTTCTTCCTACCAATAGTCAATTGGATTCAAGGTTGTCTCTCAAATGTGTATTTCTTGACTTATTCAATGGTTTTTCTTAAGTTTTTACCCTCACAAGGGATTTGAGACATGAGTTCCTATTTCAGTATTGTTATTTCATTTGATAATAAAAGGCCTTAGCAAGACAATCAGAGAAGAAAAAATAATAGGCAACATAAGAGGAATAAAACTATCAAGGGCTTTCTATATATTTCACTTTATTTTCATTGATGATGATGGATGTATTAGGGATTCTAGGATATTTAAAGAAACTCCAAATCTGTATAGCAAGGATTTTGGAAAGGAGATCAACCTACAAAATTCATCCATATCTAAGAATTGGATCAATAAAAGACAAGCAATATTTGGGTCTTTTATATTTCCCTTCAAAATTATAGTTTTCAATTGTGTATTCAAGTACTACCAAGGGTTTACACTAAAACCCAATGAATGGTAAAGAACATTTGAAATGCCTTTAGGAAAATACTAACAAAAGAGTATATATTTGGTGTAACCATCAACTCTCAATAGGTGGGATATTGACTCTAGTTAAGTTAATACTAGGAGCAATACATTGGCATTCTATGGTTTTTTTTCCTATAGCCTTGTGAGAAAAAATAAAAATAGATTCTTCTCTTATTTTGTGCACGGATAATATGGAAACACAAAGAATTTTTTCAGTGAGGAACCTTGAACAACCAAAAGAGGCTTTAAGCGGTTGGGGATTACAACACACACACTTATTTGGAAAATATCTCACTAATAATAACTTCTAGTGATGCTTACTTTATGAAGGAATATAGAAGAAATTGGTTGTCCAAAAGTACATTGAGCCTCTATCCTTTGAGAAGTGGATAAGATAAATGATAAATTCCACTGCTAACATGTAAATAATGTGGAGGGAATTGGTTCTATATTACCCTTTAATTGGTCTAGACCCAAGGGTAGGGGTGGTGAATCCTACTTGAAGAGGTTATTGCAATATTACTTAAATAAGGGATCTATTATTTAACATAAAAAACCAACCCTCTAGCATCCTCCAGTTGAATATAGGGGTGAAATATTTCTTAATTGTTAATGTTGGAAGGAGAAGCAATAGGCTATTAGGACACATTTGTGAGAAATTGGTACAAATCCCATACTATAGTCAAAGAAGAATAAGACTCAACTATATGGTCCAAGAACTTAATTTCTAGTAATTACCCTACATCCACGAGATATAAGGCCATGTTATTGGAGGAGGTACAAGGGGGGGAACTATGGTGGTCAAATGTCATCTAAAATTTAAAATCCACATTAAAGACCAAAATTTGCATATGGTTGTCATTGGTTAACAAGGCTTTAACTTGGGATGTTATGCAAAAGAAAAGTTTACAAGGACTTGGATAGTATATTCTCTACACAAGTGAGGATAATTTCTATGATTATATATTTAATGTACATGCACAAGCTAATAAGCATCATGAAGAAGGAGAGGCTTCCTGAAATTCCTTCAAATACTAGTAAAAGTCACTCAAGACTTAAGAGAATGTGAACTAAAGTCATGGATTGATGGATTAACAATAAAATATAGATGAGGAGATGGTTCTTTCAAACATTAACCTTATAAAGAGTGTTATTATAACTAAATTTGAAAGACATTCCCAAGAGTTAGACTATTTTGTTAAGGCATAATGTCCAGGGAGGTCATGGGATTCATACCCACTAATTCATTTGGAGTTACTAGCCGTAATTATAGCTAGTAGTTAGTATTGTCCTCCACCCAAAAATTGGGAAAGAAGGAGAAAATCCATAGGGTATTTATCACTCTAAAATCTTAAATATGTGAAATTGAGAGAGGAATTTATTTATCACGAAAATAAATAAAAATTGAAAGAGATGGTGGTGCAATGAAAGATTTGACAATAAGAGACAATTAGTATAATGTAGTTTTTATTTGAATAATAAAATTGTATTTCTACTGTAAACTCCCACATTGGTTGAGAGATGTGTCCCCAACAACATATATGCTCCAAAATATCATGATCCTTATGCCAATGGGAGTGGTGCCTCCTACTAACATCATGCTTGATTGGTTGTGGTTTGATGTGTAAATTGTCATGATAAGTTAAGAAAATAACACACCATCCATGTAATGAACACAAGATGTACCCTGGGAAATCCTAAGATGGGAAAAACCCAACTAGAAGTTGAGGCCTATGCTCTACTCTTTTCTCCTTAATTATGACATGCAAATACAAAGAAAGGGGAAGTCACTATGGAGTTTCCATGGAAATTTGGCTAGTAGGTATACTATAGGATCTTCTACTTCCTTTTTTATTCTTCAATATACCACCCTTAGACGCTTTGCTCAACTATGGAACAATAAACAATACAATAATAATTCAAATTTCTTCCTTTCCTAACATCCTATTATTTAACAATGTCTAATAGTAATATAGGGTTAGGGTTGAGGTGATGTTCATGCGTTTAAAATATATCAATGAATAGAATAATATCAAGAGGTTGAAAATTTTGTACATAAGTTTTGACCCCACAAAATATAGTTTAATGCCTCAAACAAGCTTCAGAAGGTTTTAGACCCCAAATCACTAAAGTGGGACTTGTACCTAAAATGGGGATTATAAGCCAACCACTCCACTTTTTTTAGAAATATAGGTCAAAAATTATATAATGATCCATTTAGGATCATACCTTCCAATTTAGGGATAATTTTGGTCCCTATTTATTTTTATTAAAGCAGGTGAGGAAATTTTTCTCCATCTTCTCCCTAGAGTACCATTTGGCCTTCCCTAGAAGTTTTCCTTTCAAGCCAAACTTCTATAGTTCATGTTTCCCTTGCTTGGGTTTTTTGGTCTTCTTCTACAAAATGGTATCTTCTAGTCACTCTGTTTGAGCTTTCGGTGCTAAGTCCTCTATGGTAGATACACTTTCTCATCAATTTCTTGGTCCAATATGGAAGGCTAATATAGTTTGATATTTTACACATTGATTATTGAGTAAATGAGAATATAAGAGGGTATACTAAGTCAAGAGGCATTATCACCTGCCTTCTCCAACACTTCAAAAGGACCATACTATGAATACTTGATATTCTTACTAGGGTATTGTAGCCATTCTTTGTTTAGATGCAAACAAACTTTGTTTGCCACCTTGAATGCTTTCTCAATTTTGTGTTGATCGTGTCAATCCTTGTACTTTTCCTACGTCTTCTTCAATGCCTATTGTACCCACAGATGGATATGTTTGATATTGTCAACAATATTTCTTCCTTTAATGCTTCCCCTATGACTCCTTACCTCACTCCTTTTGTTTTCTATATACAACATATAAGGGTGAAGATGATAGATAACCAAAGTAAGTTTCAAAAGGGGACTTTTTTTTTGTAAGTTGAGAGCTATTCTATTAAAAAAATAAAATAGTGATACATATGTGTTTATAGGAAGACCTGATCATGATGACCAGATATAGAGGTTCAAAATAAGACTGGGCCCTCCCTCCAGGAGGGAAAATAGGTCCACAGAAACAGGACCCTCCATCCAGGAGGGAAAATAGGCCACCCAAATACATAAACAAAAACCTCCTTATTTATTCGAGAAACTAGACAATGAGCCAACAAGTTAACAGTATGAAAGACAAAAAACCTAACAGTATCATACAGAACGACGCGTTGCTGAGGTGAAACCTGTTCAAAAAACCTTGTTGCTGGCATGTAGACCGACACGTGGCCATGGTGATACCTATTCACAGTTTGTAGTATGGTTCCTCCATGATGGGGAAATTGTATCCTAGTGAGGCTGGCTGAGCAGGATTGCCTGTCTTGGCCTCTGAATTTTCACTGGACATCACCATTTCCTTGTCTTCGTCCATTGTACCTGTAGGAGGCTTCTTGGTGGGGAGAAGAGCAGTCTTTTTTGCAACGACAGGGTTGGACGTGAACTTGCTCGTTGAGAGAGTGGAGGGTCAGCACTGTGGTGGGGGAATGGTGCAGGATGAAGGAAGAGGAATGGTGGCCGAGGCAATAGAGGAGCATGGAGGAGAAGAAGGTGAAGCTTCTTGGGGAGCCATCAAGGGGAGAACTGAAGTCTCTGAGGGGGAGGAACCAGAGGATTGAACCGAAGGACCAGCTGAATGAGCAAATTATTAAAAATCCAGTAATTCTGTCTTCTCTCTATCGTTCTTTCAGCCACATTGAAATCCCCTAACAGTTCATCTTCTCAGTCAATGACAATCTGCTGCACTTCTTCAGGGATCTCCAAGTTGAAACCATTTCCACTGGCTTGAGCCGAGAGAGGGATATGGCGATCCTCCTGAGCACCATGACCACAACCTCGATGGGGGACACCTCTTTGTCTTCTGGGAATGGTGGGAGAGCAACTGAGAGAAGAGAAATATGGTAACAGACTAGAGTTAAGCACTGAGGTAACAAACCAGAGCAGAGGAGGATGGCATCTGAGCACAGGGCAAGATGATGGAGCAGGCACCTCAGGTTCAAATGTGGCATCCCAACACCCAATGTCAGCCATATTGAATGGCTTTGTTATGAGTTATGGCATCCAGGAGGGAGAGTAATGGTGACTAGGATTTGAAGTGATGGCTTAGTCCCATCTACATGCCTGGATGCAACCATGTCTCCCATGGTATTGAAGGCTTGCATTGAAGGCGAATGTGGTGAGGTCACGCATGGGGGGGAAGTCCTCGTCAGCATCCCCCGTGTCCATGTGGACTTTATTGACACCTGCATCCGGGGAGTTTCAAAAGGGGACTTACTGGTATAAGTGTGGACTATTATTTTATAAAAGTGTTGAATATAAATCAAAATTTCATCCCAGGTCCTTGGATGCTTATGATTGTATTCCTTTAAGAAGATGAATGCAAGTCTATCTATTAGTTCTAGGATGGGTTTTTATACAATATAGAAAAACGATGTGTCACTATAGGTGAACGATTGCAACTTATCAAAGAGGTTTGAGCCTCCAAAGTTGCAAGGCATATTGGTGTTGGGAAGGAAGCCACCAAATTATACAGGTATGTGTATTGTCCTGAAATGAAAGAAAATGTATACTCGGTTTATTAGAGGATGCATGCTTTGTTGTACCAACAAGACCGATAATAGAAAAAAAAGTTTTTTGCATCCCTTACCTATACCTACTAGACCATGGAAGAGAAAATGCATGGATTTCATTGGTGGTTTCCAAGAACTAGGAAATAACATGACTATATTTTGTGGCAGTTGATATTCTTAACAAGATGTGCATTCTTATGCCTTGTAAAATGCCATCAAGGGACAACATGTAACAACACATGCTCTTTGAAAGTGTTTGGGTGCACTTTGTGATACCAAGGAGCATAATCTCATATATAGATACCATATATCCTAGTGCCTTTTGGACTACACTTTAGGAGAATATGGACACCAAGTTGAAAAGATCTTTGACTTTCTATCCACAAATATAAATAATGAGCAAGAATTTCTATTCTTCTACTTGAACTAGAGCATAGATTTCCTTGTCATATGTAGGGTAGTTTAGGACTCCACCATGAAACCATTTAGAACCATAGCATGTTGGCTTACCTCCTTACATCAATACCACTTCCATAACAGGTCTACTTGCATTGTCTTACACTTCAAAAGGATTTTGCAATTTCAGCAATGTAAGAACTATTACTTAACTAATCTTTCATTTCAAATCTTCAAAAGCTTTATGTTGATTCTTTCCCCATTAGAAACTCTTGTGTTGATTATTATTGCATGCAATGGTGTAGACATAGGCGAAAAGGATACTATAAACTTCTGCAAATACTATGCACCCCCTACAAAATTCCTAATTTCAATGACATTAGAAAGAGTTTCCCACCTGATGATGACCTCCATTTTTGTGGGATCTATCTTAAGTTTCCTTCCACCAATCACATACCCTAAAAATACCAATGGATGTTGAGAAAATTCAAATTTATTAAGGTAGTGGATTATTTTTCAAAGTCTTTAACACCTGCATGAGATGTGAGATATGCTCTTCCTAGGAAAAGTTATAAATCAATATACCATATAACTACACTATTACAAATGAATATAGAAAGGGAAAAAATACATAATTCATCAAATGCATAATGTAGTTGGTACATTACATAAACCAAAAGGCATTACTAACCATTCATATAGGCATTGGCGTTCCTTGAAGGCGGTCTTCCATGTGCCTTCATCTTTAACTCATACATGGTGGTATACCAACTTGAGATCCAACTTGGGTAAGTACTTTATAAGCTACAAATTATCTAGAAAGTCATTAATCTTAGGTAGGCAATATAATAAAACCACTCCATAACTTAGGATAAAATATTTAATCAATTTTGATTAATTTCCTACCCACTACCATAGATAGTTGGTATCCACTTGCACCACATGGTCAACACTTGCCATATATACCCCAGGAATGATTTAATTATGATTCTGGGTTGATCCTGCCTACTTTATTGACTTCCATATTAGTAACTACAATTTCTTGCATATTCTGTCTTTTACTGCTTGTTGGAGTCATTATCCAACTTACACACTTTATTTGGTCAATTTTGGCCTAATTACCCACTATCCTAAGTTTAATTAACTCAATTGGCATTATATGAGCACACCCACGCCTTCCTTCAATCAAGGAGGCCAACTAAGCCTTCTCCTTCAATCAGGGAGGCTAACTGGGCTTCCTCCCTCAAACATGGAGCAATTTTGGGGTGATCTGAGTGTCATAAGTGCACCTAATAGATAACTGTTTGTTGTTTCACCTAAGAATCAATTAAGCTAAGTTATAAAGGTTCCTCCATCATGTCATTGTCTATTTTGGGCTGATTGGGATGAACTGGAGTGAGTCAATATGCCTCCAACCACTTATGATGACCAATATCACTTCAGTTAAATTCATCGGAGCTAATTGGAGTGAGTGATGTGCTACCACCGATTAATTGACATGCAGTGACATGTGTCTGAGTTACATTCAGTTAGACTCAGTCATTTATTGCACTCCAATTCAGCTAGGACTCAGTTAGAGTCAATCATGGCTAGATTAGTGGTTAACTAAGTGTGTCTAGTGTTGGCTAATAGCCATTTAAGCTACACCCATCCATGCAATTTGAGTGACCTCTAGTGAATTATAATTGGCTTGGAATTCATGCATTCTGCATGACATTGTATTGTATTATCCATTCCATTATTGATTATACATAGCTGCAAACTCCTTTTGCAATACTGTTATGTCATTTCATGCCTAATTTGTCTTGAATCACTTGTGAGTCTGTGCTTTGTCTCAAGATTGTTGTAACATAATTAATATGGTATCAGATCCAGGTTGGGACGAAGCTCTATTATTCAAAAACATGATTTTTGACGGATCTAGCATTCAAAATTGAGCAAAAGCTCAAATTCCAGCACTGCACCAGAAGCCGAAGGTTTACCACTTGATAACCCAAGTTAAGAAATTGTTGAACAAACTTGCTTGATCAATTATGTTGGGTGTGATGAAAACCTGAAATGTGTAGGTTGTCTGACATTACGATGAATTTTTTGTGTTGATTGCAGGATTTTTTACGGGTTTACTGCATTCGCTACAACAGAAGAATGGATTCTTTTATAGATCTTCTAACTCCTTTCACTTACCACCAATGGGAAGGATATATGGAGATCCAGCTACATGCTAAAGGACTCTATAGAGTCACTATGAATACCGAGGAAGAGCCAAACCATGTTATGGAAAAGGATAGATTCTTTAACAAAATGGATGAAGATTTTGGGTTTCTGTGCTTCTCTATCTCCAAGGATCTTCTATTCCATCTCTTGGGATTGAAGACTCTGAAAGAAATTTGGGACTAACTTGCCTCCCTGTATGACAAAAAGGATGATTCGAGGATTTATCAGCTTGAGAATGAGTTAATTTCTCTTCAACCCTGAAATTTCAAAATTCTCAATGACTTCTTCAAAAAATTGTGAGGTGAAGAAGGAGGATGATCAACTCATTCTCACCATTCTCTCCAAACTTGGTGCGAAATACTCACTATTTGTTTCCACTTTTCATTCTGGGAAGCTCACAACTCCTGGATGGAATATGCCTTCTCTCAATTCCTTCATTTCCTAATAAATAAGCATGGCAAGCTTGTTTAGATGGGGATCATTTGATCCTCAAAAGATCAAGCCTTATTTGATTAAGGGCCCAAATATCCAAAGGGTAAAGGGAAGAAGAATCAAAAGAGTGAATTTTATGCACCAAATCCTAAAGAAAAGAACCAGTAGCAAGAAGAGTCTTCTTGCTCGAAGAAACACAAGAACAAAGGAAAATAAGGAAAAGAGAAAGTCAAGTGTTCCTATTGCAGGAAGGGCTTCCACCTTGAACATGCCTGCATGAAGAAGAATCTTGATGAGATGACTTCTCTCCTCAAGAGAAACAATATCAATCTTCTGGAGAGTGTTCGGAAGAGAGACAATCAAGATTGAGATACCCAGCAAGAAAGATGACACGCTCTCATGGAAAGCACCTCGAAGCCCAAAGCTCTGCTAATAGAATCTGGAGCTTCGAATCACATGATGGAAAGCAGAGATCCCTTCTCTTCCTTGGAAATTGAAAAAATCATTCCGATCCACATGGGAGATGAGTCTACCATAATTTCAAAAGGAAAAGGTAAAGTAAATCTTGAACATGGTAGTTTTTTTGATGTTCTGTATGTACCCTCCTTGGCCTCCAACCTCCTAAGTGTATATCAAATGACTCATACCAGAGTGCCCAAGCGAGTAACCTTCAGCCCCAATGATGTAGAAATCAATGATATTGCATCCAAGAAACTTGTTTGAAAAGGCTTAGCAAACCATCATGCTAAGGCCTATGAGTGTACCCATTTTGTGGCGGATTCAAAGCCCACTTCTCTTCTGACTCATGGAAATGAGGTTAGTAGACTATGGCATGAGAGATTTGGTCATTTAAATTACAAGTAATTGCATCAAATTCAGAAAAATTCCATGGTTGAAGGCCTCCCAGCCATCAAAACTACCACCGAATTTTGCAAAGGTTGTATTGTGGGAAAACACCCTGAGCACAAGTTTGATCGTGGAAAGGCAAACCGTGCATCAAGTATCTTGGGGCTGATTCATTCTGATATCAGCAAAAATATGCCCACCACATCCATGAATGGATCTTGGTATGTACTCACCCTCATAGATGATTTTTCTAGATACACTTGGGTTTTCTTCATCAAGAAAAAATCTAAAGTTTTCGAGAAATTTATTGAGTTGAAAGCACTGGTTTAGAATTCCTCTAGGAGAAAGATTAAATATCTGAGATATGGTAATGGAGGGGAATATATCAGTTATGAATTTCTACAAATATGTTTAGACAATGGGATCAATTTCCAATATTCCATTCCCTACACTCCTCAGCAAAATGGTGCAGCAGAAAGGAAAAACCGTTCTCTCAAGGAGATGACCACTTGCATGCTAGAAGAAAAAGGATTGGCTGCAAATTTATGGGATGAGGCCATGAATGTTGCTACAAAAATTCAGAATAGAGTACCTCACCCTTTCATGAAAGGAAAGACACCTTTTTAATCCTATTTTGGACACAAGCCGAATGTGTCAAATTTCAGGGTGTTTGGGTCCATTGCATGGGCCCAAATTCCACATGACAAGAGGAAGGATTTGCAATCACAAAGTATTGAATGATTGCTCAATCAATATCCAAAAGAATATAAAGCATTAGAGGAATTTTGGGGTCTAAAATGGGCCTCCTAAGGAAAATAATAAAATAATAGTTAAAATAATAAAATAATGGTTAAAATAATAAAATAATATTAATTAATTTTGGAGGAAGAAAGAAAAAAACTACTTTTTGTGTTCGTATTTTCGACATATCTCCCTGTGTTTTTACTCAAATTTTGATCGGGAGAGCTCGTTGGATGCGGAATTTGATTCCGCATCCAACGAGTACTCACACTGCATACTTTTGACAGACCTCGCTACCCCAAAAATAAGAAATACCTGAAAAAATGTGATGATGATGTCATCATCACGTTTTTTCAGGTATTTCTTGTTTTTGGGGTAGAGGGATCCATCAAAAGTATGCAGTGTGGGTACTCGTTGGATGTGGAATCAAATTCCGCATCCAACGAGCTCTCCCAGTCGAAATTTGTGTAAAAACACAATGAGATATGTCGAAAATACAAACAAAAAAAAGTAGTTTTTTTTAATGACAAATATGCCAATTCAACCATTATGGTTGACTTATTTTATTGAAATTCTATTGGTTCTTGAATTCCAACTCACAAAAACTTATTTTGGCATGTTTTCTTATAAGGCCCATTTTAGACCCCAAATTTCCTCTAATGGATTCATGCTGCTGAATATTAGAAACAAACAAATTTTCATTGAAATAAGTGTCCTATTTTAAGAGCCTCTCAAAGAGGTAGAACTAGTCAACGAGAAAACTGCTGAAATTCCCTCCTATTCTGCTGATCATTTAGAGGATGAAATTGGGAGTGATGGCTCTGATATTGCTGATATGATGTCTACTATCAATGAGAAACATATATCAGGTTCAGAATCAGATTCTAAAGTCCAAATACATCTCCCAACTTGGGCCAAGAAGACACTCTCTTCCGCCGAGGAAAACATTGGAAATCCTACTGATCCAAGAAGAAACCGGTATGATTTTCAAAGAGAAGGTATTGCTCTCTCTTGTCATGATTCACTACTATTAGAGACCTTTTATTTAATGATTGGATCAGATCCTAAGTCCTACTACCATGCTCGAAAATATCTGAGATGGCAAGATGCTATAGACGAAGAGTTTAATTCTCTTAGAAAAAATACTACTTGGAAGCTAGTTTCTCTTCCACATGCAAGGAAATTAGTGAAATGCAAGTGGGTGTTTCAGAAAAAAGGTTGCTGCTGATGGAAAAACCTGAAAATATAAGGCAAGGTTGGTTGCAAAAGAGTTCTCCCAGGTCCAAGGAGTGGACTATCATGAGACTATTAAATTGAGCACATAGATCTATGGACAAACACACAACTCACAAGATAGATCACACAATTTACTCAGTTATTGAATAATGAAATAGTGCAAAAATGGCTTGGAGTTGTGAATGATTTTCATTAATCAAATAGTAATTAGATAATAATTACAATGAAGTACAATGGCTAAATAACCACATGCAATTCGAATCCACATGAGGAAATTCATATTGATTAGACTCTACTTGACTATAGGTAACTAAGACCTTGTCTAAATCATTATCGGAGGACTCAATAGTTATATGACATTGTCTAAACCATTATCAAAGTTCAACGAAGTTCTAAAACACAACTCAAGTGTTTAATTCAGTGTTAAATGAGGCTAACTAACTGTGGTAGGTGAGAAATGCGCCTCTCTTGCATGCAACCATGCAAACCTAGCGCTAACTGAATGTAGAGGACTAGAACTGAATGTAACTGACTCCTAACTCAGCTTGACTAGTCACCAACTCAACTCAACTGACCTTGGTTGGTATCGGCACTCCCAGTGGATCCTAAATTGTAGGGATTGGTCTAGGAGGCTGCTAAATTGATGCATGCAAGTGCAATCAGTGGCAGTAGGCCTCAATTAGTGTTCCTCACACTTTAGTAACTGGAACATGTGCCCCAATTAGGCCAAGTGGACCTAATGGTGCTAGTGACTAAAAATAGACTGGATGGACTCCAGATTTAGACATGACTCCTGATTTAGACATATGACCAAATTGGACAAGGTAGGATTAATAATCCTAACACCCCCCCTGAATGCTAATTTGGACAATCTGTGGGCCTTGGTAACTAAGACCATAGGTCACCCATTACATCAAGTAAAGTAAAGTAACTGCTCAATACAAGGAGCTGGGGGAAAAGCCACATGGGAAAAAATCCCCCCCCCCTCTAATTAAGCAGGTAGAATTAGGATCAATTTGGTTCTTCTGTGCATCTAGGTATCCTGGGTCCTGGCATGTGAACCTATCCATCATTATTTCTGGAGGAATCTTCCTCTTTGGAAGAAGAATGATATGCTCAACTAAATCAGAAATATAGACAGCTGCTGGATGAAGACTGGACCCATGTAGAGCAACTGAAATCAACTGATAAGTGGGAAAAGGTTCTTGAGGATTCATAACATGTGAGGAACACTCAAGAAACTGATATGTTGCAGCCATGAACAGAAAACCATGAGTGGTAAAATCATCCCCAAGTGTTAGGAGAAAGTGTTCAGGCGGATTCAGAATGTCTTCCTCTTTACTAGTTCTGTGAGGAGATGAGCATGTGATCAATGGTAGAGAAGCACTGGGACCGTGGAGAGCGAATTATTGAGATCCATAGTCTGATATAGCTTAAAAAATATATAATTATTCAAAAAATAAAATATCATCAAACTCATAAGAGGAACTAACACCAAATCCCCAACAACAGTTTTGAAGAGAAATTGCGGTACTTGATTTTTCACACCGAAATTGGTGAGAGCAGCTACAAGCATGAATGAAAGCTCTTGGATTTTAAAATTTGAACCAAATAATATTAGATCAGAAATTAAATCAGATCTAAATAGGTTCACAATAGATCAAAAACTGTGAAATGAAATCAAATCCCCATCAACAGTTTTGTAGGAGACTTGCGGTACTTGTTTCTTCACACCGCTGATGAGAATAGCTACAAGCAGTACTAAAAGATTATGAATTTGCAATATTGAACCAAGAAATATCAGATCAGATCCAAATAATATCATATCAGTATTAATCTTGCACATTGATCTAGGAATGAAGAATCAATCTCATGAAAGAATAATCAACAAATACACATGAAATGGTGTTAATAAGAACCGGAATTGTTTTCCTCTCTGTATATTTAATAAACAATGAATGGTTACAATACTAATGTCAAGCAATAGCTTAAATCCATGAAGAATTTGAATACCTAAGGATACAATTTGAATTCAGTGAGTGAGTCTGGCTTAACTGACTCTTAGCCATTCAATCACACTCAGTTAACCACTTGACCAAAACCCTAATTGACTCACCAAACCCTAACTGAATTCGGAGTGCAATAAATGACTGAATCTCAACTGAAGGAGATCAAACACATGTCATAGCAAGCCAACCATCAAGTGCTAGTGCTCCATGACTTCAATGAACCCCGATGAGGTTAACTGAAGCTGAACTGACCATCAGAAGTTGGTGGAGGCGCCGTGTTGACTCCAGATCATTAAATAATAATAAATAATCATTAAATAATGATTAAATAATATATTTAATGAGAGGAGATGCCTTAACTGACTGGTTGAACTGATTGTAACCACCAGTTAGTAATTAGGTGCATTAATATCACTCAAATCACCCCCGGAGTGCTCCAGCTAGCCTCCTTGACTGTAGGAGAAGGCTAAGTTAGCCTCCTTTACTGTAGGTAGGCATGGGTGTGACTAGATGATGGCAATTAATGCTCCATTGATGTCAATTATACTTAGGATAGTGGTTTAACTAGGCTAATTTGACCAAAAAGAGTGTGTATGATGGTAAATGTCTCCAACACCCCCCCCTTAAGCTATACTCAGGAAGAGTAAGAAAACATAGATGCATAAAAATGCTAGGGCCCTAGAAACTAGGGCCATAGGTCACCCTGTACAATGATGAAATTGAAACAATGCTCAAAACAAACTAAGTGAGGAAAAGAGGGAAAACCCAGTGGGAAAACCCCCCCCTCAAGATGAACACTGAAAGTAGTCTGGATCACCCTAATGAACTCACCCTCAACAGTGAATGGAGGTAAGTGAACTTATTTTCTGAAAATCTCTTGGTGAAGATGTCTGCAATCTACTCATCAGTCAGGCAGTATTGCAGAATGATGGTCCTGTCATGCACTATCTCCCTGATGTAGTGCATGTGAATCTCTACATGCTTGGTTTTCTGCATGGTAACTGGATCCGTGGATATCTTAATAGCACTCTGGTTGTCACAAATGAGGACAGTGGACAAAGTAATACCAAGATCAAACTCTGAAAGAATGCCTTGCAACCAAACTGCTTGGATGCAAGCATTCACCACTCCTCGATACTCGGCCTCTACTGAAGATAGTGCTATGGCAGCATGCTTTTTGATTGACCAGCAAATAGGGCCACCACCAAACATGAATACATATTTTTAATTTGACTTCCCATCAATAGAATCACCCACCCAATCAAAATCCATGTATCCAACCAGCTCTAGCTCGGAGTCTGCAGCATAGTGAATGCCGTAGGTCCTGGTTCCCTGAATGTACTGGAGGATCCTCTTGGCTGCCTTCCAATGAAGATCATGAGGCTGCTGCATGTATATTGATACAACATTCATGGCATAACAAATATTAGGCCTATAATGTGTCAAGTACAACAAGCTACCAATCAGCTGTCGATAGATAGTGCAGTCCATGGGAGGTGTGTGTTTTCCTTCTTCAAGGCTGATCCCTGAAAGGAAATGGAATGGTGCAGGCCTACATTCAGCCATGTTAAACTTGACCAATAGGTCTGAAATGTATTTGGACTGAGTGACCATAATCCCATCAGAATTTTGCTCAATTTTGAGCCCCAAAAATTGTTTTAGAAGCCCCAAATCACTCATTTCAAAGGCATTATGGAGAGCAGTTTTGATGGCTGAAATGGAGGCAATTGTGCTACCTGTGATCAGTAAGTCATCAACATATAAAAAAATGATAATTATATGACCATCATGCTGCTGTAAATACACATTTGGATCTGATCTACATCTCTGAAAGTTTTGTGAGAGAAGGAAGGCATCCATCTTGGAATACCACTCTCTTGGGGCTTGTTTTAACCCATATAGTGACTTCTTTAGCTTGCAAAACAAAGATGGATCAGTGATGTAGCCCTAAAGCTGCTTCATGTATATCTCCTCATGAATATCTCCATGCAGAAAGGCTGACTTAACATCCATGTGATGCACCTCCCAGTGCTTGGATGTGGAAATAGCCAAAACAAGGCGGATGGAGTCCATTTTTGCAACCGGTACAAAGGTCTCATGGTAGTCCACTCCTTGGACCTAAGAGAAAACTTTTGCTACTAGCCTTGCCTTATATTTTTAGGTGCTTCCATTAGCAACAACCTTTTTTTGAAACACCCACTTGCATTGAACCAATTTCCTTCCCGGAGGAAGAGAAACTAGCTCCCAAGTAGTGTTTTTCTGAAGAGTACTCATCTCTTCATCCATGGCAACTTGCCATCTCGGATAATTATAAGCATGGTAGTATGATTTTGGATCTAAACTAATAATCAAATAGCAAGTTTTAGACAGCAAATTATCAGAGCAAGAGAGTGCAATACCTGCTCTTTGGAAATCAGACCGGGTTCTCCTTGGATCATCCGGATTTCCAATGTTGTCTCCTGCGGAGGAGAGTGTCTTTTGGGCCCATGTAGGAAGATTATTTTGCACTTCAGGTTTTGATTCAGCATCTGATGGTTTCTGCACACTGATATCAGAAATCAGAGGATCCAAATTAGGGTCATCACCCCCAATTTTATCATCTAAATATTCAGTGGAATAGGAAGGAAATTCAACAGTTTTCTCCTTCACTAGTTCCACCTCCTGAAGAGGCTCATCGAACTTGACACTTCTCTCGATGATGATCTATTTGGTATTGATATACAACAACTTAAATCCTTTAGATTCATTAGGATACCCAATAAATAGACATTCTATGCTCTGCAGTTGCAAAGCCCTTCTTTTATCAAGCGGAATCTGGGCCCATGCAGTGGACCCAAACACCCGTATGTTCGATACATCTGGCTTGTGTCCAAAGTATGCTTCGAAATGAGTCTTTCCTTTCACATATGAATGTGGCACCCTATTCTGAATGTATGCTGTAGCATGCATGGCTTCAGTCCACAAATTGGCAGCAAGTTTCTTTGACTCCAACATACAGGTGGTCATCTCCTTGAGAGACCGGTTCTTCCTTTCCGCTACTCCGTTCTGCTGGGGAGTGTAGGGAATTGAATGTTGGACCTGAATACCACTTTGGGAGAATATGTACAGCAACTCATTACTGACATACTCCCCTCCATTATCAGATCTCAAGATCTTGATCTTAAGCCCAGAGGCATTTTCGATCAAGGCCTTCAATTCAAAAAAATTTTCACATACTTCTGATTTCTTTTTGAGAAAGAAAACCCATGTATACCTTGAAAAATAATCAATAAAAGTAAGGAGGTACCTTGATACATTCATGGATGTGATAGGCATTGGACCATTGATATCAGAATGTATCAACCCCAATATGCTTGTAGCTCGGTTTTCCTTCCCCCGATCAAACTTGTGCTCAGGGTGTTTTCCAATCACACAGCCCTTGCAGACTCCCGTGGTTGCCTTGATGACCGGGAGGCCTTCAACCATGGAGTTTTTCTGTAATTGCTGCAAATATTTGAAATGAATATGGCCAAACCTCTCATGCCATATCCTACTAACCTCATTTCCATGAGTTAGCAGAGCGGTGGGCTTTGCATCCGCAACAAAGTGAGAGAACTCATAGGATTTTGCATGATGATTTGCAAGGCCTTTTGCAATGAGTTTCCCGGATGCAATTTATGTTATCTCAACATCATTTGGGATGAAAGAGAATCTCTTAGGCATTCCTGTATGTGTCATCTGATAGACACCAAGGAGATTTGTTGCTAGAGACGGTACATACAAAACATTCGAAAAAAAGCTATTTTCTAGATCTACAGTACCTTGTCCTTCGGAAATGATGGTGGAGTCATCTCCCATGTGGATGGGGATGGATTTGCCGGTCTCCAAGGATGAAAAGGAGTCTTTTTTATCCATCATGTGATTCAAAGGTCCACTATCAATCAGCAGTGCTTTGGGCTTCGAAGTGCTTTCCATGAGGGCATGACCTTTCTCATGCTGTGGTTCCCGATCTTGGTGATCTCTCCTCCGAAAGATCTCCGAAAGATTGATGTGATTCCTCTCAAGGAGAGAGGTTGCTTCATCAAGATTTTTCTTCATGCAGGCATGTTTAGGGTGAAAACCCTTCCCGCAGTAAGAACACCTGACTTTTTCTTTCCCATTGTGCCCTTTTCCTTTGTTCTTCCTTGAGCCAGAAGATTAATCATGTTGCTGATTTTCAACTCTAGGCTTGGGAGCATCAAATTTAGTTTTGTAATTTTTCTACTGCTTTCCTTTACCCTTCACATATTTGGGCCCCGAGACATGGAGGGCTTGATCATGGGAAGATTGAATGATCCCCATCTGGACAAGCTTGTCATGTTCATTAGTTAGGGACTCAATGAAGGCATTGAGTGTAGGAATCTTCCATTTGGGGGTTGTGAGCTTCCCCACACGGAATGTAGAAACAAAAACTGAATAATCATCCCCAAGTTTGGAGAGGATGGCAAGGATGAGCTGATCATCCTCCTTCACCACTTTGCATTGCTTCAAGAGGAAAACATTATGCTTGAACGTTGTAAAGAAATCATTCAGAGTCCCAAAATTGGAAGGTTGGAGAGACATGAGTTCATATTCGAGTTGGTAAACTCTCAAGTCATCATGATTTCCATATAGAGATTCCAATTTGTCCTATATTTCTTTCGGTGTCTTTAGATCTGTAATATGGAAGAGAAGGTCTTCGGAAATAGAGAGGCACAAGAAACAGAAGGCTTCATCCTTCTTGTTCAAGAATCTTGATTTTTCTATGGCGGATCCAGGCTCAACTTCAGTGTCCATGGTGACTCTATTGAGTCCTTTGGAGCGCAACTGAAGCTCCATTTTATTTTTCCATGTGTGGAAATTGTATGGAGTCAAGAGAGGTACTGAGGAGGCCATCTGGATATACTGTAGCGAATGCTTCACCTGTAGAAACCTGAAAATCAAAACAGAAAGGGAAAAATAAGGTCAGACAGCCTGCACATTCTAGGCTTTCATCACACCCAGCATAGTCAATCAAGCAAGCTTGATCAACAAGTTCTTTACTTGGGATATTGAGTGGTAAGCCTTGGCTTCTGGTGCAATGCTGGAATTTTGAGCTATTGCTCACTTTTCATTGAGAAATATGTCAAAAAGCTTGTTTTTGAGAGATAGATATTCGTCTCGCCATATGCTCTGATACCATATTAATCTTTCACATTGATCTAGGAATGAAGAATCAATCTCATGAAAGAATAATCAACAAATACTCATGAAATGGTGTTAATCGGAACCAGAATTGGTTTCCTCTCTGTATATTTAATAAACAATGAATGGTTACAATACCAATGTCAATCAATAGCTCAACTCCACGAAGAATTCAAATACCTAAGGAGACAATTCGGATTCAGTGAGTGAGCCTGGCTTAACTGACTCTTAGCCATTCAATCATACTCAGTTAACCACTTGAATAAAACCCTAATTGACTCACCAAACCCTAACTGAAGTCGGAGTGCAATAAATGACTGAATCTCAACTGAAGGAGATCAAACACATGTCATAGCAATCCAACCATCAAGTGCTAGTGCTCCATGACTTCAATGAACCTCGATGAGGTTAACTGAAGCTGAACTGACCATCAGAAGTTGGTGGAGGCACCCTGTTGACTCCAAATCATTAAATAATAATAAATAATCATTAAATAATGATTAAATAATATATTTAATGAGAGTAGGTGCCTTAATTGACTAGTTGAACTAATTGTAACCACCAGCTAGCAATTAGGTGCATTAATATCACTCAAATCACCCTCGAAGTGCTCCATTTATCCTCCTTGACTGTAGGTAGGTGTGGGTGTGACTGGATGATGGCAATTAATGCTCCACTGATGTCAATTATACTTAGGATAGTGGTTTAAATAGGCCAATTTGACCAAAAAGAGTGTGTAAGATGGTAAATGTCTCCAACAATCAGATCCAATAAGGTTCATATCATATCCAAATAAATGGTCAACCGAGACGTGGATGCACAACTTTCTTCTTCTTCAAAATTCTAAATTTTGGTGCATGCAATCCTGCAGGAATTTGCTGGAAGATCTAGATCAATGGGAGTGAATGGATCACTCTAGTAATATGATATTTCTTCCAAAATATCCAATGTATTACATATTTGTACACCAGCAACAACATTAGGGAGATAAAAATCAAATTCCTCTTCACTTTTGGAAGCAATTACTGGAAAATTTTGCATCGAATTCGAAGGAAAATCACCGGTGAATGTTTGCATGGAAGTGCAATAGTATTTTTCTGCAATATCAGAGATTTGAATGTCTTCTTCTGTTTCAACCATATGAGGATATGAGATATCAGAGATCTCATAAACTTCGGGAACATCAGGAGAAGGAGTCACTACAAGGAGAGTGTCTTCAATTCAAATTGACTGTGTAGAAGCTTCTGCTTCTTCTTCATCTTTAATAAATTCATCAGAGAGAGTGGAGGCTGATATTTTTGGATTTAGAATGATTCTAGTTCTATATATTCTCTCCAAAGTGCTATTATGATCCTCATTAATCATTCCAAAGGTTCTGTCCAATGTTGTCCAGAGATCCTTTGGGTATTCAACAGATCTTTTGAGGTAGCGCATGCTAGGAGAAAGGGCCATACACATTGTTCCAAAAGATGCATCACATTCATTTAGCCATTCATTCTCACTCTCAAAGGACTCTTCACCAAGTCCAATAGACACCTCATAGAGATCTTGTCTCTTCAGAGATGCAATAATCTTCATCTTCCATTCTAAATAGTTTGAGAAAAGGGTGAGAAGAGGAACTAATGAATTCAGAACTGATGAATCCATTCAAAGTTGTACCTGCAAAAACAAAAAAGGGGCATCGTAAGGTTGACATCTTGCACATTTCAGGTTTTCATCACACCTAGCATAATTGATCAAGCTTGATCAACATTCCTTAACTTGGGGTATTAAGTGGTAAACCATCTACTTCTGGTGCAGAGCTGGAAGGAGCAATTTTGCTAAAAAATGATCCAGTAGGAGATCTAAGGAGGATAAGTGCCTTGTCAACCAAGGCCCTGATACCATATTAAATTGAGCACATATATCTGTGGACAAACACACAACTAACAAGATAGATCACACAATTTACTCAATTATTGAAGAATGAAACAGTGCAAAAATGGCTTGCAGCTGTGAATGCTTTTCATTAATCAGAGAGTAATTAGATAATAATTACAATGAAGTACAATGGATAAATAGCCACATGAAATTTGAATCCACATGAGAAAATTCGAATTGATTAGACTCTACTTGACTATAGGTAACTAAGACCTTGTCTAAATCATTATTAGAGGACTCAATAGTTAACTAACCTTGTCTAAACCATTATCGGAGTTCAAAGGAATTCTAAAACACAACTCAAGTGTATAATTTAGTGTTAACTGAGGCTAACTGACTATGGTAGGTGAGAAATGCGCCTCTCCTACATGCAACCATGCAAACCTAGCACTAACTGAATATAGAGGACTAAAACTAAATGTAACTGACTCCTAACTCAGCTTAACTAGTCACCAACTCAACTCAACTGACCTTGGTTGGTCTCAGTGGATCCTAAATTGTAGGGATTGGTCTAGGAGGCTCCTAAATTGATGTATGCAAGTGCAATCAGTGACAGTATGCCTCAATTACTGTTCCCCAAACTTTAGTAACTGGAACATGTGCCCCAATTAGGTCAAGTGGACCTAATGGTGCTAGTGACTAAAAATAGACTAGATGGACTCCTGATTTAGATATATGACAAAATTGGATAAGGGAGGATTAATAATCCTAACACCTTTGCACCTATGGCAAAGATGGACTCCATCTGCCTAGTTTTGTCCATTGTGGCATCCAAGCACTAGGAGGTGCATCATATGGATGTCAAGAGTTCCTTTCTACATGGACACCTTCATGAGGAGATATACATGAAGCAGCCCGAGGGGTACACATCAGATCCTTCTTTGGTTTGCAAATTGCAGAAATCATTATATGGGTTGAAACAGGCACCAAGATCATGGTATGCCAAGATGGATTCCTTTCTGCTTTCACAAAAATTCCAAAGATGCAAATATGATCCGAATGTATATTCACAACAGTATGATGGTAATTTACTTATCATTTTTTTATATGTAGATTATCTTTTGATTACAGGAAGCACACTTGCTTCCATTTCCTTCATAAAAACTGCCCTTCACGATGCATTTGAGATGAGCGATTTGGGGCTCGTGAAGCAATTTCCAGGGCTTGAAATATTCCAAGTATTTGATGGGATAATGGTGACTCAATATAAATACATTTCAGACCTGTTAATTAAGTTTAACATGGATGAATGCAAGGATTCCCCATTTCCTTTCCTCTCAGGGATCAGCCTTGAAGAGGGAAAATCCACTCCACCCATGGATTGCACTATCTACCGCCAGCTTATTGGCAACTTGATTTACTTAACACATTCATGGCCTGATATTTGTTATGATATGAATGTTGTATGAAGGTACATGTAGCATAATCGTGATCTCCATTGGAAGGCAGCCAAGAGGATCCTTCAGTACATTCAGGGCACAAGATCCTACGACATTCACTATGCTGCAGATTCTGAGCTAGTGTTGGTTGGTTATACAGATTCATATTGGGTAGGGGATTCCATAGATCAGAAGTCCACTTCTGGGTATGTCTTTATGTTTGGTGGTGGCCCCATTTTCTGGTCTAGAAAAAAGTAGGCTACCATTCCATTGTGTTCAGTAGAGGTCGAGTGCAGGGGAGTAGTGAATGCTTGCATCCAAGATGTTTGGTTGCAAGGAATTCTTTTAGAGTTTGAGATTGGTAGTGCTTTGTCCACAATCATATTTTGTGACAATCAAAGTGCTATTAATATCTCCACAGATCTAGTTACCAGGCAGATGACCAAACATGTTGAGATACACATGCACTACATCAAGGAGTTGGTGCATGACATGACCATTGTTATGCAATACTACCCTACATATGAGCATATTTCAGATATAGTCACCAAGAACTTTACTGAGAAAAATTTCACTTACCTCCATTCACTGTTGGGGGTGATTTCATCAAGGTGATCAGATTACTTCTTCACTGTTCATCTTGAGTGGGGGGGGGGGGGGTTTCCCTCTTTCCTCACTTAGCATTTTATTTTGAGCATTGTTAGAGTTACATTTTTGTATAGGGTGACCTATGTAATTTGTTGTTGGGGCCCTAACATTTCATGCATTTTATTTTTACTCCTCATGAGTATAGCATTTCATGCATTTTATTTTTACTCCTCCTGAGTATAGAATTTCATGCATTTTATTTTTACTCCTAATGAGTATAGCTTTAGTGGATAAGGTAAAGCTAGTCAATTAGGAAACTGCTATCTTTTGTTTCCAACCCATCCTCCATGATTTTCTCTCCATATTCCAGTATTAAAATGTTTTTCACCACTCTTGACAACTCACTCATGATTTTTCTAATTCTTGGTGTCCTTGAATGATTTGGGAAGTGCTTTAGCCACCTATGGGGGTTTATCATATTTAGTAAGTATATCTTTTTGAGCTTGATGAGTTGTCTCCAATACAACTTGATTTTACCTATGAGGGATGTACTATTTATATACACTATTATTCATCATTATTCGATGGAAGGATACACTTCAATATTCATCTCTTCATTCATGTGATTCAGTCTCTATTCTTATCTCTTATTTTCCTGTGTATGCATGTGAGAATGATCTTAGTAGCAAGTTCTACTTCCTGTACTTCTTCTTAGCATCTTTACTCATAGAACTAGAGTTGATATTTCTACATGGTATCAGAGTGTGAGGTTGTTAGTTTGAAAAGAGTTGAAGAGCTATTTGTTCTCTCTATCAGAGCACATGCAATCTCCTATCCCTCTCTGAAGAAGAGCTTGTTATTAAGCTTACAAGATTTTCTCCTACTTTTATATGTGCAGGTTGCAAAGAGTTTCTCCTTGAGTACATCAAAATATCAGTATGGATTCTTCTTCATTTATGATCTTGACTCCCTACAACTATCATGAATGGAAAGCCAAAATTGGCATTCTATTGCGCAGTAAGGGACTATACAGAGTTACTCTAACTTTGGAGAATGAGCCTAATGCTATTGTTGAGAAAGCTAAGTGGCATAGCATGTTGGATGAATCCTATGTATTATTTTGATATCTATTTCCCTTGATCTATTGTTTCATCTAGATGGTTTGGCCACTCCAAACCAGATATGGAGTGCATCAATTGGAGATTGAGTTATTCTTAAGAGTCCAAGCAGTTTCGATACTATTGAGGGATTCTTCACCAAATTCAAGTCACTTGTTCTAATTCTCAAACATTGTGAGATTAAGAAGAAATATGATCAATTAATCCTTTCCATTCTATCCAAATTGGGTCTTGAATACTCAATTTTTGTGTCTACTTTTCATGCTACTAGGCTTGATGTTTCTAATTAAAAAATGCCTTCTTTGTGTAATTTATTTGATTCACTAACAAAGGAGAAAGATAAATTGATCAAGATGGGTGCTCTTAGACCTTGCAAGGGAAAGGATCATGCTCTCATCCTTCAAGGAAGCAAGAATACCAAATACAAAGAAAGGAAAATTGTGAAAGAGAAGAATCCAAAGTCAGAAATTGAAGATGAAGGTTCAACGCCTACTGATGAAGATTCAATGAAGAAAGACAAGAAGAAAGGGAGCACATTGAAGTGTTCTTATTGCAGAAAGAGATTTCATCAAGAGAAGAAATGTTTCAAGAAGAATATGGACATCATGTCTTAGATTTTTGAGAAGCACAACATTGAAGTTCTAGATGAGATAGAAAAGCCTATTGAATCCTCAGAACACTGTCATAGTGCGCAGTCCCAAGGTAATATAACCTATGACTTGAGTGCCATAGTTAAATACCTTCCTTATGTATTTTATATATATTCATTTTATGATATATAAAAATCATAAATATCACATCCTTTCTTTGATAATCCACCTATAAGTCTCCTAGATTCATCTCTCAATAATTGTGATTCTTCACTTGTGTTTAAGCAACTCTTCTTCACTCCATTCAAATGGTTATAATTATTATTTAGAATCATGTTTTCAGGATTATATACATGTCATCACATCATTCATACCACCATCCATACCATATACCATACCTCTGAATACACCTAAGACTATACAAATCCCAAGTTCACTAGTTGATTCCTCATTGGTCTCTTATGCGGTGTTACTTATATTACATGATTTGAAGTCTTGATTATATTTCACTAGTTGGTTATACATGAACTTAGTTATATTTGGAATTATATTACATATGTTTGGATCTGTTCTAAACACTTATGGTTCAGATCTCAATTCCATTCATCATTCATATTTTTACACTCATCAGTTTTCCCCAATTGCTCATAGTTTTCCTAGTCTAGTCCTATATCCTCTTGGAGACACTCAAGCATTTGTATTTATTGTTCCATATGCTAATATTTATGATATATCAGAGTCCTTTCATCCTCATACCATATATGGAAAGGTGCTACATCATATTGGAATAAAGATATGTGATTCACATCACAATTTTGTAGATATTCAAGGAACTGATTGTGTAACAAATTGTCTTAATTTTTGTACTCTTTGGGAAGGAGTATGCACAAATCTATTTTCCATTTTAGATTTTGTTTGAAAATCAGAGTTTGTTAGGAGAAAGAAGCATTCAGATAATTCTCCTACTTCATCAGATGATGAGATACTAGGAGTCTCCCCACTTCTTTCTTGCAGATTCTACACTCTAGCGCATGATCATGAAGTCTACAAGCCTCTTCATCAAGTCTTTCACCAGAAGTAGTTCATTCAATTCATTCAAGTGAAGATAATGACCTATTGGATACATGTTACTCAAATTTTGTGCCTTTTCCTTTCTTGAGGGAGGATTTTCCCCTTGTGGTTTTCCCTCTTTCCTCACTTGTCTGGACATGAATAATTGTAAAGGGTGACCAAACCCTTGTTGTTGGGCCCTATATACACCTATATTTTTGACATAAACATCATAAAGTTAGAGTTAAAGGGGGATGTGGGAATATAATAAACTCACTTCATAATACTAACACATATTATGTGCTGTTGGGAATCGATTGGGCCATGGATAACCATACTATTATCAATTTTAAGAAGAGGATCTCAACGTTCAAAGATGACTAGCTACGAGTGGTCACATACTTGATCCTCTAGAAGGCTAGAGGTATGTCGAGTAGGTAAATAATGAAGGACAATATGGATATATGGACCATATATACAATATTACCTCTGCGGTGGATGATTATGTGAATCCGATAGCCGATGGAAAGCTTAGTCGGTGGAGTGTTAGTTCCTGTTCATTGGATTCAATAGAAGGTTTGGAGAATTGGTAGAAACGACTCAATGAAGTATGAATGTGAAGATGCGCTAGAATTACAAAATTGGTGCGATGGGTAGGTACTGAGATATGCGATGTGCCTACCTATGAAGGTTTTCCTAACTTGGAATCTTTTCTTACCGAATAAAGTTATAGAACCTCGGTGTTTATTAGCTCTGGACTTTGCATTGAAGGCTACACCTACAAGATAGTGGGTTCCACACAAGCATATTATTTCAGGATGGTTGCAATGCCGAAGACTACTGGAAGTTCAATTTGGAGAAAAGATACTCTATAATGGTCAGAAATATACTGGGATGACTAATCCTGTCAACCATATTGAACATTTTCATGCGACATGAGAGACATCGCCACGACAGGAATGGGTCCATCAATTTATACATACTTTGCACATGATACTAAGGAACTAGTATACGTCGATCAAGATGTGATGATGAACAATTGAATGGGAAGAGATAGATACTAGTTTCACACACACATTTGAATTTGTTGATGATCACCCTTCAATTGATGTTGCTCTACAAGTAACCAAGACTAATTATATATTTGAAGATATTCCTGTGTCGATGACAAATTTTAATCATAGTAGTGCGACAATACAACATTGGATGTAATCCTATAATGTAACAAGAGAACCCGATGATAATGACCCACATGACATAAATATTCCTGAGTATGAAGGTACTCACACGGTGGAGGGATCATGTGTGTCAAGCGACAAGTTTCTGAATCATTTGAAAATAAAGAAGGTGAATATTGGTTCTTTCGAGAACCCAAAGTTTGCTAATATTGGAGACTACTAGGATAATGAAACTGTTGGAAAAATTAAAGACCTACTACATGAGTTTAAGGATATGTTTGCCACTAAGTTTTTCGAAATGAAGGGAATTGTTGGAGATATTGGAGAAATGAATATTCCATTGAAGCCCGACACAAAGCCTGTTAAACAATGATCCTATGAGCTAAATACGAGGTACTCAGAAAAAGTTAAAACATAATGAGATAGAATGTTAGATGTGGGCATTATAGAATTTGTTGAAGACTCGATCCGAATGGATTAGCCATATGGTAGTATAAGATAAGAAAAATGATGGTGAAGTGCGTATTTGTGTCGAACTAAGAAAGATGAATGATTCCTTTCTACATGAACCATTTCCGACACCATTTACAAATGAAGTGTTGGAGAGTGTCGAGGGACAATAAATATATTTCTTTACTGATGGGTTCTCTGTTACCATCAGATCAGGACTGCAAAGGAAGATCGATACAAGAAAACATTTGCAATAGAGTGGGGATGTTTCCAATATACGGTAATACCTTTTGGACTCAAGAATTCTCCTGCTATATTTTATAGGATAGTTTTGTTGTGTTTAAATATTTTATTCATAAATTCCTTAAAGTCTATTTTGACAACTAGATGGTATTTAGGGTCATAAAATATCATATTGGCAGTCTAAGAATGGTGTTGGAATGATGCCAATAGTTCCAAATTTCCCTTAATTTGAAGAAATGCATTTTTTGTGCTCCTTTTGGAATTCTCTTGGGTCTTGTGGTTTGTCATGATGGAATACATATGGATCCTGCAAAGATCATGATTATCGTCGACCTACTACCACCCTTGACAATAAAGTAATTAAGAACTACTTTGGGACATACGGGGTACTATTGGAAATTTATTAGAGGATTTGCAAAGGTGACTACCCCTACGGAGAAGTTATCAAAGAAGGATGTTAAGTTTCAATGGAGTGAACAATGTCAAGAGAAGAAATATATCTATGGTATACACTCTTCAGAAATTTCGACACTATTTGCTGGGAGGACATTTCAAGATGTGTACAAATCATTCTGCGTTGAAATATCTGGTCAATAAGCCAATGTTGGGGGGGGAATATTTGTTGATGGATTCTCCTCTTCTAATAATTTGACTTTTAGATCATCGCTAAGTGAAGTCGACTCAATTCTGGACCAGACCATCTGTCGAGCATAGAAAGTGGAGAAGAGCCTGGTAATCTTGATGATAGTCTCCCCAATGCACAAATATTTGTAGTCAATATGTTTGATGATCATTATAGAGATATTATACATTTATTAACTACATGATATGCTCCAGAAGGATTGAATACTGAACAAAAGAAATTATTAGTGGTCAAAGATGCATATTTACAGTTAATCGCTGAACACTTATACAGGATAGGTCCAGATGAAATTCTTCATTGCAATGTCTTGGAACATGAGCTACCGATGGTATTGAATGAAGCACATGCTATTATCATAGGAGGCCATTATGTAGGAAAAGAGACAATGCGAAATTTTTTACAGGATGGATTGTGGTAGCCTACCATGCATGCAAATTCCATATATTATTGTCGCAGCTATAATATTTGCCAAAGAATTGGAAAACCATCGCGAGGAGATGAGATGTCATCAATATCAAAAACAAGTTTATAGGAATTTGATAAATGGGCTGTTGATTTTGTCATTCCTATTAATACGCTAGGAAAGTGAACGGGTGCATGTTACATAATCACTGTGACTGACTCCTTAACCAGTGGGTTGAAGCAACACCGGTAAAGGATTGTATTGCCGCGACTGCTGCAATATTTTTGTTCGACCATGTAGTAACCCGATCTGGCTATTGAAATATTTTGATAAGTGGTCAAGGAACGCATTTTGTCAATCAGTTGATTGACAAATTAACTAAAGAATTTCAGATTTAGAACAAGAAGACAACACCGTATCACCCACAACTGAATGGTGTTGTTGAGGAATTCAATAAAATTATGGAGAACACATTCACCAAGTTCTGTAACATTTAATGAGATGATCGGGATCATAAAATACCTAGAATACTATGAGCCTATCACACCACCTATAAAAAGTTGACAGGACAAACTCTATTTCCAATGGAACATGGACAAGATACTATCATGTCGATGGAGTATATTGTATCGAGTCTAAGGATAGATGTGATTACCAAACTGACTGATGTTGGTACTGCCGAAGAAAAATTGTTGCATCTTGTACAATTAGAAGAAGACAAATTCATTGCAGGATATCATCAAAATGTTGAGAATGTGCAACAGAAAGCTTGGCACGACCGACATATTAAGAATAAGAAATTTCGGATTGGAGATCTTGTTCTCCTCTACGATAGTAAGTTTTTGGAGCATCCTAGAAAGATTTTGACACATTGACTAGGACCGTATATTGTCATTTAGATCATTGAAGGAGGAGAAATGCAATTGCAAAAATTAGATGGGACACTATTTAAAGAATTAGTGAATGGAAGTTGGCTAAAGCCTTATTAGGATAGCCACACTTTCTTCGAATGATAGTCCAAAAAGAGAATGGAAAAAGTCAAAAAGTAAAAAAAAAAATGAGTGTTGTTGTCGCATCAATTATGAATGTTTTTCAAAAGATTATGAGTGTTTTTCACATACTTATGAGTGTTGTGTAAAAAGAAGAATTGATATCGCAAAGTATAGAATGTTGTCATGGACCATGGGTCTGTCATACAAGATACTTTAGGTCACAAAAGAAGAAATTTTGTCGCAGACTATATGTCTATCGCAAAAAGAAGAAAAGTGTCACAGACTATTTGTTTGTCGCAAGAGGAGAATTTAGTCGTAGGCTATATATCTATCACAAAAGAGTAATTGCTGTCACATGATGGATTTTTGTCATAGATGATAGTTGACTAACAACTAATGTGAAGTAACACACTATTTTGGCAACATGCTTTTTGGTCACATTTTCCATTAATGTGTTGGGATATTATAAACCCACACTATACTTAGGATAACAATATTTAATCATTTTTTATTAATTTCCTACCTACTAGCCTAGATAGTTGACATTCACTTGCACCACTTGGTCCACACTTTCCATATATACCCTAGGAGTGACTTTATCCTGATTCTAGTTAGATCCTTCCCACTTTATTGACTGCTATAATTAGTAATTTTTTCTTCCTGTAGATTTTGTCTTTATCATTCTTTATGCCAGCTTTTTAGTGGATAAGGTAAAGCTAGTCAACTACGAAACTACTCTCTTTTGTTTCCAACCCATCCTCCATGATTTTCTCTCTAGATTCTAGGATTAGCATGTTTTTCCATCACTCATGACAATGCACTCATGATTTATCTAAGTTGCAAGGTCCTTGACATAGTTAGAAAGTTCTTTTGCCACCTATGGGGGTTTATCATATTTAGTAAGCCTGATTTATGAGCTAGCATGAGTTGTCTTCTAGAAACTAAATTTTCCTTTATAAGGATGTATTACTATTGTAATAAATCAACCAATCATCATTTATTGATCACTCCTTAACGTGTGCATTCTTCTTCTTCTTCTTCTCTCCTTATGCTAATTCTTTGCAATTCCCCGTGAGGTTAATTGTGTGCTTAGATTCTTAACTTGTTTATAGAATTCTTTCTACCATAAAGGATTTATAATTATAACATGGTACTGGAGCTTTAGGAGCTCATTAATTAATCCTCCTTTTCAGATTTGCAGGTTTATTTTGTAGGTGCAATAACTTCTATATGGATTCACAAGTTCCTCTACTTTATCCTTTCAACTATGTTGATTGGAAGCCAAAGACAAGCACATAATTGAAGATGAAATGTCTCTTTGATGTCTCCATTGGTGTAGTGATCTAACCATAGTCTTATGAGGAGAATATTGCCTAGCTAAATGACTACGATAGATCTTATGAATTATTTGTTTGAAAATGTCTCCAAAGATACATCATCTCATAGATTTTGCTGAATATCACGATTTGAGATTTGGAACAATTTGGAAAAAGCATTTGGTATGCAGGAAGAAGATGATGAAGCATGGAACGAACCCAACATATCCTCATGTGCTCTCTCTCAAGATGTCTCTGCCTCTACATTCGCTGTTGAATTTTTTCATGATGAATAAGTCTCTCATACAGTTCATGTTGCTACTATTGTGTTTGATTCGAATGCTTCCTCCTTCTATAAAGAAGAAAATATTGCAAAGCCTTATTTTTTCTATATCTCTTGAATTTGGAGGTCCTGATTCATATTCTTATGACATTGATGATGAAAAAGAAGTGACTAATGGATTTTTCATTACCATTATTGATGATTCATTCACAAATTCAATTGTATCTATGTGTTCTATCATAGATTCTAAGATCCATATGCTAGATCTTTCACACCTGATGCATACCTCTCTCCTTGATGGTGTGCAAATCAGTGTCTTCCTTGATGATTGCTTAGCTAGATCAAGTATTATTTGTTTCATACCACTCACCATACTTGATCTCCTACACTTCTGCATCTCCTCCTTTGTTCTTGGCATCAATACTCAGAGCCTAGTTGAAGATTTTAAACATCTCTTTCTTTCATGATTCCATAATACTAACACAGAGGATTCTTTACCAGTTTATGCTATAGAGAGTCTACTGATGTTCTAGTTTGTGTTCTTTTGGATACTTTGGAAGTTAGATCAACCTATGGAGGTTTGAATTCACACTCCCTGATCCTAATCCTTCTCCTTTTTCCTACATGATCAATTGCACACATCCTCTCGGTGTAAATGAAGTTGGAGACCTTATGCATTCTCTTGGACACTTATTTCACATATTTGGAGCTTATTTCATGTCTAATTGTTCGAATTTCAAGTCATCTCATCACCTTGGAGATGATTACAACTCTCAAGATCTTCTAGTCTTGCTTACACATCATTGGATCTTAGTTATTCTACATGGTCCCAGTTTCCATCCTGCAACTATTCTTGATCCAGGTGAGAAGATTTATCTTCTTCCCAAGAAGAATATTTCTCCATACATCAACATTTAGTTTGGAGAAACATCAACAACAGTTCAACATTTTTGGTTTTCTTTTCATGTCCTTTATTGAGGGAGGATTTTCCCCATGTGGTTTTTCCTCTTTCCTCAGTTCTTTAGACAAGATAAATTGTAAAGGGTGACCATAACCTTGTTGTTGGGCCCTATATAGGTCTATATTTCTGATTATTTCAGACATATCATCATAAATTCAGACTTAAAAGGGGGTTTTGGGATATTATAAACCCACTCCATACTTAGGATAACAATATTTAATCATTTTTTATTAATTTCCTACCTACTAGCGTAGATAGTTGGCATCCACTTGCACCACTTGGTCAACACTTGCCATATATACCCTAGGAGTTCCTTTATCCTGATTTTGGTTAGATCCTTCCCACTTTATTGATTTGTAGAATTAGTAACTAGGCCTTCCTACATATTTTGTCTTTACAATGATTTATTCCATCTTTTTAGTGGATAAGGTAAAGCTAGTAAACTAGGAAACTGTTAACTTTTGTTTCCAACTAATCCTCCATGATTTTCTCTCTAGATTCTAGGACTACCATGTTTTTCCAACACTCATGAAAACTCATTCATGATTCAGATAATTCATGAGGTCCTTGATAGAGTTGGAAAGTGATTTAACCACATATGGGGGTTTATCATATTTAGTAAGCCTGATTTATGAGCTAGCATGAATTGTCTTCTAGAAAATTAATCTTCCTTTATAAGGATGTATTACTATTTTAATAAATCAATCAATCATCATTTATTGATCACTCCTTAATGTGTGTGCATTATTCTTCTTCTTCTCTCCTAATGCTAATTCTCTATAATTCCATGTGAGGTTAATTGTGTGCTTAGATTCTGAGCATGTTTATAGAATTGTTGCTACCATCAAGGATTTATAACTCTGACATAATGGACAATAAATAACGATGAATTGATAGGAAAAGTGACAGTTTGGTTGGCGGTTTCTTTGAAATGATTAGAACGATTTCCCCATGTGATAGAATTTTCCGCCACCTTTGCGTTTATTGTAAGATCATGTGAATGAATGAATGATTGAACCTATGATATAAACCAATTTTGCACCAAATTTTCTTCATTATATTGCATCCAAATGATTGATATTTTTATGCTAAACTGTTTGTGTACAACTATTTGAGTCGAAGCAAATTTTTATAGAGCATGGTCATTTCTATCTGAGCACAAGCACAGTCAAGAATCGAGAGTTTAGATTCCCTCATTTACACCCATTGTGGAAAAACAAACATAGGTTGTTTCATAGTAGCCGGTGATCCCATAAGTTGTTTTACGACCAGAATCACCCGACACATCAAGAAGGAAATGGTATGGCCGTGGAACTGGTCGCAAGAAGCGAACAACATGACCTCCACATGGAGATGAAGCAACGAGGTTAGCATCCATGTTGCCCAAATATGTTCCACTGATGCCATTTGAACCATTGAAGGTTACCATTGGTAAAATACAAAGTATCAATTAGTATCATCATCCATTCCTAAAGGATTTTGGGTGACGGCAAACATTATCCCAAACTTGAAGAAATTGGGATTCAACGACCACGACCTGCGCAAGTTTCCAGAACTCTCCATGGACATATACATGACTACTGTCAGGGAAATGGAGGATGGTCTGATTCAAATTGTTATGATGGATTGGGCCAGAAGATTTGATAAATTAGGTCTTTTGTTGCTGATGCACATGCCACATTTTGATCACACAATAGAAGTTAATGCATGTGTAAAATAAATACTAGTGTTTTTTCACAGAGGATGTCTATGGCTCGATAAAAAAATATCAGTTGATGTCTGTTGGGCCCAGAAATGGCCTCTTTTAACCACCCTTAATTACCTCTTCTTGTTCTATCCTACCCCATTGAGCATGCCAAATAAACGTTTTACCCCCACTCTACTCTTCAAACCACCAAGGTATGATTGGTCATTGTTTTATTTTATTAATACTTATGACTGTGATAATTAAGGCTTCGTATCTCTCAATGCACTAACATATGATGGTTTATAAAGGTATTTTGAGATATATGGATTGTAGGAATATTGGGCTGAACAGGCTACGAAAAGGATGGGAATTCATCGCTCAAGCTGATCCCCATCCATCCTATCATTACCCAAGGAATGCGGTTCCAGTGCGATATCTTGGACAAAGTTGTGTCAAGGTAGCTGTAATAGAATGCGTCAGACTTGGAGGTCAACAATGTGTTGCTACTTGTGTGTAGCCGTAATATGAAGATATTGTCACTCCTGGGGCGATTAACAGTTTTCCTATGTTTCCTGTTTTTCATCTTGCCACGTTTGTAATAGTTGTTGTCATTTAGGGCGCCTAAAGATCAGGGATCTTCATGGCTGCCCCATAATAGGATAGGATGTTATGATTTACATTGTATAAATATGGAGAACTATTTTGAGTCAGGGGTTGCTGAACATATAATCAATTCATTGTATTAGCTATGAGGAGGAATTGTGTAATCACTCTGTCTTTTAATACAAGGAGTTACTTTTGATCTAAAGGTTTTTACGTGTGTTCAGCTAGCATCTCTGTGTGAAGGCTGGGCCTGCCTTCCATAGGGATCACTGAGTTAAATTAGGCCTTTTCAATTATTTTGTTGTGTGATGTTATGTTCATTTTATTTCTTCATAGGAAGCTGTAACAAGTGTGGATTTACAGTGTGTCATGATTGCATTCCTTGGATACCTGTAGTGGCATAGTGTGACAGTCGACTGAGTAGGTAATTATTTCTTATGCAATTCGTGTGGTAACTGTAACAGCTCTGTTCATCCTCAGATATTTTAGTTGTCATTTCCATGAATCTTTACAGCTTGTCTCTTATTTTTATGATTACAAAATTTCATTCCTGTACTTCAATTTCCTAGAACAGCTGAACTCAATCTCTGTATTTTGAATTCCTAGATCAATATTCAATTTATGCTTTTGGATTCCTAGGATAATCAGATTAGATAGTTGAGTTAATCATTAAGTGGTGTGAACATGATTTCCCTTTATCTGCAATTGTCATTTAGATGTGACTTTCAATTTTCCATTCTTAGATCAAGAAATATCAGAAGGTAATTGTGATTACATTCCTTAGAAGGTAACTAGATTAATTAGATTCTTGGGATGAGCATAGCTGAACAGAGGATAGTATTGTTCAATTACAGTGATTTCATGTTTAAGCATATACTATGCATGTTATCCTTGAAATACAAGACTTCCCCGGGTTGACAATAAATATTGTACACTCTGTATGTTAGTTGTAATTCACTTGCATATTGGGTGCCTGACATTTTGGCGCCGTTTCCGGGGAAGGATAAAGATTAAACACCATCATTAGTTACATCCTGTAATTGTTTCTATTCAGTCTTTTCCATTTTTCATTATAATTATTTGGGTTGCATGAATACAAGAAGGGTAAAGCATGATCATCTTTCGACTCCCCAAACCCCAAAAAATACTAACAGTGCAGGTGGCCTAGGTCGCGGTCGAGGTCCACAATTGGGCAGAAGAACATTCATTGATGATCTTGTTGACAAAACTAATTCATCCACCAGGGATTGCCATCAGGAAATGCCTATCAGAAGAAGCCCTGCCAATCCTGGGGTGCCAGCGTTAGGGTCCACAGTGGAGAACACACGAGCAACCGTGACTTCCTCAAATATCCCTATAGGAGAGGACAAAGATGGTACAACCGGGCTTGCTGGTAGAAGCCCAATCTACCACATTTATGGGAAGGTTGTAACTAAAGAAGAGTGGACACAGTTCCACCAGAATATTTTTGATCAGTGGAAGAATGAAGAAAAGAACGAGGAGAAGAATGAAGAAAAGAACGAAGAAAAGAACGAGGAGAGGAACGAAGGAATGAACGAAGAGAGAAACGAAGAAGAGAAAATAGAAGAAGGAATGAGCAACAGACATGAATTTGATGAGGAAGAGGCAATGGGAGAAAACCATCATCATGAAAATCATTCCCTGCCTGAAGGGACAGTGGCTACACTTCAATTCCTGATTCAACAGCTAGAAGGGACAACCCCTATGAAAAATATATCACCATTGGTGTTGCCTCACTTCCATGGAAAAGCGACAGAGGACCTAGATGAATTTATTTTTGATTTTGATATCCTCTGTTGCAGCTACGACTACGTCACCGATGCACAAAATCTGAAGCTCTTCCCTGCCACTCTGAAGGACAATGCATTACGTTGGTTCATGATCCTAGGAGGTGGAACTATCACTAATTGGGACAAGATGAAACAGGTGTTCCTGGAGAAATATCAAGAATATTGCAACACCAAAGACAAAAGAGAAGAATTGTTCAAAATGGTACAGAAGGAAGACAAGAGTCTAGAAGATTTTGTAGAAAGGCTCTTATACAATGTGCAAAGAGCTGGACAGACGAACATGGGGTTAGATGTGCTCAAGATAATCCTGCTTCGCATGATTAGGGATGATTGCCTATATATGTTAAACCTGTTAGGAAAGGGGGATATCTCCAAGGAATCTTTCGAAAAGATTATGGAATTATGTAAAAGGTACTCCAGGGGATCTTCCAGGAATAACAGGTGAGACAAATGGGATAAGCTAGAATGTGATGTCTTCGATAGAACTCAGAAGTCATCTAATGGAGGAGCCACTCGTGTAGAGATAGGCAACCTCCTTGAAAATTTTAAAACAGAAATGATGAGCTCTATCTGCTCAGAAATCGATGTCCTGAAGGAAAAGAAGAAACATGTAGTAGAGGACCTCACACTAGGTGTGTTCTGCCCTCGATGTAGAAAAAACCACCCTCTAAGGGAGTGCCCACTTGACAAGATAGAGGTGTGTCAGCTGTGTGAGCTAAACCATGACACAAAAGAATGCCCCTCACTTCCCCAAGCGAAGGCTGTTCTGTAGGCATCAACTCTAGAGGTGGAACTGGCCTACTTCATTGCACAAAAGAAACCTTGTCAACCTCGAAACCAAGGTATGGCCCTAGACTCGTTTCCATTTTTGAATAATATGAGCAATTGGAATAATATGCAAAATGTGAATATACAAGTCCCTTCAACTTATTCTCAGTGGAACTCTTCTCAACCTTCAATACAAAATTATAACTCATGGAATCCTTGGACACAGCCACCACACCAACCTGCTTCTTGGTCTCCTGGATGGAGGAATTTCCATTGAGGGAACCAGTTTCCTCAACAACCTCCACATCAACAGCCACTATATCCTCCTCAATTTCCTCAATATCCTCAATATCCTTAATACCCTCATCAGCAGTCGCAACTGTAGTTGCAGAACAATTCTGCCCCTAATGTACTGATACGACCTCAGCTGCCTGCTCAACCTAATCCTAACCCAAAAAATAAAATAGTTCATCAATTTGAGACTGTCAACATGCCTGCCTACTCCCTTTCTCCCATGCCTTGCAATGATATTCATTTACGGTCAGGGAAAATAGTACATCTTGTGATCATAGAAGATGTTCCACCCTCTATACATGAAAAAGGGGTGAATCCACAACACCTATCCGATACGACCCTCATTATTGAAGACGCCGAACATCCCACAAATGGGACAGATGAAACACAAAATGATAAATCCAGTGATACGCAGCCTACCTAGCTGATTAGGCAACCACCATATCCCGAGAGATTAATGCTACCAAGGACAGGGGGCAACCTCAGTTTAACCTCTTAGGAGAGTTAAAGAATCTTTATGTTAAAATCCCCCTCCTTCAAGCTCTTCAAGACGTACCTATCTATGCTAGAACTATTTGGAACCTGTGCACAAAGAAACCAAGGAGGAAGCCCAGAGATCCTCCCACTGTCCACGTCATAGGGAAATTATCTACATTAATAACAGGAAAAACCCTATTGGCCAAGTATGACGACCCTGGGAATCCCACTGTCACTGTGCAGATTGGGAATACACAGATACCCAACATACTAGTAGATTTAGGAGTAGCGATTAATGTCATGAAAATTGAGACTATAAGAAAACTTGGGCTCACTAATCTTAAGCTAACCCCCACTATTTTAGAACTGGCAGATAGATCCACCATTAAACCTGAAGGAATTCTAGATGATCTCGTCATCTCAGTTGACTCTTGGGAGTATCCTGCTGACTTCTTGGTTTTACAACCTAAGTCGCAGCTGGGAGGACACCCATTGATCCTGGGAAGGCCTTGGTTGGCCACAACTAATGCTTGCATCAGCTGTCGATCTGGGTCTATGACCATCTCCAATGGCACCGAGACTAAGAACCTCACTCTCTATCCTCCAGCTCGGCCGAGTCTAGAAGCTGAAACTTCTTTTTGGATGGAGCCATAGGAAGAGGAGGGCGTTTAGCCATTATTAACTATAGGGAAATCCTTAACTTTTAAAGATGAAACTGAAGATGATGCCATTAATAACTTTATCAGTGAACCCACCTCAGTCAATAAAGAAGTTTATCAAATCCTGAACATTACTTTGGGTAAGGAAAAACAAGAAAATCTCACAGAAGAAGCACTAATCAGTGACACACATATAATCCCAGTATTGAAAAATTCAAAAAGTATTCCCATTGAGGTAGAGTCTGGAAAAACCTTGAATATTCAACCCCAACCTCTCCTTAGATGAACAGAAGCGCCTGATCAGTCTCTTGAAAGAACACAAGGGGGCATTCACCTAGGAGTATATGGACATGAGGGGTATTCCCTCTAACCTGTGCACCTATCATATTTATATTAAAAGTGACTCCCAGCCTGTGTGTCAGCCTCAACGACGAATGAACCCCAATCTTAGGGACATAGTGAAGGAAGAAATTCAAAAACTCTTGGAAGTAGGATTTATATATCCTGTTTCAGACAGTGAGTGGGTCTCCCCATTTGTAATTGTACCCAAGAAAAATGGTAAATGGAGAGTCTATGTCGACTATAGGGAGCTGAACAAAGCCACACAAAAATACCACTTTCCCTTGCCCTCTATTGATCAAGTACTCAACACCCTATCAGGGAAGAAGTTCTTCTCCTTCCTGGATGGGTTTAGCGGGTACAATCAGATTTAGATTGCTCCTGAAGACCAAGATAAAACTACCTTCACTTGTCCGTGGGGAACGTTTGCTTATAGAGTGCTTCCCTTTGGTTTAGGTAATGCACCAGCAACATTTCAAAGAGCTGTAATTGGCATATTTTCTGAATTAGTTAATGACAGTATGGAAATTTTTATGGATGATTTCACTCCTTATGGAAAGGATTTTGAAGAAGCATTGGAAATTTTGAAAAAAGTTTTAACTTGCTGTGAATAGACCCAACTCTCTTTAAGCACTGAAAAGTGCCATATGATGATGAGTGAGGGAGTAGTATTGGGGCACTTCATCTCTGTTGATGGAATTCAGGTGGACCCCTAAAAAATCAACGTGATAAAAAATATACCTACTCCTGCAACTTAAAAAAAGGTGCGAAGTTTTCTGGGACATGCTGGATACTACCGAAGATTTATAGAAAATTTTTCCAAACTTGCTTCTCCTTTTTTTTCAATGTTAATGAAGGATGTGCAGTTTGTTTGGAGTGAAGCATGCCAGATAGTGTTTGTTAAGCTTAAGGAGAAGTTGTCCACAACTCCTATCTTAAGAGGGCCCAATTGGACCCTGCCCTTTCACATTTCTTCAGATGCTTCTGATATCACTATTGGAGTAGTTTTAGGATAACAGGATGGCCAAGTACCTTATGCAATTTATTATATTAGTAAAAGCTTAGCCCCTGCTGAAATTAATTATACTGTCACCGAGAAGAAATTCTTAGCTATTGTCTACTCCATTAACAAATTTCGACACTACATTACTGGGTATCCTACATTTGTGCACACTAACCACTCTGCCATTAAATATCTAATGAACAAACCCGTCACTAATGCCAGAGTGACTAGATGGCTCTTATTATTACAAGAATTTGATATTACCATCATAGATAAACCTGGAAAAGAAAATGTTGTCGCTGATTTTTTATCTCGTTTCACTAATAGTGATGATAATTTTCCTGTTGAGGACTCTTTTCCAGATGAACATTTATTCACAGTTTCAGCTCATTCCCCTTGGTATGCATATGTTGCTAATTACTTGGTTGCAGGAAAGCTTCTAGCACATATGTCTAAAAGGGAAGAGAGAAAAATCATCCAGCAAAGTGCCAGGTATTGTTGGGTAAACTATCATCTCTTTTACACAGGTCCTGATCTTGAAATCAGAAGATGTGTAAGGGAAGATGAAATCTTTCATATACTGAAGGCCTTCCATGATGAACCTTGTGGAGGACACTTTGTAGACAGAAGGATAGGACACAAAGCGCTGAGGATGGGCTACAATTGGCCAACTCTTTTCAGGGATGCAAAAAGATATGTTCAATCTTGTGATAGTTGCCAAAGGATGGGTCAGCCTAATAGGTTAGATCAAATGCCTCTGCAACCTCAATTAGTAATTGAACCATTTGATAGATGGGCTCTGGATTTCGTTGGCCCTATCAGCCCTCATTCCAAATAGAAAGATTACATCTTGGTCTGTACCAATTATATGAACAAATGGGTAGAAGCTGTAGCTCTGGAGAAGGCTAACGACCAGGCTATGATCGAATTTCTATATAGTGAAATATTTACCCATTTTGGGGTACCTAAGGAAGTATTTATTGATGGGGGACCACATTTTATGTCGCATCAATTTGAATCTCTGCTACGGAAGTATCATATTCAGCATAGGGTAGCTTCACCTTACCATCCCCAAGCCAATGGCCAGGTGGAAAGCACTAATAAAGTTATTGAAGCCATCCTTACCAAGACAGTTAAGAGCCATCGTAGAGATTGGGCTGATAAGCTTCCAGAAGCACTATGGGCATATCGCACCACTTGGCGTAACACCACAGGTTTCTCTCCTTATGATTTAGTGTATGGAAAAATTGCCATCTTCCTAATTGAATTTGAAATCAAGACCCTAAATACAGCCACTGAAGTAAACCTGGATGTAACTGAAGCCCAAGAAAGAAGATTGAATCAATTGAATGAACTGGACGAGAATCGGTTAGCTGCAGTGGACCAGACAGTGTTAATTCAACAACAGATATCCAATTGGCATGACCGATTCATTAAAAAGAAGGTCTTCTATGAGGGAGAATGGGCACTATTATATGATTCCAGATTCAAAAGAGATTTCAAGGGAAAATTACACATAAGATGGCTGGCCCATACCTAGTAGACAGGGTATTTGATAATGGCACAGTCTGCCTGGTAACTATTGATGAAAACCATGTACCATTATTTGCTAATGGTCACAGGCTGCAACTATACCGTAAACCAATTTCAAAGGATGCATTTATCTCACAAATTGCCGCTGATCTAGATTACCAGCTAGCACAAGGTCAGGAATTTCTCTCTGCCTCTGTCAATCTTTAATTAATCACTATAAATCGCGCATGAATCATTGTACATAAATAATTGTTGTTTTTTTTCTCGTTATGTTATCTTTTCTTTTTGCACTTGATATTTTTTTTTTTTTCTGTTGTTTTTCCAAAATTTGCAGGGAAGCACCCAAGGATGAGAGTCAGATCGGGCTTGTTGACCGGAGGTCATTTTTCTATGCCTTCCCACACCATTTTCTGGCAGCTACGACACCCATTTTTCAGCAACTGCAACACCTTTTCCAGCAGCTACGACACCCATTTTTCGGCAGCTGCAACCCATTTTCCAGTAGCTACGACACCCATTTTCCGGCAGCTACAACCCATTTTTTGGCAGCTGCGACACCATTTTTCGATGGCTGCAACACGTTTCCGGTAGCCACCACATCATGAAACTCCACCTTCTTCTATTCCCACACGCTGTGACCCCGTTTCACTTTTGACCATAAAACTCGTTTTCCGTTGCTCCAGCGCAGTCACTTTCCGTCCGCTTAACATTTTTCTTCGTTTTTTTTCGACAGCTGTGACATCTCTTTTGGTAGCTGCGACATCTTTTCCGGCAGCTGCAACTTCACTATATTTAGTTGATTTTTCTAGCATTGAAGGCCGCGTCTTTGCTTCGATTTCTTTATGACTTGTAGTTGTGACTCCTGTGTTCTTAGAAGATCTTTTTGCATGCCATCAACTCCTCTAGATATGGCTCCGATTCCTCATGCCGACAATCTGACCCATAATCTGATATTTCTCATAATTCCGACCATTTTGACACGATGGTTTTTGCTTCATCGATGGAAAGAATTATTGCAGTACCTCCATAATAATGATTATATTTAATGATTGCACAGTGCACAAGTTCGGCTTTCGCAATGTCTGCAACCACACGTTCTATTATTCTCCGAAGGACATCTAGCGTGCATTTTCGAAGGTATGGCTTTGATTAACCACTTGATTAAATATCAATATGATTTAACAATGTTAGTCACACCTCCCTTTTTATGCCCATTATTGCATCGCTTAACTCTTTGCCCGTGCGACGTAATGACTAATTATGCTACCTAATAACCGCCACCTTTCCCAATTCGGAATAAAATTTCAAATAATCTGGTGCGCTAAAACTTTCAAAATTTGCCTAACTCTCCTCTCAGCGGTCCATGCATACTGTATGCTGTAACCTCCATTGTCGGAGTCTGTAAGCTGTTGAGACGCAAACTAATTCTAAAGTTAGAAACATGGGGATTCCGACTCGTTATGAACCTTCAAACACACGATAGCTTAGGAGAAACGCTGCAGTCTTCACTATCTTTCAAGCTGCCGATTGGACGAAATTTTTTGAATGTCTGAATGGATTTCACTGTGAAGCAGCCTTACAGTTTTCTCTAAACCTCACAGAAACTCACTCAGAGGTTTGGGGATTGCGCATTGAAGTTTCTAAAGCCATTATGGCTGAGGTCACTGGTATTCCTCAGGTGGGAAGGGCTTGGTTTGGACGCCGAGTCCCCACTATTGCAGTAGTACAGGACTTTCTAATAGAGGGGGAGCAGGTTCAAATGACAAAAAGGGGGATAGTATTACAGCCATTTCCACAGCCATGGAATCAAGTCGCTGTTTTTCTGAAGAAATATATCACCTGTGAAGGTAGGTACCAAACCGTCTATAATTCTGAATTCCCTTTACTATATCATCTCCGTCACAGGGTTTTGTTAAATATTCCATATTATTTGCTCAATGATTTGTATCATATGGCGGGGTTTGTTCGAGTTGCTAAAAATCCACTCGCCTCACGGACCCACCATGGCCTCATAAAATTAATCATCTTAAGGACCCTTGCTCAACACAATATAACCTGGGAGCAATTTACAGCTCAAGTTCAGGAACCTTCTCCTTTTCTCGATATCCCAATAGAACAAGAGTAGGTCCATCCACAGTTGGGGGGACATGAAGCACAACAGGAGGATCAGAGCCCCTCCAATATAGTTGGGGGGGGGGGGAGAGGAGATTGGATCAAAGGATCAACCAGAGGCACAAGCAGAAAAATTGAGAGAAGATGTACATAAAAACCCTATGGAAGAACTAAATAACAGGGTAACTCTAACAACAGAGGGTGAAATTGGAGCAGCATTAGATGCTGTGACAATTGAACCTGAAGATGACAGAGCCATGGCAACAAAATAAAATAACGAGCTGGTGATCATTGAATCCTCACTCGAGTGGGGAGGAACTTTTATTGAGGAAGAAAAGCCTGAGGAACAAGAAAATGATGGAACTGGGAACATTCCTTCTACCTCAGCCGTGAATCCAGAAACTCCAGCACCACAAAGAAAAAGGAAGAGATCAAATGATGAAATTAAGATATCTCCACCAATAATAAGGAAAAGAACCAGGTCGGTTGTAGCAGCAGAAGCAATAAGGAAAATATGGGCAACGTTAGAAGCAAAAATTGAGTTCCCCATTCTTGAACCCAGACCAATTTATGCCCCACAAGGGCCGGTCGAAGAAGAACCCCAAATTGAAGGACTTCTGTTCGAAAATAGGCTATTAAAAGAGGAAGTCCAAACACTCAGAAGGGAATTGGAAAATTGGAAAGAAGCGTGCAGAAAATAGGGTGAATGGAAGCTGCACACATTGGTGGAGGCTACAGATCAATTAGAGGGACCAAATCCTACCGAGCCTGGCAATGAGGAAGAAAGAGTGGTTTGTCCCACCTGTGGAGAAATCTTTAAGGAAGTAGGCCACAAGATTGTAATTCATGCCTTTACAACACAACATTCTGCACCTACAACAGAGGAAGTTGCAGAGAAAGAAGATGCTGTCACACAAGAACCAGCATCTTTAAATATTCTTGCTGAAGTTGCCACTAAATCTGGGACAGAGAAACCAAGGGATGAAGTTATTCCTGATTGTGGGGATGAAGATTGCACTATGACCCCGGAGTCCTCCCATAACACAGAAATTATAGAAGTGGAACCACAACAACAAGGTAATGATGGGATTGAACAGGGTGCTATCACACAAGAACCAGCATCCCTGGATGTGCTTGTCCAAGTGGCTGACCAAATGGGAGGAGAACCATGGATTGAGGTCACTTTGGAGTTTAATAAATAATTCTTTACTACGACTCCAGAATTTTCCCATGACACAAAAATCATAGAAGAGGAGCCACAATAGCAGGGAGATGAAGACAGGATGTTGTCACACAAGAACCAACATCCTTGAAGGTTGCAATAGGGACTCTTGAAATGAAACAAGAAAATAACCCTGAAGTGGATGTCATTCCTGATATGCATTGGAGTGAATATGAACAAGTTCAAACACAATCCTCAGGTGATACTGAAATCCTGGAGGAGCAGTTGCATACTGAAGAAGACATCCAATCTTAGCAGTAGGAGGAAAAAGAAGAATAGGGCTCTGTCACACAAGAACCAGTAGCCTCACAGCCTCTAGCTGAGATAGCAGCTGATAATCAGGTAGAAAATGGAATTAAAATTTAGGAGGAAGTTGCTCCACAAGAACTAACGTCCTCACAGTTAGCTGCCAAAATTGCCACGAGAGAACCCCAAAAACAGGACACTATTACACAAGAACCAGCATATCCAAGAGTGGTGGATGTTGTTGCTGAAGAGAGTCCAGAAAAGGTTGCTGTCACAAAAGAACCAGCACCCCCTGAGATAGCTTCAGATGTACAGGGTGTCCAATGTGGCACATCAGGTGACAAGGTGTGGATTGACCCCCTTCGAAATTTCATCGACCTGGATTCTGACAGGGAGAAGCATCATGAAGAAGAAATCCTGAACCTTACAGCAGAAGTCTCAATTCTGAGAATGGAGGTAATAAAATGGAAGATCCAGGTGGAGGAATACCAAGGAGGGATAATTTCCCTTACTGAGCATAAAAAGATCATCAGGAGATTGGAGGAGAAATGGGAAGAAGAACGTATGACCCAGAGACTTCAAGAGGAAGAGATACAGAGCAATTTAAGGGAGCTGAAAAAGTTCCAGTTTATGCAGAAGGAAAAATAGCAGATGTATGCTCTCTCTCAAGAACTCCTGGGTACTAGGGTACCTTCTTCTTCTTACCCTATCTTCCTATTTGAACAGTTTGTTTGCTTCAAGTTGAGAGCTATGAAAGAAGGGAGGTCATTTAAGATAATAACCTCAACAAAATTTTTGGAAACATTTTTAAGAAGTAATTTTGAAGATCAAAATTTGCTGTGTGAATTATATTTGCATGAGATGGCTTGCCCTCTGGACCGCCATTCAAATCCTGTCCCTTTTTCAGGGGATGTTCAGTTGAGGGCCTTTGCTTCTTTTGTGAGCAATCATGCTCAGTGGGAAAGGTATTTTAAAACCTTTTCTCACAATGAAGCTCACTCTAACCTATGCGTTCGAAGTGAGCCTGACAATTGGGGTATTCTTCTTACTTGACATAGGAGTTTGCTTTCATGCCCCATCCAGACTGGACACATAATGGAACCATAGGAGGAAGTTATTTCTACTTGTACCAGCCATATTTCTAGACACCAACAAGCAGCATTGGAAGGAAGTAAGCACAGATGGCAGGTTGCCTCTCCTATACTCAGGAGCAGAGATCCCTATTATTTTAGAAATTCTGAACAGGCACTTTACAGGGTCGAGGGTTATGTTGGATGTATTAGGGAATGAGGGGTTAATTAGTTGGGTCTGAAATTTAAATTTCCCCTCATCTAGTGGCCGACAAGACCATATAGGATGGATTTCTCACTAACCAAGGCAGAGGAGCAGCGATGTTGGAGATATTGGATTGCTCACAGAGGGTTCGTAGAAAAAGAAGGGACGCCTGAGTTCCCCTACAACTTCTCTTCTCTCCATGAATAGAGCTCAGTGCAAGATTCAGATTCAGAGTAATGGAGGTTGTTGCATGAGGACACACAACATGATAGTTGGGGGGAGATTTTGGGCCCAGAAATGGCCTCTTTTGACCACCCTTAATTACCTCTTCTTGTTCTATCCTACCTCATTGAGCATGCCAGATAAACGTTTTACCCCCACTCTACTCTTCAAACCACCAAGGTATGATTGGTCATTGTTTTATTTTATTAATACTTATGATTGTGATAATTAAGGCTTCGTATCTCTCAATGCACTAACATATGATGGTTTATAAAGGTATTTTGAGATATATGGAATGTAGGAAGATTGGGCTGAATAGGCTATGAAAAGGATGGGCATTCATCGCTCAAGATGATCCCCATCCATCCTATCATTACCCAAGGAATGTGGTTCCAGTGCGATATCCCAGACAAAGCTGTGTCAAGGTAGCTATAACAGAATGCGTCAGACTTGGAGGTTAACAGTGTGTTGTTGCTTGTGTGTAGCTGTAATCTGAAGATACCGTCACTCCTGGGGAAATTAACAGTTTTCCTATGTTTCCTATTTTTCATCCTGCCACGTTTGTAATAGCTGTTGTCATTTAGGGCGCCTGAAGATCAGGGATCTTCATGGCTGCCCCATAATAGGATAGGATGTTATGATTTACATTGTATAAATATGGAGAACTGTTTCAAGCCAGGGGTTGCTGAACATATAATCAATTCATTGTATTAGCTGTGAGGAGGAATTGTGTAATCACTCTGTCTTTTAATACAAGGAGTTACTTTTGATCTAAAGGTTTTTACGTGTGTTCAGCCAGCATCTTTGTGTGAAGGCTGGGCCTGCCTTCCATAGGGATCACTAAGTTAAATTAGGCATTTTCAATTATTTTGTTGTGTGATGTTATGTTCATTTTATTTCTTCATAGGAAGCTGTAACAAGTGTGGATTTACAGTGTGTCATGATTGCATTCCTTGGATACCTATAGTGGCATAGTGTGACAGTCAACTGAGTAGGTAATTATTTCTTATGCAATTTGTGTGGTAACTGTAACAACTTTGTTCATCCTCAGATATTTTAGTTGTTGTTTCCATGAATCTTTGCAGCTTGTCTCTTATTCTTATGATTACAGAATTTCATTCCTGTACTTCAATTTCCTAGAACAGCTGAACTCAATCTCCGTATTTTGAATTCCTAGATCAATAATGAATTTATGATTTTGGATTCCTAGGAAAATCAGATTAGATAGTTGAGTTAATCATTAAGTGGTGTGAACATGATTTCCCTTTATCTGCAATTGTGATTTAGATGTGACTTTCAATTTTCCATTCTTAGATCAAGACATAGTAGAAGGTAATTGTGATTGCATTCCTTAGAAGGTAACTGGATTAATTAGATTCTTGGGATGAGCATAGCCGAACAGAGGATAGTATTGTTCAATTATAGTGATTTCATGTTTAAGCATATACTGTGCATGTTATCCTTGAAATACAAGACTTCCCTGGGTTGAAAATAAATATTGTACACTCTGTATGTTAGTTGTAATTCACTTGCATATTGGGTGCCCGACAATGTCAAGCTGATAGCATCAATCATAGGACTCCCCCTTGCAGGATTCCACCCAACACCCTTTTTCACTAGCAAGGACTAGGATACAAATCTAGTCAACTGAATGAGGGAAAAGTATGGATTGATGCAAGATAAGAGAGTATTTGCTATCAACTCTATGAATGACACTTTTTTTTAGTTTGTATATAAGGTTTAAAAGTAGACATTACGCAGTAGAAGATTTAAATGTAAGAAGGAGCTGCATTGGAGAGTTGAAGATCTTGACGTTTCGAACCCTACTCTAGGATCATCATCAGGAGACACTTGAAGCTTATGGTGAGATAAGGTGGCCCGAAAGGTATAAATACTTATTTCTTTGAGAAACCAAATAGAGAGGTTGGTTCTAGGTTTTAGTCAGAGGTAGTTTTTAAGGTTTTCAAATTATTAATTAAATCTTAGAAATTGAAATAAGGATATTAACCCAACATTTAAATCTTTGTTTTTTAAATTTTATTAAATGTTACTAGTTAAAGTTGAAAATTAAAATTAAAATTAATTTTGAGAGATAACTAAGATGAGTTTAAGGAGAAATGTAAAAGTTAAGGATTTTTGAGGGCAACTTGTATACGCACATTGTCGAGCCTATGACTATTCTCTTCCTAATTTTTTCCTTTCTGCATGGTCTCTTGCACCATTTTCTTAATTTTACTGACACTTTTGTTTGCTATTTTATCCTACTAATTTAAGGAACCTTCTCTTACTTTCATCTTCACAACTGCAACATTCTCCATTACATAAACTTCATACATCCGTATATGCGATAATTCTATTGTCACCTAGCCTATGCTTTTGGACACTTCATTGAATTATGGGGTTCCTAGGTCAAGTGCTTCAGTTTTCACTTGTGTGTTGATTGGAGGAATCGTCATTGGTATATAACATTCCCTCTCTTCTAAAGTGACAGAAACATCTTGCGAATCAGTTACCTGGGGTGTATAATCTATTGCAGTTCTGACCTCTTCAACAACTTTGTAGAGAACTTTCAACAAATCAGTAATACTACATGTGAGATCCGTTTGTAACTCATCTATTTTATTGAATATTTCCTACGCAAATTCTATTAGTGCTTCAGTTAGGAGTGTAAAATATTGACCATCAAGGTTGACGGTATTTTTGGTTCTATCAGCCTTCCTTTTCTTATGTCTTTCCTTCGTCTGCATTGTCTTAGTCTGTTTTATCTTCTCTTCAATGATTGGATTTGTTGAAGTTGTGCTTGAACCATTCTAGAGAGGGTTGGGATATTTTTTTCTACCTATTGGTCCCCTCTTTGATCTCCATCATTCTGCGATGGTGGATTGTCTTGTCACAGGTATTCATTAGCATCTAATTGGTCCTATGGAACAGGAACACACCATTATTTTATCCAACCTTGGATGATGGCCTCAACTTCTTCTTCGATAAAAAAAATTGTGTCACCAACCATTGGTGATGTAGGTCTTGTCGTGACTGTAACATAATATGATACGGGTCAATATGAAATTTGATAATTTGGTGAAACCATTGAACGGTTTCTTCCATAAGACTCGTCTGCTTCCTCAACTGATGTCCTAGGGCATCTCCGTGCAGAAAAAATCCACATTATTATCTCATTGTATTTCCTTCTTATCTTAGTCGAACTGAATATTCTAGTATCGATCTCCTTTACAATGTAATGGCATGCTTACCCCTTGGTAGTTTGGTGGTTGCACCCATGAAACAAATGAAATCAAAATCACTAGCTAGGAATAATGGAATGCATTACCTTTTTTCTGCTACTCTACTACACCTGTTAGTAACTCATTCAACATAAACTGCGACCTGTTGATTTGAACTCCCTCTACACAGAGTTCAACTAGTGCAACTACACCCGTAGTACACTAGTTTGGTTGCATCTTGCGCAACAAGTTTATAGCTAATACCTTCGTAGCAAACCGAACATTATGGTCAATAACTGAGGTTATGAGGAAACCTCTATTATCTCTACACAAATCATATTTTTCCTTCATCTTGTTTTCCAACACAACTTCATGGTTTTCTTTAAATATGATGCCAGATCTATACCTGCTAATGGTAGGTCTGTAATTATCGCAATGATTTTGACATCGACAGAGATTTTTTGGTCAAGCCAAAGGTATCCACCATGAAAGGACACCAACAATTGTTTCACATAGACAATTATTTCTGGGCTTTAGCTGAAGTGTGGCATATAAAACAATGACAATAACCCTACCTATTTCATCCCTCTTTCCCATTCCATTGGAACAAATCACTTCAGTGAATCTGGTGTATCATGTATAATAAGCATTTAGTTCTTTCTTTCTAAATATTCTTGCTTCCTTGTTCCATGATCAATGAAGGACAACTTCTATGGCTACAATAGAATGTCTTGCAATACCTTAACTCATTATGGCACTGTGTGTGATACTAGCGGTTACTGTGACTTCTTTGGGACTCTAATATTTGGCTTGTTAGAGTGTCTTGGTGGGATGTATGGTGCTAACCAACTCCTAGTTTCTGAGTCTTCATCCTCCTTATGTGGTGGTGGGGTTGGTTGTGTTGTTGCATGTCCTTTCTTCTTTCTATTTCTCATGTGCTTCCCCCATGAGACTCTATATAGACCTAGTAGGTTTGAACGTGCTTTTCCTTAAGGCCAAACTTGAATTTTCTCATCCTCTTAAACAACCTTAGCCTATGGTGGGATACATCCAGAAGTGTCTTCCATGATCGATGTGGGAAATGCGGTCACAACGTCAGATTCAGGAGTTGTACTTGTGTTGGAAATCAAAATGACCATTCTATGAACAATTCACTTCAGCTCTTGGAGTTGGAGACAATGGTTTCTCTTCTCGCATGCAAACAAAATGAAATGAAACTTGGGCACAGAGGTTGATAACGTGTAACCATTCTCTACGGTTGTTCTTCACACACACATGCAATCAATAGAAAGGTATTTTTCCTTTCAGTCACCTGTGATGATTGTTCGAATAATTAAGGAAAATTATATGCATGTCGTCACTTACTTGTCACATCAAGTAGTTGTTATTTCCATATAGATGGACGTGACAAAAAATTATGCTTCCAAAATCTATAGAAATTTTCAAATTAATAATGGCCAGCTTTCAGTTCTGCGATTCTAGTGTTACTTGTGATAGCATCGTACTTCCTGTGACATGTAGTCTTCCTTCGAAATATTTCCTTTGGTGGGACAGACTAAGTGTCTTTTCCATCATTTTTCTTCTTGTGACAGACAAATACTTTGCGATACTTTTCTTCTTGCTGCGACAGACTATCAGTATGCGAACAACAAATGCATAAAAAGTCTAAAGTCTATTTATTGCGACTAGTATCGTTCCTTCAACATAATCCTTTTCCTGCGACAGATGGGGTGTCTTCACCTTCATTTTTCCACTTGTGATAGATAAAGAGTCTGCGACAATTTTCCTCTCCATGCGACTTACTAGCACTCTACGATAGTCTTTACTTTTTCGAAATTGTATTTCCTACAATAAAACATTTTTTTTTTAATGCAACCAAGTTGTATCTATCATGATACAGCTTTAGGCGACTTCCATCTACCAGTCCTTTGACAGGTTTTCCATCCAACTTTTTCAACTGCACTGCACCTCCATTAGTGATATGAACTACAATGTATGATCCAAGCCAATGTGTCTTTAACTTACTATATGCTTGAAGAATTTGCTGTCATACAAAAGAATAAGTACTTTGACCTGAAACTATTTTTTCTTAATGTGTCGATCATGCCATACCTTTTGTATTTCTTTTTCAATGTTTTTGTAATACCCTGCGACAAAATGTTCTTCTTCCAACTGCACACGTTGCGACAATCTCTCCTCGACAAACATCAACATCTTCCATCTCTGTGATCGTAATGATTCTTATACTTGGTACAATATACTCCATTGGAATAACATCTTCTTGTCCATACACCAAGCGAAATGGAGTGTGTCTTGTCAAATTTTTACAAGTTGTGTGATATGCCCACAGTATTGCAGAAATTTTCTGATCCCAGACATTTCTTTGGGCATTACAAATCTTTGTCAATGCATTTTCCAAGATCTTATTAAATGCTTCAACAACACCATTTTCTATAGGGTGATATGGTGTTGTATTTATATATAAATAATAGATCAATGCTATAAGAAATGATGCTAAGAAGAAGCACATGAAATAGATCTTGCTACTAAGAATTCTCACAAACATACATAGGAAAAATAGAGAGAAGAAAAGAGACTAAATCACATGAATGAAGAGATGAATATTGGTGTGTATCCTTCCATTGAATAATAACGAATAATATTGTACATATATAGTACATCCCTCATAGGAAAATTGAGTTGTATGGAGACAACTCATAAAGCTCAAAAATGATGACTTACCAAAATATAGAAAACCCCCATAGGTGGCTAAAGCACTTCCCAAATATATCAAGGACCTCACAAATTGGTAAAAGCATGAGTGAGTTGTCAAGGAGATGTAAAAAAAATTCTAATCCTAGAAAATGGAGGAAAATTCATGAATGATGGGTTGGCAACAAAAGCACCCAGTTTCCTAGTTTGACTAGCTTTACCTTATCCATAGAAAAGCAGGAAAAGCAGGAAAAGCAGAATAAAGCAGAATATGCTGTAAAGTGTTGTATACTAATTCTGGATGGTCAAAAGGTGGTCAAGATCGACCCAGAATTAGAAATAAATCATTCCTAGGATATATATGGCATGTATTGACTTTAAGGTGCAAGTGGATGCCAACTAATTAAGCTAGTGGGTGAATAATTAATCAAATAATGATTAATTATTTTATCTTAAGTTATGAGTGGGTTTAATATATTCCAACACCCCCCTTTAAGTCTGACTTTATGATGGCATGTGAAAAAATATAGATGCATATAGGGCCCAACAACAAGGCTATGGTCACCCTTTAACAATTATTATGTCTAGAAAAGTGAGGAAAGAGGCAAAACCACATGGGGAAAATCCTCCCTCAAGAAAGGAAAAGACAGAAAATTTTGAAATAACATGTCTTCAACATATCCTTATCTTCACTTGAACGAGCTGAATTAACTACTTCTGGATGGAAGACTTGTTGAAGAAATCATGAACTCCATGATCATGGGCTGGAGTGTAGAACCTGCAAGAAGGAAGAGGAGAGACTCCTTGTATCTCATCATATGATGAAGTAGGAGAATTATCTAAATGGTTATTTCTACTTTCAAAATATTATCTACAAACATAATCTGAAATGGAAAAGAGATCTGTGCATACTCCTTCCCAAAGAGTACAAAAATTAAGACAATTTATTTCAAACCCAATTCCCTGAATAGCTGCAAAATTGTGATGTGCATCACATGTAAATATTCAAATATGATGTAGCACCTATATAGATCTGATATGAGTCTGATAAAACTATGATATATCAGAAATATTAGCATATGTAACAGAAAATACAAAGGCTTCAGTGGCTTCATGAGGATATAGGGCTAGACTAGGAAATTATAAGCAACTGGGGAAAAATGATAGGTGTCAAAATCTGAATGATGGATGGGCATAATATCTGAACCATAAGTGTTTAGAAAAGATCCAAACATATTTAATATCAGTCCAAATATTACTAAGGACATGGATAACCAGCCACTGAGAGATAGGAAAGACTTCAAACCATGTAAGATAAATATCACTGCATAAGAGACCAATGAGGAATCAACTAGTGAACTTGGGATTTGTATAGTCTTAGTATTATTCATAGATATGGTATATAGTATGGATGGTGGTATTATATGTGTCAGGACATGCATATCATCCTGCAAAAAATCTTCTAAATCAGATATACAAGCTTGTGAGGAAGAGTTGCTCAAAGACAAGTCAATATCTAGTGAAAAATCACAGTTTTTGGGAGATGAATCTAGTGGACTGAGAGGAGGATCATCAAAGAAAGGATCTGATATTTCTGATTCTTATATATCATAAAATAAATTTATATCAGAGACATGAGAAAAGGAGAGGACTCTGGCACTCAAGGCATAAGTTATATCACCTTGGAACTGCGCAGTTTGACATTGTTCTGAGGAATCAACATGCTTTTCTAGTTCTTCTGGAACTTCGATCTTGTGCTTCTCAAGAAGCTAAGAAATGATGTCCATATTATTCTTGAAACACTTATTCTATGAATGAAAACCCTTGCTGCAATAATAGCACTTGGATGTGCTCCCTTTCTTCTTAACTTTCTTCATTAAACCTTCATAAGAATCTTCATCTTCAATTTTTGACTTTAGGTTCTTCACAATTTGCTTTTCTTTGGATTTGACATTATTTTTTCTTTGAACCAAGAGAGCATGATACTTTCTCTTCAGAGAATTAAGGAAACCCATATGGATCAATTTATCTTTCTCCTTTGTTAGTGAATCAAGAAAAGAATTTAAAGAAGGCATTTTCCACTTAGGAACAACAAGCCTAGTAGCATGAAAAGTAGACACAAAAACTAAGTAATCAGGACCCAATTTTGAAAGAATGGAAAGGATTAATTGATCATCTTCTTTCTCAATCCCACATTTATTGAGCATTAGAACAAGTGACTTGAACTTGGTGAAGAAACCCTCAAGAGATTCGAAATTGCTTGGACTCAGTGACAATAACTCAATCTCCAATTGATGGGCTCTAAGCTCATCTTGAACTCCAAAGAGAGACTGCACTTGAGTCCATACTTGGTTTGGAGTGGTCAAACCATATAGATGAAAGATTATATTAGGAGAAATAGAGAGACAAAGCAATCCATTGGCTTCATACAACTTATTATTCCAATTAGCTTTCTCAATCACAGCATTGGGCTCATTCTCCAAAGCTAGAGTAACTCTGTACAATCCTATACTGCACGCTAGAATGGAGATTTTGGATTTCCATTCGTGGTAGTTGAAGGGAGTAAGAATTATTGATGAAGGAGAATACATATTTCTGAATTGATATTCTCAAGAAGAAACTCTCTGCAACCTGCAAAAAAAACTAGGAGAAAATCTCGTAAGCTAGACAAGCTCTTCTTCAGAGAGGGATAGGAGACTGGATGCGCTCCTCAACTCTGTAGAACTTGATCAACCTTGATGATATGATACCATGTAGAATATGGAAAGGTTGTGCTCCCTGTATCTCTGATACCATGTAGAAATAATAGATCAATGCTATGAGAAATTATGCTAAGAATAAGCACAGGAAATAGATCTTCCTACTAAGAATTCTAACAAGCATACATAGCAAAAATAGAGAGAAGAAAAGAGACTGAATCAGATGAATGAAGAGATGAATATTGGTGTGTATCCTTCCATTTAATAATGATGAATAATAGTGTACATAAATAGTACATCCATCATAGGAAAATTGAGTTGTATGGAGACAACTCATAAAGCTCAAAAAGGATGACTTACCAAAATATAGAAAACCCCTATAGGTGGCTAAAGCACTTACCAAATCTATCAAGGACCTCACGAATTGGAAAAAGCATGAGTGAGCTGTCAAGGAGATGGAAAAAACATGCTAATCCTAGAAAATGTAAGAAAATTCATGAAGGATGGGTTGGCAACAAAAGCACCCAGTTTCCTAGTTTGATTAGCTTTACCTTATCCATAGAAAAGCAGAAAAAGCAGAATAAAGAAGAATCTGCTGTAAAGTGCTGTATACTAATTATGGATGGTCAAAAGGTGGTCAAGATCAACCCAGAATTAGAAATAAGTCATTGCTAGGATATAGATGGCATGTATTGACTTTAAGGTGCAAGTGGATGCTAACTAATTAAGCTAGTGGAAGAATAATTAATCAAATAATGATTAATTATTTTATTGTAAGTTATGAGTGGGTTTAATATATTCCAACACTTTCTATGTTGAATTTGGAATTAATCCATGATTTCTTCAATCAATTGGTTGACAAAGTGTGTACCTTGATCACTTATTAAAATCTTTGGGCATCTAAATTTTATCACGACATTTTCAAACAAAAACTTCATAAAGTCACAACAATACAATCTCTTACTGGCACTGCTTCAGCCAATCTTGTAATCGTCGTAGTGATAATATGCGCTTCCCTATTGTACTAATAGGGCCCACAAAATTAATGACCCATTTATCAAATTCCTGTAATGTTACTTGTGGTACTAGTGGAATCTCATCTTGTTGTGACAACTTTCTCATTCTTTGGAAGACATCACAACTGCAACAATAATCTCAGGAATCCGCCTACATGGTGCACCACCAGAATCCTGGTTGTGAAAAATTTCGCATCGTAGCTTTTCTAGCGTAATGGCCTCCTACAACACCAACATGTGATTCATTCAATATCAACGGTCACTCGTGTTCTAAGATGTAGCGATGAAGAATCTCATCAAGACCCATCTTATACAATTGTCCTGTGATTAACTAGAATTCCACAACTTGCACAACCAACTGTTTCTTCTGCGCAGTGGTGAATTTAGATGGTGCATAACCAATAATAAAAAATTGTATGATATCTCTCTATTGATCATCAAAGATGGTTATCGAAAAAGGTGTGCATAAGGGAGACTATTGTCCAGGTTACCACGTTTTTCACCATTTTCGATCCTCGAAAGATGGTCTAGTCCCAAGTTTAACATTTAATTCAAAATAAAATGCCTGGAAGAGGAGAAGCCACTAGCAGATATCTAACTCCAACATTGGCTTATCAACCGGGTATTTCAATGCGGAATGGTCTGTGCACATTTTAAAATGTTTACCCAATAAGTAGTGCATGAATTTCTCAGAGTGTATACCATCGCTAACCCTTCTCTTTCTGTCATGGTATAATTATTCTCTGTTGGGGATAATTTCCTATTGACGAAGGCTATAGGATAGTCAATCGACCCTTCACTAGGCTACGTTAGTACCATGCTGAGTGCGGAAGATGACACGTCGACATGTACATGGAACTTTTTCTTCCAATTTGGAAATACACGTATGGATGTTGTAACCATCTTGTTCTTCAACATGTCCAAACTATCTTGGAAAATTTATGTCTAGTACTGGAACTTAATATCTTTATTTAGTAATTTTTCCATTGGAGCAGTCACCTCCGCATATCCTTTGATAAACTTTTTGTAGTATCATGTGTTTCCTAATGTTGCGTGTAATTGTTTAACTATAGTCGATGGTGGTAGGTCAAAGATAATCACAATTTTAGCAAGATCGACCAAGATTCCATTGCGACAGACCACGTGGCCCAAAAAAATTCCAAATGGGGCACAAAAATGAATTTCTTTAAATTTAATGAAATTTGATATAGGAAACAATGTTCCGACATCATCCTAAGGGCTCTCAATGTTATATTTTATGAGCCCAAACACTGTCGAATCATCGAAGTAGACTCCAATAAATTTATGTATGAAATATTTGAAGGAAACAACTACTATTCTAGAAAAAATAGCTAGAGCATTTGTTAAGTTCAAAGGAAATTATTGTATACTAGAAACACCCCCACTCCGTAAAAAATATGGTCTTGTGTTGATATTCCTTTGCAATTCGAATATGATGGTAAGTAGGGAAATCATCAGTGAATGAATAAATATTTTGACCCCCGACTGATCCAGGTTGTGGCTAGGTGCATGCTGGGGACAACAGTTGACTGAATGAGGTGAGTTCTGTTCTAGTGGAAGCATATAAAAAGGAAAAGCAAAGCAGGAAACACACTAGGTTGACAAGAAGTATACACACAGACAATATGCAAGAATTTGAACCAATTTATTACTTTTGCTTAATGAAATATGGAGGAATCAGATGATGATCAGAAATATATTATATTACATTAATGTACATGCTTATATAGGAGATGAAATGCTTAGGTGACTACCCGTTGCATTCAATTACAAGAAGTCGTAACGGTTCAAAAGTTCAACCATCGCAGAGCATGTTGGTACGTTGTATGTCAAGGCAGAGTTGTCGAAGGAGAACCTATTGGCTAAACATAAGGCGGACCTATTGGCTCAGAAAGACCTATCGAAGGAGAACCTATTGGCTGCTAGTTAGATAATTCCTCCTTCCTTAAGAAATAATGGTCTCCATTGTGTATTCATTTAGTTGAGGAAACTTGTTGGAGACTTCATTAGCATAGTACCATTTTCCTTGCATGGGGAACTGTCCAGCTTTATCCACTTGAAACAAGGGAATGAAGTTCATCCTTGTAAGGCATATGCATCGTCCCACAATGGTGTCACAAAGAAGAGGTTCCTGAACATCGGGATGGATGTCTTCAGGTTTTTCTGTCTGCAAGTCACTCTGTTCCAACAAGGTTGCATGGTATGGTCGAAGTAGATCTATATTGAAAACTAGATGTAAGCCAAGGCATTCAGGAATGTTGAACTGATTTTTTTTTTCTTTAATATGTTTAAGGATACTGTATGGACCATATCGCAAAGGTTTCATCTTTCTATATGGACCAGTGAAGTGCTCCTTCTTTAGATGTAGCCAGATGTGATCCCCAATTTGGAATGAATGAGGAATACGATGCTTGTTGTGTCAGGCCTTAGATTTTGTATTTACTCATTGAAACATCTCTTGTGCTTACTTCTAAATATTGTATATTTGATCTCTGAAATTCAATGCTTTCTCCACTTCTCGTCCTTCGAATTTGGTGTTGTTCGACTATGTCGAGGAACTAATTAAAAGTCAATAGGCATTGAGGGTTGAAATCCATAACAAATCTCAAATGGACTCTTTCCTGTAGAGTTGTGTTGAGAATGATTGTAGTTGTGCTTTATGTATGGAATATTTTCATCCCATGTTCGACGATGCTTGTGGTTGTACATGCGAATCAATTATATGACTAAGCAATTTACAACTTCCATCTATCAGCATGTCTGTGGATGGAAGGGCGTCGACAAAGAAAGTCTCGTGTCAAGCTGTTTCCAGAGAGTTTGCCAAAAGTTGCTGACAAATATAGCATCTCTGTTGGAAATAATGGTCATTAGGAAGCCATAATGTTTCCACACATGTTCAAAGAAGAGTCGAGTAGTCTATTGTCCAGTTGTAATCTTCTTGCATGGTATGAGTATAGACATCTTGGAAAATCTGTCGACTACTACTAGTATCACGTCATGCTAATGTTTTGTAGTAGGATATCCTCGTCAAGTAGTCCATATAAATAGATTCCCATGGTCAACTAAGAACTAGAAGGGGCGTGTACAGTCATTTTTGTCGATTCAGCAGTTTAGCAATGGCACAAACCATGCACGATCGAATGTACTTGTTTACATTAGATTTAAGTGAAGGCTGGTAGAAATACTTTTGGAGGATAACAAGTGTTTTTGTGACTCCAAAATGTCCTACAGTATTGCTGTAGTGCATGTCCCATATGAGCTTCTGTGGGGGCTCACCGGTCTGTACACAAAGCTGTCCAAGCTTGTATAGCAAGGTATCCTTCAGGAAGTAGTCGACAGTCGAAAAATTATCGGTCTAAAGCTATCGATAGATTGTATAAAAATAGTTGTCTATTGAATACAATTGTGGCAAAGTAGTGGTATCATAACCATGCATGCTCATTATTGTGGACAATAGAGTGATGGATGGTCTGTCGAGACAATCGGCTGTGGCATTGGATTTTCCTTTCCGATACTTAATCACCGACTGAAATTGTTGTAGGTAATTAATCCACTTAAGTTGTTGGGTTGTCTGTAGTTTCACCTGAGTCGAGGTGAGCTGCAAAGGTTTATGGTCAGTGAGGATGATTGTTTCCCTACTAAGAATGTAGTGTCTCCATTGCTTAAGAGCTTGCATAATGGCGTATAGTTCTTTTTCATATATCGAGTACCTTCTAACAGTGTCATTGAAAGTCTCATAATGAAACGTGACTGGGTGACCTAATTGAGTGATCACTACACTGATGGCATAGTCTGATGCATCTATCTCAATCTCAAATGGCTGATGCAAATAAGTTTACACAAGTACTGGTGCAGTAAAAAGCTTGTTTTTTATTTGTTTAAAAGGTTGTTGCTATGTTGATGTCCATTTGAATAAATTTTTCCCATTTCCTTTTGTCAACTGATTCAGAGGCCATGCGATGTCACTAAAACCAAGTATGAATCGTCGATAGAAATTTTCCAGACCAAGAAAACATCTTAGTTCATTAATGTTTTGAGGAATGGACTAGTCTTTGAGGATCTGTACTTTTTTTGGGTCAGCATGAATTCCTGTAGAGTCAATTACATACCCCAAATATTTGATGCTGGTCATGGAAATGAGAATTTGTCCATGTTCATATATAGCTAATATTGTTGGAGAGTGTCGAAAACTTACTGAAGTTATTGGACATGTTCTTCCCATGATCGACTGAAAATCAAGATATCATCGAGATAGACAATGACACATTTACCAATGAAAGGTCGTATAAGGTCATCCATATATATCATGAAGGTTGCAAGTGCATTGGTTAAGCCGAAAGGCATGAATAACCATTCAAACAATCCTTTCTTGGTCTTTAAATCCATTCTCCATACTTTGGTGGACTCGATTGGAATCTGTTGGTATCCCGACTTGAGGTCGAGTTTCATAAATAACTTAGCTCCTTTCAGATTGTTGATGGGTTCATTAATCCATGGAAGAGGGTATCTATTCTTCACTGAATTTTTTTTGAGAGCCCGATAGTCAATGCACATGCGCCGAGTCCTGTATTTATTTGGAACTAAGACAACTGGACTTCCACAAGGAGAGGAGATGGGGCGAATATGACCCTTGTCGAATAGATCATGGATTTGGATGTGTATCTCTTCATTTTCGAGAATGGATCTTCTTTAAATAGATGTGTCAGGTGGTTTAACTAACACATCAATGGAACAAGTTCAATGGAGTGGTTTATCTGACAGTGCAGAGGTACTCCGTCTGGTGCTTGAAATATGTTCTGGTACTCTTCAAGAATTCTTTCGACCTGTTGTTGTTGTCAGAAGTTGCATTGGTCAGTGAGTCGACTCGTTGCTGTAGTATTCCCAGAATGTTGAGGCTTGATCATGATTAATGTGAGATTCTGAGCATGATTAATGGGCTTCTTCATTTGTTTGGAAGACATCATAGAAACCGTTGACGTGGGTTGTCACTCTGGTATGCCATACCATTTGTTTCAGATTTTGACAATCACCTTCTAAGGCCGTGACTGATATGTACCATGTCGATCCCATAGGTATGGTTTACCGAATAGGGCGTTGACTATGGAAAGTGGTTCCACGTCACATAGTACTTCATCTTTAATAGGATTAATGGAGTAGGCGAGTCAGCATTGTCCTGTGATCCTTATTTACTACCCATCCTTCATCCAACCGATATTGTAAGGATGAGGATGTGGAGTGGTTACAAGACCTAATTTTTTCACAAGATCTTTAGAAACGAATTTCTTTTGTCTACCATTATCCACAATAAGATGTAATGGATTGTTATGAACCCATACCCATGTATGGAATAGGCACTCTTGTTTCTCCTAATCGATGATGGTTGATATTGTCAGAGTGGTCAAAGTCGAGGCTAAGAGAGTTGATCCATTTGGATTAGATTCTACCAAGATTTTGTCGAACAAGTCGGATGTCAACAATTTGCCAAAAATTTCTTTCGAGATTTGCATTCTGACGTATCATGCCATGCTGAACTATGATAGTCACACCATTTCCTGGTAAGGTTTTGTTTGTTGCGATCCCTCACGTCTGTCTGAAAGTTCTTCTTTTGATGATCAAGATTTTGTGGATTCGTATGAGAAGGGTTCTTGAAATTGTCGGAGTCGGCTGGCGACTTCTTGTTGAATGTTCAGCCTGTTAGAATGGTCGCAAAAAATGATTTTCCTTTTTGCTTAGCTTCAAGCTTGATGGTGTAATGAAATTCATCTGCAAGCGTACTAACAATAAGAAACTCTATTTGTTGCTGAATGTATAGGATAAACCATTGACGTACTTTAGGAAAAGCAATTTCTCTTCTTCTTGGATGCAAAGTCTATCCATGAGTCAATAAAACTCGTCAGTGTAACTCTGTATGGACTGGTCTTTCCACTGCCTTAGCTGCTGCCACTTCTTGTATTGTTGTTCAAGGTACTTGGGTGAAAAGAAATCCTTTTGGATATATTCGACAAGTTTTACCCATGTGTCAATGGGGTCTTCTTCTTTTTCCATCTTTGTCGATAAATTTTCCCACCAACAGTGTAAGGAGGTTGACATCTTCAAGGACGCAATGTCAATATTTTTTGCTTTGGAGAGTTGATTTACCACATAGTAAGATTCCAATTGTTGTACCCAATTGTCGACGGATTCCACCACAATATTTCCTTCAAGGTTCAGTATATCCAGATTCATTTTCACTTTAAAGGGGCTGATTTTATTGGAGTGCGATCGCATCAAGGATTCCCTGAAGTTCGTAGTAAGGTGCATGAGAATCTCCCTGAACTGGGTGAACATTTCGATTCACCGGAGAGCCGGTGATTTTTCTATGAGTTTCTCTTTCTCGTTAGTTGCATGTCTATTGTCTACTTCTTTGACCATCTTTTATGAAGTCGAAGGAAGTGTCTGCTTGTGTTGCTGAGTTTGCAAGTGTGTATGAACAAGAATAAGTCAAATAACTTTGATGGAAGTTCTTATTGTAACTTAAGCTCTGAACAAAATCAAGCTCTAATACCAATGATCCAGGTTGTTCCTAGGTGCATGCTGGGGATGAAATTCGACTAAATGAGCCAAGTTCTATTATGATAGAAGCTTATAAAAATGAACAACAAAGTATGAAACACACTAGGTCAACAAGAAGTATACACACAAACAATATGCAAGGATTTGAACCAATTTATTACTTCTTCTCCATAAAATATAGAGGAATTAAATGATGATCAGAAAGATGCTATATTACATTAATGTACATGATTATATAGTATGTTGAAACGCTTGGGTGACTACCCATTACGTTCAGTTACAAGAAGTCATAACGGTTCATAAGTTCAACCATCACAGAGCATGTTGGTATGATGTATGTCAAGGCATACCTGTCGAAGGTGAACATGTCGGCTGAACATTAGGTGGACCTGTTGAAGGCTGACCTATTGGCTGAGGAAAACCTGTCGAAGGTGAACCTATCAACTGCTGGTCGGATCACCAGCACTCCCCATTACCTCATCTGTAAATGGAGTAAAAAATGGGTCGTGCAAACAAGAGTCGTTCAATTTTCTCAAATCGACGCAAATTATTACTTCACCCGTAGACTTTTTGTCTTATACTACTATTGGGATGATCCATTTCGATTCTTTGATAGGATATATAATACTTTCTTCCAACATTCGGTCTGAATATTTTTTGACTTTCTCTTTATAGCGTGGATTCATTTGGTATGGTCACTACTTTACTAATTTTGCGTTGGGCCTCAAAGGTATTTTCATTTCTCCCAGATCTTCGACTATTCCCTTGATCTCTGATATTTTTTTAGGGAACATATCCTAGAACTCATGGAATAAGTCCGTGATATTTCCTATAGTCTCATCATCCCAATAATCTCTAATATTGGCGAACTTTGAATTTCTGTTGAGCCAATATCAACTTTCTTAATTTTGAGTGGAGTCAGGAATTGGCCGCTAGAAATATCAAGTCCTCCCACTCTGCATGTACCTTTGGATTTTGGAATGTATGTCGAGTGGGTCATCATCATCAATCTCTCCCATCACGTTGTAGCATTCCATCCAGTGGTGGATTGTCACTGTGTTCTAGTTCAAATTTGTCATCACCACATGGATATCTTTGATTATATTCACTTTCAAAACTTGTAATGCAACATCAATGGAAGGATGGTCATCTGCGAACTCAAATGTATGTGTGAAGATTGTGTCTAACTGCTCCCATTCAAGAGTTCCCTATCACAGCTCAACTGATGTATACGAATTCCTTGGTATATTGTCCAGTGTATGTATGAAGTGATGAACCCACTCTTGTTGCGGATATGCCTTCCATATCGTGCGGAAATACTCAATATTTTCGACAAGATCCATCAATACTATATAATTATGACCAATATAACTAGTCTCTTCTCAAAATATTATCTCTATCAGTATTCAACATTGCGTCCATTCGAAGATAGATTGTTTATGTGTACCCCACCGTCTAGCAGGTGTAGCTTTCAGCAAAAAGTGCAGACAATTGTTGTGATTATGTAACCTTTGCTTCAAACTCAGTTAGAAAATATGCAAGGTTAGGTAAACCTTTGTAGGCAAGTAGGTCACTTTCCTCAACTCCTACCCATCCCACATACCTTGTGATTCTTGCACATTTCCTCATAGATACTCTATGTATTTGATTCTTCCAATTTTCTAATGCTTCAACTGAATCAGATGTACATGAGCTAAAACTCCACCAACTCAGCTTTCCATCAGCTGTTGGATTTATATAGTCATCTCCTGCAGATTTGATAATATGGATATAATCGAGATAGTCACCTTTCACTTCACTGTGCACTGGTTCGACATACCTATTCCCTTCTAGTTGATCACTTGGCATGATCACCCTTATCTACGAATCTTCAAATGATAAAATCATTAACTTAAAATTTATGATGATCTCATTTTATATCGTCCAGTTGATTCCCAAAAGTGCAGTATATGGGTTTGTATCATCAACATTGTCGATCACTTTGAAATACACATATGTTCTTAGGCCTTCTACTTCGATAGTTACCTGAGTCATTCAACCAATAGGTAGGACCTTCGATTGATTTGCTAACCTGAGTTGAATGGGAGACCAAACCAGTCGCGGTTTTCCCATTCTTTCCCATGTCTTTCTTATCAAAATATTGACATCAGAGTCTAGGTCTAAAATGATATAATCCATATCATAATCACCTATCTGCACAATTATTCTTAGCTTGCTATCAGTTTTTAAGCTTTTTCCAACATGGTGAAGTCTTCAATCTGGTCATAGATAATCCTGAGTTTATTCTATTAAAGATGTCAATTATGTGACAACATCTTTGTCATGGATCAACGATGAGAAAATTTTGAAAAATTGTTTGTTTACTAACCTTTCCTCTCGATTGCTTTCAAAATAACCGATCGAATCTTTCAGGCATCTCCCTTACTTGTCCTGTTGTTCATGTAGGAGCATACATTGATGCTTGATTCCTGTCAATGAATTCTGGTTGGGCATCCAAGAATACTTATTTTTCTCTCTGGACATTGAACAATATCTTCTTTTGTGCTACCATTCACACATGTGGTTGTTCATGTTGTGCATTTTGGTCTGCTCTAGTTGCAACACCCCCTCTTGTCACGACAACAATGTTTTCTTCTCTCATTTCAGTAGAAATCATCTGGGTGTTTTGGTTGGGATTCGAGTTGGGATTCTGCAGGGGAATTAGATTTTCCATATTCTTGGCATGTCTCTTAGCAATAAATTAAGAGCATACCTTAACGATGTGGTCAAAATATTTACAATATGAACATGCCTTTAAAGACTTGCATAATCTCGAGCGAAATGTCTTGGTTGTCCACAATTATAGCATATGATTTGGCCTCTCCTGTGACCAAATCTTGCTCCTCCTTGTTGTTGTCCTTGACCTTGAAAATTTGCAACCCTCTAGGTTGAGGGTAGTGTTGCTGTGGTGGATACTAGTTCTATTGATATTGGGGTTGAAGATACAGATTTTGTTGATATTGGGCCAGTGGATATTGAGAAGGTGGGTATCGATCTTGCGCTTAATCAACTTGTATCTACTCATCTTTCTCCATCAAGTAAGTATCCATCGTTTTCTCTTGCAATAGTTGGAATTTTCTACAAACCTTCTCATCACGTCCTACATATTTACAAAATTTACAGCATAGACTAGTGGGTGTACTTATAATATTCTACAAGTACAAGAACTCTTCTAATCGATGACCTCAGGTCTGACATATTCTACACCAAGGAATACCTTATGTATTTGTTGGGTTCGACACTCCTGATGTGACATAGTTCATGAGCGTCGGGAAGTTATATTTATTGTGTCCCTCCGTTCTACATCGGGTACACCAGATTTATTCTTGTATCTCTTTCCATTTCTCAATGTCTTGGAGTTGTAGCGTAAGGTTAGATAGCTGTGACTAAATCTGAATCATTCATGCACCGGTCTCTCCAATTGATGATGATTCTAACTTCATCTCTATATCTAGATCTTCTTCTTCTGACACAATCTTCTGTTGCATCAACATGATTCAGATGTGCATTAACAATGCTGTAATGAACCATTCCTTGTGTTGCATGTCTGACATCTGAAAGCTTATTTTGGCCATAAATGTATTAAATATTTGGTCAAAGTCCTAGACTAACTCTATAGGTAAATGATTGATTTCTTTAATTTCTATGATACCATACGACTCAAATTTCAGCTTTCTGAACTCGTCTATTAATCCCACTTGAATTTGGTCGAGTGTTTTATGCACAACTCCTACTGGAACTATAGAGAACTTCATGTACCTGTCTAGCACACGAACTCTCAGGGTTGTGATCATATGCACTTACTTTATCGCTTCATCTTGGACCTATCGCACGATCCATACAACTTCACATAGAAACCAGTGTTTCTCTAGGTCTTCTAACCCATTTCCATTAAATATAGGAAACTTAATACCGTTTCCAACCATTATATTGCCTCCTGTTACACTCTGACAAATTTTTTGACTAGATGGACTCCCTTGTCCGCTATTCACAACGTTAGTATTACTTGTATTTACAAAACAAATGGGAGATGAGTTTTTAGATCTTACCTCCAACGATGTGCACAGGGTTATAGGTGTATCACACTCGTGCTATGGATCTGGAGCTTCTGCTTCTTCTTCTTCTCTCTTCAGATATTGACTGATATTCCTCTTCTTCATCGCAAGAACCTTTCTCAATATGTGACACTAGATCATAGTCTTCTCCTATGGTCGTACTGCAACTTCCTCTTCTTGTCACAATTTTTCTTCTCTTTCCCTTACTGAAATCTTCTATCGCTCCTTAAACATCCACCTTCTAGTTTAGTTCCACTATCAGCAGGGAACATCTCAGCTTAGTTTTCTCCATTTTTTGGGCACTTCTTCTACAACATATCCCAAATTTTTATGCAAAGTCCTTCTAACTATCAGAATCCATTCTCAGGATTCCTTTTTCACATACAAGCATCTTTATCTGGGTTTTCTAAGATGTCAAGTATCTTCCTCATGGTCCTTGGAAATAATTTCTTTCCACCTCACTATAGGAGTTTATTGCTTCCACAACAAACTCAGTGATGTATCTCTCTAGAATACTGTCTACCAAAAAATTGACAACCCTCGACATAGGGTTGCTAATACATTGTAGTTGCTAAATCAATTAAGGGTTCCACTATGTTAGTTCTACTCCTTCGAAATTATTTCTCTGGGTTGCTAACTTAGGAAACCATTCATATAACACAATAGGGAATTCAAAAAATAAAATCTTGTGAATTTACATATAAAGGTATTTCTCCAACCACCTTGTCGGATTCTACCACAATCCTTTACTTTATTCTTGTGCAAATTCTAATGCTTTAAATTCCACCCAGTCTTATATTTCTAGCTTCGTCGGATTCCAAAACATGTCCCTCACCAAAATGATTCATGGTCTCTACAAAGAAACCATTTGTTGACATTTCTCCCCTTCCACCCAGGTTCGTACCTTCTGTTGTGTGCAACAAATCCCACTATAATTTCCAGACATAACAAGGCTTAGTCGGCAGTACCTACGACGAAGATGCAATATCACCCAAGATATCTATTATGGGTAATTGCCAGAACTAGGTTTCCCCAGTTGGGTGGGTCTTCTAACTTTGAACCTTACCAACTCGCTCGAGCGAAACCAGTGGGTGTATTGATTAACCTTACTATGCACAGATAAGACACTACTTAACTTATGCATCACAACAATTATAACAACAATATATGCTTAACACATAGGTTATCTATCAATAGTGTGACTCATGCATAAAAAACTCATTCATAAGCATATGAATAAACATTTAATCACAATATACATTCTTGTGACTTAAGTACATTCATCATATACATTCATATACATTCACATACATTCATGTAACATAAACATATTCATCATCTACTCAATGACACAATATTTAACATGGAAACCCATCCGAGAAAAACCACAAAGGCCCTCTTCATCTGGCATGAGAAATATATGGCACCCTTGGTTTGCGCACTGAGCTACAGACCGTGTTCTAGATATTCTCCTATTTTCTATATATACTTATCTATTCTCTCATGCTCTCTAGAATTCTGTTGCTCAATCTTCTCCTACTTGAATCTACTATTGATCCGCACACATCCTGGATCAACTAATTTTCTCTATACTTCTGGGCACTCAGCTGTAGATTAATCGACTCTTCTTATAGACACAAAAAAACTAACTAAATATGTTAACGAAAACTATATCAAATAAAAGTAACTAAGCAAGTAATTTGATGTAAACAAAAGCAACCCACACACAACTTGGGTTCTTCATTCTTATCGACTCTTACATGTCGCTATCAGCCGACTTCATTCAGTTAGCCAACAGGTTGTCATTCCTATTCTATTGACTTTCGTCAGTAAACACTAACAACCCAAATTACAAAGATGATTTTATTCCTTAAATCACATGTGACTCCTATCGACTCTAGCCAACCTCGTACCCACAATCTTCCTTGAAATTTCATTTTCAGCCGTTGCACCGCTGCATGCCTCCTAACATGGTTTCTCTTGTCATTACTGATATCGTCACATATTTCACTTTTTTCGTGACTTATCTTATATCATGGCTTCTCTTCCTTCACAAACTCTCTTCCTTCATGAAATATTCTTCTCTCACAACTTCCTCTACGACTACTTCTCACCTTAGCTCTTTCTTCCTCATCTATTTTTGTTCTTCCTTCTTTACTTCTGATCTTCCTTCTCTACTTCTGTCACAAATCCTTTTCTTTCCTGCGATCAGTCTCTTTACCTTATTGGATAGAATTCTAACTGAATTATTCCTATCTTTATCTAGGGACAACAGGCCCCCAACACTCACTTGTGGCTCACCCTGAGCCACATAATGCTATTCATCAACTTCTGCATTTGTGATGACTTTACCTTGAAAATCTTGGAAAATTTTCACTATCTCTTATGTATCTCGTTGCACATCTTCTTCTGCCTTATGCAATTGTTCAACAAGGTCAGAACTAAGGTGTTCCAGCATTACAAGCTCTGCATCCTCTGCTGCTTATTGCGCCTTCTGATGTACGGGATGAATAATGCATGTAATCCTTTCTTCTTCTGCTTGCGACTCCACCAGTCCTTTTTTGATGTTGAGTGTGCAACACTGTAACTTGTTGTTGAATTTTCTTCATTTATGTTGCTTTATCCATTTTCTTTGCTAAGGATAACTTTTTCATCTCATTATTCATATGAGTTGATTTTGTCTTTGTTGTGCACAACTCCTCTGTGACTTCCTCTAATTTGGCATCGTTGATCAACATTTCCCAAGTCTGGAAGACTTATTCAACAGCCTTGGCACATAATGCCTCTACTTCTTATATCGTCTTTGCAACCTCTATCGCTGCTCTTCTTCTTTCTTCTAACACCTCTGGGGGTATATTGGGTTTTAGCTGCGGTTATAGTTCTGTGACGTTTTTGTGAAGGTATTCTGCTACTCAGGAAGTCAAATGACCTTGGATTCTGGAAACATCTCCTTCTTTATTCCATCATCGGTAAACTTTGTCCACACAAGGGATACAACATTGTTGAGCCTATGCTTATTCTCCTCCCAAGTGTTTTCTTTCTTCTTAGTCTCTTGCATTGTTTTCTTCATTTTGCTGACAGTTTTGTTTGTTACTTTCACCTACTTAATCAAGGAACCTTATCTTACTTTCATCTCCATGACTGTGAAGTTCAGCATTGCATAAAATTCATACATCTGCATCTGCGAGAAGTATATTGTCACCTGTCCTATTCTTTGGGACACTTCATTGAATTATGGGGTTCCTTGCGTCTTGATTGGTGAAACTGTAATTGCTTCAGCCGTCACTTGCATCTTGATTGGCAAAAATGGAATTGGTATCGCACTTTGTCACTCTTCAAAAGTTCTAGGTACATATTCCGACTCGGTTATCTTGGTTGTATAATCTACTACAGTCTTGACCTCTTCAAAAACTTTGTAGAGCACTTTCAACAAATTAGTAATACTACCTGTGAGCTCTGCCTGTCGCTCATTTATTTTCTTTAATATTTCTTACGCAACTTCTCTCAGTGCTTCGTTCAGAAGAGTCTACAAGTTGAGTGTGCAGACCAAAGGTGCTGAACCATTTCTCATGCCGGATGAAGAGCACCTTTGTGGTTTTTCCCAGATGCGTTTCCACTATTTGGATTATTATTAATCCTCCCTTTGAGCACATAGTCTAATTGTTTATTTTCTTAACGTAGGATATCTTCATCACTCCACTAGTGCATGGGGGACACACCTAGGGGACATATGCCACTTACTGCACATGATTGTATGAGTTTAGGTGCCCGAGGGACCAATCTCTATAATTTAGGAACCCAATCTGAGTGCAAGGAGGAGTCTCCAACAGTTTATTCTAGTAGGTATTTAGTTAAGTCTAGTTATGCTCCAATCCCCATCATTTAGATCACTCTCAGTGTCTCTAGCACCAGTTTCCATGATTCAAGGAAAGTAGGGCTCATTTTCTCACCTACCCTCATCAGGAAACTGAGTGTGAACTGTTTTAGTGATCCAGCGTTGCATTAGTGATATCTAGTGGTGATTTTCCCACACTAAGTTAGCTCTGGCGTCAGTCCATGTTGGTATATTCGAATCCTATCTTAGGCGTTCAAATGATCCTATATGTATAACCAATTTATTACATATTAATTACTCATTCATGAATATAATCATATTATTCCAATTTTGTCTCTATGTGTGTACAATTTTTCCATGAGTAACTATTCAGTCTATGCTAAATTCTTATCTCATTTATGTAGCCTTCTCTTCTCATTTGAATTCATGCAGGCCGATGAAACTATGCTTCAATGAATTTAACATGGTATCATAATGGGTATCCATGCATGCCTCGAATTTCAGAGACTTCCATTGATGCTCTAGAGGCCATTGAGTTTCCACATAATTCTTGGAATTATTGCATTGTTCCATTTGGATTATGTCCAGAGAAGTCTATCTAGGTGTGATGTACTCAGAGAAAGTGAACATGTCAAAGTGAACAATGTTTGAGCTAAATTAATTTGAATTGAGTTGTTTTTAGTGTTTTGCAGGCACATTCAAATAATTTCTGAAGAATTGTTGCTCAATATACCTATGAAATGGAGAATTCAACAAGTTTGATTCCCATAATCCTTACACCCTTCAATTACCTTGATTGGAGGGAATATATGCATATTTCCCTACGAAACAAAGGTCTGTACAGGATGACCATGGGTACAGAGGTTGAACCCCAACAATATATTGAAAAATCAAAGCATCTAAATAAGCTTGATGAAGCTTTTGGATACATGTGCATCCACATCTCTAGGGAGTTGTTGTTCCATCTTGATGGACTCAATACCCCAAAAGAAGTATGGGATAAGCTTGAATTATTGTTTATAAAACATGATGAGTTGAGAGGCCATATCTTGGAGAATGAGTTGATAACACTACAATTCAATAAATTCAAAACAATGCAACGTTTTTTTCTCAAAATTCAAATCACGGGTCATGCAATACAAGCAATGTGTGATTGAGAAGAAGGATGAGTAGTTGGTCCTCTCCATATTGATCAAAATTGGCCCATAATTCTCAGTGCTTGTATCTATCTTTCACTGCGGGATACAAACTACTCCTACTTGCTGAATTCGATCCCTTGATTCCTTCACAGAGTCTCTAATCCAAGAAAAAGAGAAGTTGATATAGATGGGAGCTATCAGAGCGTCTCCAAATCAATCTCTCTTAGTTGGTGAGACAAGGAATGCACAAAAAAGAAGGAAGCAGAAAGGTAAAGAAAATAAAAACACTGAATTTGAACCTAAAGATGAGTTTGATCCATTAGATGAAGCCTCAAGCTCTAGGAAGGACAAACATTAAAGGTTTGAGAAGGGAAAATGCTCCTATTGTAAGAAACAAAACCATATAGAAAAAAAATTGTATGAAGAAGACCATATATCAAATGAAAAAACTCCTCGAGTATCACATTATTTCCCTCCCTGAAGGCACAAGGAAGGGTGACTCTAGAGAAAATACTGAAGATCATGATGAGATGTGCCATACACTGAAGGCTATATGTTTAAAATCACATGCCTTCCTCATTGATTTAGGATCCTCCAATCATATTGGTGCATCTAGAGAATCATTCTCTTCATTACAACTTACTAATGGTCTGAGTATTCACATGGGTGATGATCCACTCAAATTCAAGCTGAAGGAAAGGGTTCAATCAAGTTAAATCATGGAGTGTTCAAATATGTACTCCATGTGCCCTCTTTAGCTGCAAATTTGTTATCTGTATACCATATGACACATACTGTCCCACCAAAACAAGTGGTATTTGGTCTTGAATGAGTGGAGATCTTAGATATCTCAATTGGAATATTATAGCGAAGGGTGTTGCAAACCATGCCTCCAAGGCATATTAATTGTCACACTTTCTGCCATACTCATATCTAGTATAGTCTCATCTGCCACTTGAAAGGGGAGGGAAAAACATTCTACCTACACCTTTTACATATGATAATGTTTCCATTAGTGTTTTAGAATAAGAATATGAAGTAGAAGACCCAACTGAATCAGTTTATGAAATTGAAGATGAAGTTCAGAGTGATCCAAATCCAAATCTAGTCTCTACTCCCAATACTAGGCCTAAATGGGCACAAAAGGTTATTGAGACGACTAGGAACATGGCTAGAGAGCCATTTGACATGAGGAGAGCAATATCCCAATTTTAAAAAGAGAACCTTTCACTATGTCAAGCAAATTCACTTCCTTCAAAAAGATGCAACAAACTCCCGGAGAGATGTTACATGATGGTAAGGACTGATCAACAATTCTGCTCACTGAAGAACAAATTGGATCATGTCACTCTTCCTATAGAAAGAAGAGACAAAAGAAACATTCCTTCTTTTGTCTATCATCATATTGGAATATGGAGAGGTTTACATGCATAGTCCCAGGATACTAGTGCACGCAAGGACCATCACACTGCTTCATTGCACCATAGACATGCATGTTGCAAAAATAATTTCACAAGTTTTTTATTCAAGAAGAAATTTTCTCTTGATATGAAAGCTTGATCCTGATTTTCCTGCTTATTTTGAGGGGGGGGGTTTCCCATGAGGTTTTCCCCATTTCCTCAGTTTTATAAAGAATTTATTGTTTTTTTCATGTAGATTATATGGGTGACCTTTGGTCTTAGTTTACAAGGCCCAGGTTGTCCAAATTCAGGATTAAGGGGGGATGTTGGGATTATTATTAATTCTCCCTTTGACCACATAGTCTAATTGTCTATTTTCATATCTTAGGAGGTATTCATCACTCAACCAGTGCATGTGGGAGACACTTAGGGGGCATCTGCGACTTACTACACCTGATTGCATGAGTTTAGGTGCCCTAGGGACCAATCCCTATAATTTCGAAACCCACTCTGAGTGCCACCAGCAGTCTCCAATAGTTGACTCTAATAGGTATTTATATAAGTCTAGTTATGCTCTGATCCCCAGTAGTTAGATCACTCCCAGAGTCTCTAGTGTCATTTTCTATGATTCAAGGGAAGAAGGGCGCATTTTCTCACCTACCTTCATCATTTAACTGAGTGTGAACTATGTTGGTGATCTAGCGTTGCATTAGTGAACTCCAGTGGTGATTTTACCACACTGAGTTAGCTACGGATCCAATCCAGGTTGGTATATTCGAATCCTATCTTAGGAATTCTAATTCTCCTATATGTATAACCATTGTATTACATATTAATTACTGATTCATGAATATAATCATATTATTCCAATTTTGTCTCTATGTGTGTACAATTTTTCCATGAGTAATTGATCATTCTATGCTAAATTATTCTCTCTCTTCTGCAACTTTATCTTCTCATTTGAATTCATGTAGGCTGATGATCCTATGCTTCATTGAATTCAACATACACATTATATCTTGTCTCTATGTGTCTTTAATGTATGTGATTGTGTTGAATGCATATCTATGGTGAATGAGCTGATTTGAATGTGTTGCACAGACCCTGTTGTGAATGAACTTATATATGTGTGTGTGTGTGTGTGTGTGTGTGTGTGTGTGTGTGTGTTGCACATCTAAATTAGTTAATGATGTTTGTTATATTTTCCTATATACGTGGAAGGATTAATAATCTATCTTTGTGAATCAATATATGGGATAAAGGTCTATTTTGGGTTTCGATCGAGTTGTCTGATAGTGTTGTAATATGGAAATACCCCTCACAACTTCAGAAACTTGGTTTTGGAAATTCCCAATAAGATATCTCAGGTTAGACTTCATCTTCTTCACAAGTGTTACCAATGGATATCTCCTCTGTAGGGTCGATATCTTGGGTTTTGTTGACGAACAAGGATCTGAACCTGGGTCGACAAAGATCACACCAACAAACTTTGATACTCCAAGGGGAAGGTCCCTTAGATAATGGGAAATGAAAGAAAATCCTCCACTTATGGTATCTCAATATACACTACTAATGCCCCTTTCAAATAAGATTCCCTTCAAGGGATTTATCAATGATTTAATCTCCTCATGATCTATCATCTATAAGGTTGGGCCATATTTAAAAATCAAAACCAATAGATATCACTAATTCCCCTTTCAAATAAGTTTTATTCAAGAATATTCAAGGGATTAAGGCCATATTTAAAACTAAAAATGGTTGGAAATAACCATCAATAGGGCATACAACAAAAAATGGAATTCATCATAACCAATCTAGGGGTGTTCTTTCGTAGGGTCTATTTGCCAAACTCAAGATGAACAAAAAAGGGCCAAATGTTGAGCCTGCAATCAGTAGGTTTTAGATTGTGGATGGTTCTAGGAGCCTATGCGAAGGTCTAGGTCCAAAAGGTAGGACATGTAATTGTGGTTTCATTGATCATCATAAAATCTCTCATTCTGACACAGAATTATCATTTCATTGTTGAGGCATGAACTAATTTATTTGTAGCTTAGTCTTGGTTTGTGAGTGTTAAGCCAACGAAAACTATCCATTAAACTTTAGTTATATTAAAAAATAAAAATAAAACTAGCATACACCCAAAGCGGGGGAAATGAAACACCGAAAAGAACTTCGGTAGTCTAAAATGAACGAAATTTCGGTATGTCTAAAATAAACGAAATTATTTTTCAAAATTATGATTTAGCAAGTTGATTCATGGAATAGAATACAAATGATAATGTGCAAACTTGTATGTATTTTTGTTTTTAGCCAAAAATTTCTACAATATTTTTATTTAATCAGGAAAGAGTCAAAACATACATAGTGAAAAATGCTATAAAAGCTGGCAGTTCAAACATAAACAAAGATAAAATTAAAAAAAACACCTAAAACATAAATGAACGAAACACTTAGAATTTGACTGTATTTGTAGTTATATAAACATTGAATAAGTTATAGATGTATTTGGTTTACTTTGAAGCTATATATATAT
>LPNX010345289.1:1053349-1163585 GCA_001517045.1 Pseudotsuga menziesii
GACACTTTTAAATATGTATGGTTCCTTAAAATCATCCTTGTATATATATATATATATATTTGTTTGAAATGAAAAAATATATCTTATACTATTTTGTAATAAATATGTGATTTAAAGAGAAATTGAAAAATTGGCTTTCACCAACTAAAAAATATTTTTTTTACATTTCAAGAGTTGTATACAAATATCGTTGTCATGTTAAACACTAATATGACCTATGTGAAACGTCATTGTGAAATTCAGGAGGACCAAATTATGTGAAATGACTGAATTAACATAAATTCTATGGGAAGTAGAGCAAGTGCAACATTTTTAAAAGGCCAAAAAAGAGAAGAAAATGTGGTATCTATCTTCAGTTTCAAGATGGAAGTGGTTTCCCTACAATCCTTCGTTGTGAGATGCGTTGCCTCAATCACATAAAACATTCTTTTAGAGAGATCCCACTAACATTACAAAAATCCAAACCAAGGGCCATAAGGTTTGAAGTGAGCACAAATGGAAGAAATGAGAAGAGGAAGCCATGCGTGAGTGCAATGGCTCCCTCACTTGGGATTAATGAGACAATACTTGTTGTGCATTGGAGTGGGAGAATATTCCAAATGGAGCACAAGCCCAATTTATCACCAAACAACATTTTAACTTCAAACATTTGCAATATAAATGGAATCAAACCTAACCAAATTGAACTTTATAAGGGAGCCATCTTCGTTTTGTGGGGTCCTATTTTACACTATAATTCCCTTATCTAACTTGATTGTATCATTGGAAATTTGATCTGCAACTGAATTATTGAGATGCGTGAGGTGCATAAGTTTCATGTCATCGAGACTTTGAAGGTTCCAATTAATAAACTCATAATTCATACCTTGCATATTCTCTTCCTTAAGTTTTTTCCCCTTTATATGCTTTATGACAAGAAACAAGTTTCTAAAAATTATAATATGTTGTAGTCGAAGACTCTTCACAATTTATGTACATAGAAGGTATGTGTACATTTCATCCTAATTACTTGTCGCCACACCTATACTCATGAAATGATTTCTTCCTTTCCATCAAAATCCAAAAAACCTGCACTTAACACCCCTTACCATTACTTATATAATATTCTATTAACGTAAATTATAATTATAGAAAAAATTAGAATCATATTTACGAAACACCCCAAAGAGTGAAAATGAAAAATAACCCTTGCATGTGGGTTATTTGCAACTCAACATAAGGGCACCTTTGGTACATGAGGTTTAGGGTCAACATTAGGTTAAAGGATTTGCAAGGTATCAATGGTCAAGGGTTGAACATTGTAGTTGTTCTGAAATGAAGGGTATCCTAGTAGCGAAGAACTATAAGGTTGATAGGAGGCATGGAGATAGTTATTTTCATTTACACTATGATGAATCTGCAATAGAAGGTAGGGTAAAGGTTCATAGCAAAGCTCTATTGAACACATGTGCATCAATGTTCTTCAATTTGAACCCCAGTGGAATGCTAGTTGGGGGATGTGAGGGTAAGTGAGTAAGAGTGAAGGTTGGTAAAGAGAACAAGGTTGTAGGTAACATTGTGCTAAGCGAAGGTCTCTAATAATTATCATCAAGCATGGGCTAATGAAGATTTGGACCAGAACCTCACTCAACCTATGCTGGTTTTATTTGGTATCTATCCAGCTATCAATCCATGCAACATTAATACCTGTGTCAATTTGTTTTGTCCCTCCATCTTAAAATCGCTTTAAGCCCTATGACACTCTCTATCCTTGTTCACTTGTTAAATTATTTAATAGGACTAAACTTTCAATTAGCTAATCCTATCTGTGAATATTTTTATGACTAGAGTTATCTAAGAAACTATATCTAATTAACTCCCTCTGTGGTTCTTATCATTTAAAGAAATGTTTCCTTTATCCAGATTGGCTGGTTCCACCAAACGAAGCCTACTCTTCGGTCTATTTGTTCATTAATACACATTCCCACACATTCATCCATATCAACCATCCCTCTCACCTAGAATCACATATGTATTCCCACACATTCATCCATATCAACCCTCCCTCCCACCCAGACTCACATGGTGACGCACATTCCCCTTCAAGCACGTTCCAACGGACCGCGAGAAGCTAGGCTAACCGAGTAATATTGTATATAAATATGAGTGGTGGGCCTTGATGAATTACCGACACATGGAAGCTGCATGTGCATGTCGATAGCAAAGCCCGACACATTCCTCCCACTCTTCCTGCATTGCAAATAACACCATGATAATTCGCTATTGTCAAAACTTGGAATTATCAATACATGACTTTCCTTTCTCAATTTATCTCCTCCAAGTTTGCAGTGGGCACCGCGGCCTCTAGATTTAGTGGGGAAGCGAGCATATCTTGGATAATGATGGAGAAGAGGACATGAGATATATGCAGCTTGACAAGTTTACATATCATTCGCAGGACACGTTTTAGTGTCCAAGTATGGTTAATTATCTATAATTTTTTTTAACTTCCCTCATCAAACTAAAGAGTCTTCCACAAGCTTCTTGTGTATTACTTGGTATTATATAGATGTTTTTATTCTTCCATAGTTAGTTAAAGAAGTTGTTTTTGTGAAGCCTGCGTTTTGTGATCCAAGTCTGTTAAGTGAAAGGAGGAGCATAAGAAGCTTCCAATCATGAAGCTACAATATTTTCTTGGCTAACTGTGATGGGTTGGTTTTGGGGCTAGCTCCGATTTAGATATTCTTTCACGCTACTGTCATCTGCTAAGGATAATATCCACTTTATTGAGTTTTTACCTACCGCAATACCCACTATCCATTATGCAAATAAGGACTCCCAGAAACAAGCCCAAGAAGCTTTGTTCTATTTAGAACTACTGGCCGAAAGAGAATACTATAGGGTACGCCCAGAAAATTTGTTTTCTAGATACTCCACACTTTTTCTCTAGCAAATTTCCCATCTCTCAGACCGCTCCCTTTCAGTGACTACGTGATCTACATTTTGTGGATTTCCGAAAGAGATCCAGTTTATCTTTCTAACCTCGACAGCAAAAGACTTTGGTCAAGAACTTGAGTCTGTAGGGAAGTTCCCCATGTTTTGTTTTGTAATTCAAGCCATTTAAGCGAAAGGAGGAGAAAACGAAGGTTAGAGTCGCAAGGCTGTAATATTTTCACGGGATTGGCAATGAAATATCTCGGTAAGATAAAGAAATTATGTCCAAAGAGAAGCTCTTCGAACCGCAAGGCCTTAATATTTTCACAGACTAGGAAGCGGAAGAGCTTGAGAAAATCAAGAACTTGTGTCTTTAGCAAAGCTTCTTGTCCTGTGTTTTTTTTATTGAAGTTGGTTAAGAGAAAGGAGCAACATACATAAGTTAAGGCCGTAAGATTTGGAAAATCTTGGCAGACGAAGTGCTTGTGAAAAAAAAACATTTGCATTTTAATCAAAGGTCCTCATGTTTTATCTAGATGATAGCCGCTGGCCCAATTCCTAATTGTGTTGTCAATCATCATGAACGACAATCGAAGATACTCAACCCATCCTTAGATAAAAAATACTAGTGACAATCAATTTAGATATAGAAGTCTCATGCATACCATGAGGGTGTGTATGCATTCAACAAAGAGAATTTAGTAGTCTCATGCATACCATGAGGGCATGTATGTGTTCAACAAAGAGAATTTCAAGCGCTTAGAGGAAGAGGTCGTGGCATTGATTAATCTAATGCAGGAGAAAATGGAAGTGTTGATAGACAAGGAAAGTATGGTTACAGAATATGGAATTCAAGTGCGGATACTTGGAGAGCTAAGTATTTTTCCTTAGTGCGTTAGGAGAGCGATAGAGGAAGTCAAGGTCGTTTCAGTTTATAATGGAAATAAGAAACAATGTTAGATAATGGATTGCACTCATTAAAAAAGGATCCCAACCTTTCATTGCAAACGCATATCAAAATCCTATTAGCTAATCATACCATTTGCATTGACGCAAAAGACATGAAAGTTGTTAGAACATGGAATAGTGGAAGGCACACTCTCCTAGCGAGACACAGGGAGGCTCCTCATTCATCGTCTCCTCATTTGTCGTCGACAGACAACGAAACCTTCAGAGGACTAGGCCCCTTAAATAACACATTTGGTGCAAACATTTCACTAAATTCAAAAAACAAAAATCACAAACTCTGTGTGGGCGCCAAATTTTGTCAAAATTGCATCCCATGTCATCTTCATGGAAGAAGAGAGCAACACAATAACTCAATCTGGAACTGAAATACAAGCTGCAAGAAATTCTCAGTTATGATAAGATAAAGTTTAGCTATGCTTCAGTCTCGATTGTATATATTAGTAGGGATGCTATCGAAGCTCTCATGTATGGATCAACTCAATTTTGATCTCGAACCATGTCTTCATCTTTAAATCGGTTGTCTCGCTTGTGAAAGGATTGGCAGTGAAATTATCCTCATCATAGTCATCCCCGATGCCCTAGTTCATGGTTGTTGGATAATTGTTGGTCGCAAAGATCACAATAGTTGAAGGATTGAGATTGGGAGGAGTTGGATAGATTCAAAAGCTAGGATATGCTCCAATGGTCCTAGAACATAAACAAAGACAAAGGCTGAAGAGGAATCAATTGTCACCTTAAGTGAAATAAGGTGAGTGTTTCAATAAGTTAAATTCTATTCATAGCCCAATACTCTTCGAAGCATTCATTTATTGAATAACTATGAAATAAAAGTATCACTAGGCAATACTTAAACCCTAATCCATAGAAAAACAAGGACATGTTGGGAGCACCCACTTATCCCTGAAAGACTCTGGGAGGATAGTTAGTATTCAATCACACAAGAATTTGATTGAAAAATACATTGGGATTATAACTTTATTATATGATTTGGTTGAAAACACTATTGGGTTTGTACCCATCTTATATAAGGAACTCATAAACTCATGAATATGAATGGTAGGATGAACGAGAGACATATAAAAGTCCATTTTTAGAGCACCTTTGAGTAATATAAAGGGGAAATTATTGTTGTTGTGAAACTATTTTTTTTTATGTCTAGGTAAGGTACCAGTAGGTGTGATTAGAGAAATATCTAGTTCGTACCTGTCGGTGCAATTACATAAGTGTATAATGTTAAAGGAGGAAATTACTGTAGTGATAATTACTGGACTCAAATATGTAGTGATGAGGGAGATCTAGTGATATGGGGGCGTGAACTAAGGGCTATGCCCCATATATGATGAAGAGGGTGTATCATATTTGTAAGATATTGAGTCAACTAATAAGAAACAAATTTGGGGTTGTAGTAGTTGTTGAAGGCAAGATGAGTAGTCATTTGAATCTCCAATCTTGAATAAAATTGTTGTTCGAAGGGGCTTGGGAGGATAGGTGGGGTCTCTAATGATAATATGGCATGAGTGGCTAATATAATGGGTGTAAATTAGGGCCAATAGATGTAAGGGATCATTTTCTTGTTGGATAGGATGTAGTTGACCATGTTTCCCCACTACTATGGGGAAAACGTGTGAAGTAGTCTGTCATTGGGAAACAAGGGAGACCATTTAGGATCAATAGTTCATGGGAATTTCCTTGGTTTTAGATATTTTCGTGGTATGTTAAAAGTGATACAATCATCAACATTTGACACCCTATTTAGATCAAGTGAAATCAGGTGTATCTCTTGATAATGGAACATACTTGTACTTGTAGTTGTCGTGAGGTGGAAACTAGATGATATTCTCATGCAACAACTCTCATAAATATACAAACATGGGTATTTCACCAATGCACCTCAAACTTTCAATGATTGAAACAAACCTTCAACAAGCTCAACTCTTCTTTCTGAGAGATTCCTCAGGTAATTGGAGGAAGAGTCTCATGTAGGAAAACTACCTCTTTTCAAGAAAGTTCAACAACATTGGCTTGGTATTCCCTAATACTCCCATCAATTGTAAGCTTCGGATCAATCACTATTTCTGCAATAGGTTTTGAACTATCTCATTGGCATCCCAACATACATGCTTTTCATGTGATTCCTCGATACTAGATGGTTTGCACAACATTTTGTTGTTATGTAAAATTAACATAGGATTAGATAGTAACTTGTAAAGGGCACCCTGCTGCACACATCAAGCCAAAGTACTAAGAATTGAGAGATTAAAATTGCTGATAGTGCACGACTGATCTTCAAAAGAAACTATAAAATATAAATATGTCACACATTAAACTAAAAGAAGATTATGAATCAAATTAGGGACAAACAAAAGATTTTTCAAGTCCATAACATCAGTTGATGGTTTTTAGAAGGAAATGGAACATAATTCCTTCACAGGATAAGTAGTATTGTCATTGAAGTCCATGCTCATTCCTCCCTTTTGTTCCTAAAACTTGCCGAGGAGTTTAATTTTAGAAGTCATATGTCTAGATTCCCCATTGTCCACATACCACCCAACACCTGACACATTGTTGGTAGAGAAACAAGAGACCATTGAGAATGTAGTCTCAAGCTTCTATGCAATGTCATTTACTCTATCTACAATATTTGAACTCCTTGTAACTTGTCTTTGTTTATTATCCTTCCCTCTCTTTTTCTTTGGACGTTGGCTGGCATAATCTCCCTTCTAGTGAAACCTAAAACATGTCATATTACTTAAATCCTTATTATCTTGGATTGTTTCTTCCTCATTACCCTTTTTGGGTCCTTTCTTCTTTCCCTTCCTCATCTTCCTGATTCGACCCAGGTCTTCTACTTCACTATGCTTAGTTGAACTAGATTTTAACCTTGTTTCTTCTTGTACAAAGTCATCCCAAATCTTCTCAAAAGATGGTAACTTCTTAGGAGTAAAAACAACTTGGAAAAATGGTTTCCAAGTTGGAGTAAGTTGACTAATGGAAATGGGAACCAACACCTCATACTTCATTTTTATCCTGATGGAAATCAATTGATCTCTCAACTTTATGATGCTTCCCAAGTAGCTAACCATTAAATTTGTGATTGTCACATGAATTGGTGAGATATTGTTAAAAAATTATGCATCACCTTGCCTATCTTCTTCTCTGAAATGTGAGTGATCAAATGATGCGTCATTGAATCATGAATGGCTCTCTTTTCCTTGGCCTACTTTCTATTCTACTCAGCCAATAGTTTTGCATTGGTAGGTGCAATGATCTCTTACTTAGCTTGATCCTTGTATTTCAAGATGTAAATTTGGAAGTACCTACAACCTTCCACACTCTCTATGACCAAGGGTAGTCATCCCTATGAATATAAAGAACACCTCAAATAAAAATTAACAACTTGAGGTTCCGCAGACCTATTTGTGAACCTACATTATGATAGTTTTCACTCCTGTCCAAGCAAAATGCACATGGAAGACCAAGAAAATATAGGGAAACTATGTATTTTGAGGGGGGAATATTGACATCCCTAAGGAAAGAAATCCCAACATATAAAAGATCTGTAAATTACTTGTAAACATAAGATTTTCTACATGTCTAATTAGTCAAGAAAATCTTCTCAATGTTATGTTAAATCAACACACATAACCAACACTAGAAATTAATCACCACAATAATATAAGCTGAAAATTAGATCTCAAGTGAACAAAGTTGGACATCAAGATATAATTTATATACACCAAATGAAGTTGCATGCACATATCAATCAATTTATTAGAAGTTGGTACAACATTTCCTTAATTTTATTAGAAGCTAGGACACTCCAAATGTTTTTAAACCCTAGCAAGGGAATTCACCATCACAAATACAGCCTAACCAACAAACATTGACTAGTAAGGAAACACAACAAGCAACTTCTATCCACTCTAAAGACTCAACACCAAGCTAACATCAACATTGACAAGTCCACTCTTGATCTCCCACTTACATCACATAAACATTGCAAGAGATTCTCCAAGCTTGCAACAAACAAATTCTCCAAACAAAATATTCCAAGTATCCTCTAGGGTTTCTTTGACACAAACTCTATGTGATTTACAGACAAGGAAATGAAATCCTAGAACATCATGTCTTTTCTAGGTTTTCGTCTCACAAAACCTAGTGCCTTCCTCCCTTACATCAACACAAGTACAATGACGACAAGATTTCATCAACGAGATAAAATGATCTAATGACTACTCTATTCATATACACCTCCATGTTCTTGTTGTAGGGTTTACATCACATAAACCCTAGGTCTTCTCTTGCATTACACAAGTGTTAAGATTCAAGATCATTGCTAGAAGAATCCATATGCATGTATTCTCTTGGGATTACATCACCAAGCCCATATCTTTCTCTCTCACATCACACAAGCATGTAGACCTCTTTAAGATATTAACAAAGATAGAATAACGAACACATTACATATAAATACATTATCCTTCCTTTTATATAATAGGCAAGGGAGGCCAACAATAAGGAAGTGTAATAAGTCCACAAGTAACCTAATCTAATCCACAAGATAAGGTCTCCAAGTGAATAACTCTCTCTTCAAGGTGTAGATACTACACATGTCAAAAGATCAATCCTAAAGAGGTGGTTGTCTCAAGCACTACTCTCACAAGGCTCATTGATCTCTAATACAAGCATCCAATGCTCCTCAACACATATGTGTCCAAGGTTCACTATGAATCCCAATTAATGTGACATCAACTTAAGCTTCCTTAAGTCAAGCAACATTTCTCTTCGTTCCTAGAACTCATCCTCCAACGTAGCTCCACCTCCCATGCAAGTGACCATCTTCACAAACTTGTGTGTTAAGTAGAAGATACCAATGCCACATAATCTAACCACGTCATCAAGAAGTGTCCCATTTCTAGCACCAAGTCCAAGGTCAAGCAACCACCTATAGAAATCTCTCCAAACACCCTCAACCAAAAACTCTCAAATAAAAATAAAGGGTTGTTGCTTCATTATTCACCATACATCACAAGAAGACCCCCTATGATTGTGTGAACACTTTTGGAGCAACCCAAAGGTTAACAAGTATGAGGGAAACATAAATTCACATCTACGATTAATTGGGAATATCCTTCAGTTTAGATATAAAAAATCATGTAACAAGTATACCTTAATGTAATCTAAATCACACAAGTTGTCTCAATGGAAATCAATTGACCAATATTGAAATTTCTCAAACCAAAGTCGATAATCTATTTATATTTTGAAGAATTAGAATTTCAATATGAATCGAAGTTCAAATTGAAGACAAACTTGGATTGCATTCCAAGCAGTTCCATTCAAGAGTCCTATCAATAGGCTATGCCCAAACATCTTTACTTAGGATACATTTATCTTTTTGGCATTTTGCAACTCGAGAGTATTGATATTTTTGACATGTAATGTACCTAGTTATATAATGTATTATTATTAGTTAGGATCCGTAAGGTCAAAATTTTCCATCAGGACCCATCTTTTCAACACTATTAAGAGATGAGTTGATGACACTGTTAAGTTGTAATCATCATTATTCATGTCATCATATATATATATATGTGTGTGTGTGTGTGTGTGTCTGTATGAATTTTATGGGCTTATGTCCTTGTCTATGGATAATTGGTGAATGGACCATTTGGTTCATTCATTGATGTTGAAAGGGGACATTTTGATGTTGAACAAAGAACTCATGTTGATATTGAATACTCAAGAAGATATAAGAAAATGAATTATTTTCTATTTCATAATATTGTGGAAGGAATTGCCATGATTCAAGCATATGCTAGAATTTGTCTTTGTGAGACTATTACAGTTTGAAAAATCATTGCTTGGGGATGTGTTGGGAATTGAAAATGATATGATGAATGGAATAAGGACACACTATAATGATCTCAATAAATCCATTTCAAGTTGATATTCATTGGATGGATCATAATGCATGACAATTAGGTACTTCACTTTTGAAGGTGTGTTAATTAAGATACTCGAATATTGTGGCATGATGGGAAGATTTACTCAACATTTTTATTTTTTTTCTTGAATGTGGTACCTATATTTGTGATTTTGAGATCCATGATTATTTAATTCAACTTGTGCAAATCACCATTGGGATAATGCAAGGATATAAAATGTACTTGCATAGGAGTTGGACATGATTATGAATCGTGATAGATCATGGGTGATGATTGCTTGTCCGTGACTCCAATTTTGATGATGATAATTTCTTTTTCTGATGATGTACACATGTCATTTATGAGTTCATGAATTTCCCCTAGATTTGGTTATGAACAAGCATATATTGCAACTACGAGAAATGCCTTAGACTCTAATGTGCATTGGTGGATCCAAGTAGTTTTGACACTCCTTTTTACAAGTTCAAGGGAGAAACTCTTTCATCTTATACCTTGTTTTGGTGAACCAAGAGGAGTTGTGCATTGGAGGTTCCCAAGGGAATAATCCTTTTGTCAATTACTATTGTTTCCATTCTATTAAATATTAACTTGGTGCTTGCCACCTTAGCACAAATTTTTTTGTGAAATGGAATTTATTAATGCTTAGTCATTCTAGGCTTAAATGTTTTTGTGAATTGGAGTTTATTAATGCTTAGTCATTCTAGGCTTATTTTGTTTTTTTTCAATGGAGCCATTTTCTTGTAAGTTCACATGTTTTTTTTTGTGTTACATTTATAAACTTCATAATTATGTAACTTAGTTTCAACACATGGATGTGTTGTACTTACACATATTTACTCATTGGAACTTACTCTCTTTCTCTCTCTCCATGAATATGCATTGCATGCATGTGTATACAATGTACATCCAACCACATACATTCTATTTTTTTTTCTGGATTTCATGCATCTTAGTTTCAAATCATGGATATACTAGAAGGAAACTTTGTCTCATATTGATTTTTTTATTTTAGTTATGAAGAATTACCATCTCTGGGACAAATTATTCTCTGAAAGAGGAGATTCTTCAAGAGGAGCATGGGAAATGTAACATGGAAAATGTAAGGTCTATTGATGGATGATGTATGTGATATTTTATATTTTAAAATTCAGTTTTTGGAATTGCAAATTTGTCTCATATTGATTTTTTTATTTCAGTTATGAAGAATTACCATTTATGGGACAAATTATTCTCTCGAAGAGGAGATTCTTCAACAGGAGCATGGGAAATGTAACATGGAAAATGTAAGGTCTATTGATGGATGATGTATGTGATATTTTATATTTTAAAATTCAGTTTTTGGAATTGTAGCGGGTGTTATTTATTGATTGCAAATGGAAAGCTTTCTTGTGAAAAATATTCATTAATTATGATAATGTGTACTATAGGGTGTCTGGACAAAATATTGGAAACCTACAAATTCTATATCGATTAGTTCTAAAGAAAACTGACTTCAATGCTTGGTTGTTCTTTATTATGAAGGGTAGCTATGTCCAGATGGTCGGAAGGAAAAACAAAATATTATTTGTGGTAATGGCGAGGTATTTTTTATTTTATTTTGGTATCTAATGTCTTAAATGTAAGTTTTGTAAAGTCAGGGATTTTATCAGGTTATGATAAGTATTGTTTGCAGTTCTATGTAATAAATGTTCATCTTTCTAGTTTCTCAACATGAAGATATATTCCTCGTCCTTCTACTTTTGACATGGTTGATACATTTTCTGTTTGTTAATTTTTCTTCCTGGAAATGGTGAAGCGAAGCTAAGACTTGTTAATTGTCTTATGTTGAATGCTAATTCAACTACTTAAAGCATTGTAATATGTTTATTGTTATAGGGATATTGTCTCTCAAATTCAAAATGATTATTGGGATTGTTCATGTGTAGTAGTTTGGGATTCTGTTCATGCAAATTGTGTTGTACCTAGGTAAATTGGACATTTATTTGTAGTAGAGAACTTACTTTAGCATTGCAAGGCCGTGTTGCTGTTGCAACTATCATCCCAATATTTTTTGAATTTTTAGGCCCCCCTACTCTTTTTAGTTTTTAGAAAAGCTGTAAAAGTCTATCTTTACCTCGCAAGAGTTGTTTCATGACTTAATTTTTTGAAAAAAGAAACGTTATTTTTTTTCACCCGATGTATTGGATGCACTCTTGAAGTTCATCCAATGTGTCGGAAGCGTATTGCTGTAGCCACCTGATTCTCTGTGTCTTTCGCTTCCAAAAATTCTTGCAAAAGCCTCCTAATATATCAGATGTACCTTGGTCTATGGTATCGGAAAAAAATTTCCAATGCTCCCGGTCGATTATCTGAGGTCTTTTCGATGCATCGGGTCGTCTTGTCGTTTCCTTTTCCGATGTCCATGGAAGAATTTTTTTTTCTCTACTTATCGTTTCGGTTGTTTGTTTCTGAGTTTACCAAAAGCCTGATGATGTTTTCCTTGTTGATGCTTCAGATGCATAGTCCAATGCATATCCAATGTCTTCCTAAAAACATTTTCGATGCCGGTGTGGGTGGTAGTTATTTGTCTTATCGATGGACCTCTAATCCTTTTATCCTGTTTCAACAGCTTATGTTGTAGCCACCCGATTAACATCGGGCCTGTTCTTTATTGCCACCTGATTAACATCGGGCCTGTTCTTTTCTGCCACCCGAATCCCTCGCATCCACTAACAGGATCATTTCCACTATAACTTTTTGGTGCTAACAAGGTTTCTCGCCCGAGGCCTTTTATTATGCGTACCCTTGTTTTAAACCTATTTAAGCCTGTAAGGAGTTATTCTATGGTTGTTATTGGCCGTTTGCAAGCTGCAGAGCTGTCAGTCATTTGAGCGAGTTGTTAGCCAGTAGGGATCGCATTTTTCCAGGTCGTATCAGTAGCCAAGTAGGATCTTACTCATTGATTTGTCCTATTGCTTGGTGGTGCATGTTGTAGCATTTGGTTGGTTAGGTTTTCCCATTTTTGAGGGGGGTTTTTAGACTTTGAGGTCGGAATTTTTTTTTGTAAAGATTTTATTCTTGGGTTAACTACGGCCTCCGTTTTTCTTGCCTGCCCCAATCGTTGTTTCCCAGATCCTGCCATGAAAGCTTCCTTAATAGTCGTTTGTAATAGGAGGACAGTGGGCAAACAAGCATTTCGCTGTCTGCACCACTCCTTCGTTCATTCGATCAGAAGATGGCAATATTGTGGTCATTGCCCAGTTAGAATAGGCATTTTGTGAGTGTTGAGGGAATAATTTTCCTTTTAGGGTGAAAACCCTAGTTATTCATGAAGGTTTCTCTCCCAGGCATCTTCGGGTTTTCCTTTCTCATTGACAGTGTTGGCAATTGGAAGGCTTTGAGAGATGCGATGCTATGGTGGGAGCCTTGGGGCCCGTGCAGTAGAATGCTTCCCTGTGACCCTAGTTCAACCAACCCCTTAAAAGCTTTAAACTTGTTTATTTTTCACTTCAAAAGAGTGCGGCTTAGAGTGGAAACAAAATTTTGGTCAATATGCACTATGATGATTCGGTAAAATTTCTGGTTAAAGCTGTTTCTATTTATGGTAGAATGTATCAATTGAAATTATATATTTTGGAATAGATTGAATCGAACATGCTATCGTATGATTGAAATAGTCTCATCATTTGTATAGCAACATGCATCGGAAATAGAAGAAGAAGGTGCAAGCCACGGAACAAGATCCAGAGATAGAGATCATAACCCGAGTTGAAGTTATATATGAAGATACCAAAGCTGTCACGGGCATCAAACTTGAGTACAAGTGGGGGGGAATCTACCAAATGATCACCAATCGAAGTGTCCCAGATGCAGGATTGGAAGATTTACCAATATATGCCAATATAGAGAGGTTAGCAATCATGAAGGTTGTCATGCGTCCATAAATGTTTCCATGTTCAGAAGCAATAGGTTGGATCCTCCCGAGGGCCGATGTAACAAAAATGATTTTGTCAAATACTGAAGGACAAGGTTATGCTGCTTATAGCCCAACTTATGTATCTTAGGCCTATAAGCTACCCACACCTTAGACTTATCTAACAGAAGGATGGTTAAAGGACCTTGACCTAGATGTTTTGGAAAATGTCAAAAGAATGCGGGTTCCCAGAAAAAAATTCCGTACAAGGCCTTCCAGGGAATATGAAACTGCAAACCTTTGCACTCCTTATAGATTGATAGTATTAATGTTGAACATGATCTTTGGAAGAGAAATGGAAAGAATTACAAACTAAGCTAGGTACCAGTGACTTTCTTTTTGGCCACTCAAGGTACTATTTTTAACTAGGCCAATATAATGTCTAACAGTTTGTCCTCATGCATAAGTGCAGCACTGGGAGGAGTTTCACAAAAGAAATCAAAGTTCTATATGAGCTCATTTCTGATTGATTGTATTCTATGCACACAACCGTTCCCATCTCTAAAGTGCCAATGGGATAAGGTTAAAACTCCTGTCTATGCTGCATATCAGTTGTCGTGGGCACACAAATATTTCAACCACTATAAGAGTATTTGTGAAGACTTCATAATGCCATTATACATATTATTCTTCCTTGTTGAATGTGATTACATGTCTAAAGAAGCCTTGAAGATTGTACAGGATAATGGTCATTATTATCTGATAGAGGAAGGCCTATATTTGAGGATGTTTGGTGGAACAAGGCTTCTTCTCTTTTGCCAAAATATGCTATGGATTATGTTATTCACAAGGAAGTAGTAAGGAAACTTTACATTGATGGGGCTGGTAATTTCCTATTTGATCAGAAGAAAGTTGTATACCCCCCAGTCCCATTTTATATAGGAAGTTATAAGTTCTCCAAAGTGAAGAGTGCACCAGAGTTTGTAAAGGAGTTAGAGTACTTCCACTTCAAAGAGATAAGTTTTCATAGGAATGATTATGAGGATAAGGTTGCTAATTATTGTGCTGCATTAGGAGTACATTTTGAATATGCAGATTACCGGGATAAAGATGAAGAAATATTCTGAAATGCACACAATATTACAACCTTGAGGAAGAGATTTAAGCAAAAGATAACGACCGTATGTGGAAAGGGAAAAGCTATCGAGCAGCAGAAGAAACAAGAGGAGGAAGCTGCTACGAAAAGGGAAGAGGAGGCACTTAGACTATCACAAGAAGCAGAATGATGGTTAGCAGAAGAAGAAGCTAAGAAAAGAAGAGCCAAAGAAGAAGTAGAGAAAAAGAATCAAGAATAAGAGTCCCAGAGAAAGCAAGAAGAGGATGAAAGGTTGAGACTGGAAGCAGCTAACAGAGAAAGGGACCAGGCAGAAAGAACAACTGAAGAGTTACAGAGAAAAGAACATGAAGATCAAGATCATGCAAATATGGAGCAGACTCAGTGTTATGATGATCTACTGGGATCATATGTTCCATCTACGAGCACAACCATGGGAGATTCAGCGTCGACATTAGGGATTGAACTAATCCCTTTTATCCCATCCCAAGAGTAGGAGGTAGCCAATTTAAAGACCATTTTTTATGACAAGGATAAGAAGATAATTATTATGAGAACTGAGAATAAAGTGGACACCAGGGAAAAGAAAGGAATCCTGAGAATTGAGAAAACAATTGTTCACGGGACTTACAAGGATCCAAGACTTCTAGCAAGGGAAGGCGTAGCCTCATCCCCTGCTAATGAAGATAATGTGGATAAAATTATGATTGATATAGAACGATATAAGAAGAAGGTGGTTCAAATGAAGGAAACTATGAAGAAAGAAAGGGGCAAGGGACAAAGTCTGAAGAGGAAGCATGAAGAGATTCTTAGTGATATTGAGAAGTCAAAGGAGGCATGCCAAACTTTACAATCTGACAAAGATTCCCTGATATTATCAATAAGTATTATGGAAGGGGAAAAGAAAGATCTTGAGAAGCAGGTTGTAGAAGTAGAAAAGAAAGGAGATGTAGCGAGCAAAAGAATAGAGGAGCTAGAAGCTCAGAATCTCTTACTGTGAGAACAGTTGCAAGTGGCGAAGGAGAAGCAGATAGACATTACTCCATTTCAGAATCAAGCCTTGATGCTGCAAAAGGAGATAAATCAGGTTTTGCTAAGCCTTGCAGGAGAGATGTATAGAGTTAAACATAATGAGGTCATATTAAAAGAGCTAGCACTCAGCTTGTCGAAATTCCATAGAATATTATCAGAGGTGGTCAAGCTTGTAAAAAATTAGCTAACATGGATAGGAACCCATTCAACCTTTCCAGCTAATATGCCTAAAAAATATACAGGAAGTCTTAAGATGGAGGTAGCCATACTAAATTTTGGGTGTAAAACAACGGTTAGATTAAACACAACCATTGAGAAAACTATTGAGAAGTGTGTTGAATTTTACAAAGGAATACATCTTGTTCACAATCAATGCATGATTCTAGCAGGTGCCCTAGACCAAGATTTCTCAGTTAGGGAAGAACATCTGAAGAACTTGTAAGAGAGGTTGCAAAAGGGAGAAGAAAGTATATCCAATGTTGAATCTGTTAGTGAAGAAGACATCAAGATCTGGATTATCCAAGCTTTAACCCACAAGATCTTCTTAGAAGAATCTCTGAGGAAGAATGTACCTAAGGTGAAGGAAATCGAGTCTCAGCTTTCAAAGCATGAAGTGGCAATATGTGTATTGGAGCCTGCAAAATATCGGATCATCAGTGAAGAAGCATAAACATGGGGCATTTTTATTAAGATCCCAGCTGGGCCCATTTGAATTTTTTCTTATTCACCAGCTAAAGATTATACAATTTTGTATTTATCCTTTTTAGTAATGCACTAAAAGACAAGAGTTTTGTAAAGGAAGAGTCAAGGAAGCCCAAAAGGTTGGGGTAACTTAAGAGTTATTTTAAATTGTATAAGTATAGGTAAAGTAGAGGGAGAAATGACTTTTCCATGCTATCTTTTGTGAAGTTTATTGTAAGAAGAACTATTTCCTTTTATAATAAAGAAAGCCATATTTTATGTAGGGGAAGGAGCTGTGAAGTTTCAAATGCATGCTGTAGATTGGTTGAATGTCGAATTATTTTTGTTTTAGCTTATTCTACGAACTATGAGATCATTATGACTTATGAATTACTTCCATGTTATGAATTCTTTTCTGTTATTTTTATGAAACTTCTGCAGTATATTGAGGAATGAATGTTTTAACCAACAATGAGCTACCTCTATGTTTATCTTTCTACATGTATTCATGTATTCTGAATTATGAACAACTATTTGTAATATTCTTTATGCATGTTTTATAGTACATTACTCACCATTAAATATAATATTCCTCCCCAGGGATAGGTTGGTTAGAATTAGCTAGCGTAGCATAGTTGTTATTTATTTGTGATTTAGAAGCAAAAGGGGTAATAAGACGAGAGGTAAGAACCTGCACATTACATTGTGAACTCTTTGTTGTCTCTATCGTTTTCACTTAGAATAGGCACTTACATATCATGTATAAAAGAAAACTAAAAAAATATACTTAAACAGTGGACAGGGCCGCAACCGATAAAAGCAAGCTTAAACCGTTACTAGACCTATGGTAGTCGGACCGTAAATCGAACGGATTCCCCATATCAAACAATAACGAGCTAATTGAGAACGTTTATTGGGGAGAATCACTACTGCTATTACCTGGGATTTTCCAAGCCTCAACAGGTCGGTTTGGGTGCTTCCTCTTAGTTTTCAACAAATATGGTTGGAAAAACAAGAAAGTAAGAATTAGACTTGACATCTATAAAATCTTGGGAAAAAATTAGTTAATACAATTAAAAAGGAAAGAAAAACACAAATTTTGAATAATAAAAGAAACCTTCATTATTATGATACAAATTCATGTTCATAAGTATTAATATAAGTCCAAAATTAGTTTATATAATACAAGTCATCACATGTCTTATGATATCGATTCTTAGTGCCAACATGGATGAGGCTAAACAAAATTTAAGTATAAGCTTATCAACATACTAGAATGTTGGTTCAAGATGTTAAAGATTGGGATGATTTTTGTAAGTTCCAAAAGTGAGATGATGCTTAGGTTTAGATGTGACAATATTTTTGACACATTGGTTGAAAGATGTTGATGAAGCTACAAATGAAAGTGCTTGTTATCATATTTTTATAGTTATAATAGATGAAGAAGATGAGGTGTTCATTGATATTTCTGCTCCTAAAACGTGGTGGAAACAGGGAATTGTGGAACTATATTAAAATCTTTTTATTTTTATTTTTTTAATTTTTAAGTTTTTGCATTTCAAAGAATTGAAATTGTTCTTGCAGCTCGATTAGTTTCCAGATTTGAGGGATCCATTTCACTTATCGGGATTTGTCTTTGTGACATGCAGAACGATTTTGAATCCATGGAAATGATCATGGATATTTGGGAACCATTTCTATCTTCTTGAAATGGTTCTTCCATAGCACACAAATCCCTAGCAAAAACCTTTGGGGTTTCACTTGTGCTTTCACATTTTAAAGCACACAACACAGCAAGAGAGTGCACTGAGTGAGTCACTCAACATAGTTTATCTCAGACAGAGGACGAGGAAAGCCTAAAGGAGATTATTGGGCAACTTGGTAACAGCGATGACCCACTTTGTACAAGTGTTAATGCAAACCAAACTTGGTTCTTTTGTTTTGTTTATGATGGCTCCATTACCTCTTCCAACCTTTACTTTTAGGCTTCAAATCCTTTTAAGTTTTGAAGTCTTAGACATAGATTTTTTTTCTATTCATATATTTATTTCCTAATTTCTTTGCTTGGTAATGAATCCAAACATAAAAGGAGAATTATCTAATGACTCAATCTGTATTTTTTCATCAATCTTCTAACTAGGAGTTATATGAGCCTGTTTTTGAGAACATGAGAGCTGCTATATTTTTAACAACGTCTATTTTTAGATGTGCTATTTATAGTAAGTGTTTCTACAGGAAGTATTTTGGTAGAGGTATTCTGGGTTCATTTGAAAATTTTATTATTTTAGTAAATCTCTAATTTTAGTAGGTAATGTATGGGTCAGGCATACAACATGCATGTAAATTGTTAGTATTTTTGGTCATATTTAATCCGGTGGTGAACTTTAGTTTTCCTTAGCTCCTATATTTGTGGAGGTTACTGTTATTTTGAGAAAGTGGCATGTGGCAGAAGAGCATGGTGACATTTGGCATGTTTTAATGGACTTTTCTTGAAAAATGTTATAAGCTAAATTGTGAATGGGATGTGAAATTATGTTTTTATCCAGTGAGATATGATGAGGTTGGAACCCTGTCAAACATCCTGAAGCAATCAATGTTAATGTCAAAATTTTAAGTGTAGACATTTTTTTTAACCTTCTGGGAGCGCCCTACGAGTGCTTTGAGAATACCTCAAAAACCTAGAATACATGATCTTGAAAAATGCTCCCTCTTAGAGTGTTCTTCGGGAACAAAGTGGAGGTATTGGGGGTGGAACTCTCCCATAACTTAAGATCATAATAATGGAAACTTTTATTTGAAGGTGATTTTGTTATTTACTTGTTTCTTTTGGTCAATCTTATCTAACTACCCAACTTGATCCTATCATATTTTGCTTTGAAATCTTTTTTTTGGTTTAACTAGCGAAAGTCAAAGTGTCTTCATGCTATACTTCTCTAATTTTTTCTATACATTGGTACTATTATACAATCCCAATATATGTGCTTATAAATTATGCTCTGCTGAAAATTTTATCAAGGCTTGTGATGGCCTATGTTACTAGAAACGAGTAAGGGGAAACGAAACGAGAAACGAGAACGAAGAAACGAAGTTTAGAGGTTTCGCCTTCAAAGAAACGAGGAGAGAAAAATAACAAAAATGAAGGTTCTGACATATATTCAATTAACAAATATATTTATTTTCCAACAGAATGAGCATAAATTTATTTTCAGCTCTTATTCGTAAATTGTCTCTAAGTTATAACATCCACTAAACTCACTGCACTCTCTACCTCATGAACTTATGAACCAATTGTTGCTCTTGGACCAACTTCCACTTGATTTTGCTCAATACTTGGCTGCAGTACATCTAGGATTTGGCCCCAACTTTTCTTGTAATTAGCTAGCCTCTCCAATTCCAAATGAGGATGATGTAAAAAAGAAGCAGAGCTAAATTCTACTAGTCTTTTAGGATGGTGTGGGTCATACCTCCACACCTCTCCTTTGCCTCGAACTTACTCATTAACATATTTTCTATAACATATACATTGTTCTAATTTTCACCAGAAAAGGTCTTATATTTCTAGGTAAATTGAAAGTTGCTTCCTGATTTTTTGGTGCAAATTGCAAGAAATTTGACTTCAATCCATGCCTGATGGATTCCATGGAAAAAATTCTAGGTGTCAAATACATAGGCAATATCAATAGTTTTATAACAAACCCATAGATTCTCATACAATTGTGTAATCCTCAAATAAATACTAATATCACATCCTAGTGTTTGGACTTAATTACAATAACTCCTGGCATTTTGAAATAATTCTAGGAGGGTGATCTTCATGAAAAAAATATGCACAATGTGCATGAACTTTTCAATGAACTGATTAAGGCCTTCATTTTCTGCACCCTAATTGGCCTAATGTGATCCAGTTCATCCACTTTGTTCATTTCAATTTGTTGGAGGCTTCGAAACTAGAAAACCAGAAAGTGAAGTGCACCAAAAATGACTCATACCTGAAAAACCTGGTAGGATGGAAATTCGAAAGTTGCTAATGGATAGGAACCATAATGTACTTGGCATGATCAGACTTCACTATAGGGGCATTGTATGTGGGAAAAATCGTTTCCATAAATCCCACGCTAGCCTCATGAATATACTACAAATCTATTCCTATACATTTGAAATTGTAATTTCAATTAATGCTTCCCACTGCATATAAACACAACAACACATACACTATTTACAGATACAACCTTTTTTACCATTCATTCAACATTTTTGACCATTGACCTTTTTGACCTCTCAATCTTAAATATGCTGCTACTAATAGCTTGTTAGCTGTCGTTAATCTAGATAGAGCATTTGTATTTCAAAGGTGGTTTTTGAATCTCAGGGGAAAACTGATAAAAATTGTTGTAGAATTGTTGGGATTGTTGAATAGACATCCATATACTTTTGAAAATTGAATGGACTAGAAAGAATTGGGTCATAATATTGAAGGAAGTCTTTATAATGGTTGGAAGTGGAAGATACAAAGACTTCAGTCACTGAAAGCTGCATTGCTTCATATTTCTTTGAGATCTTCTTAAAGGACATTGACAAGGGATTTTGATCTTGTTAATACATAATTCATGGATATTGATTCCAAAAGATTAAGTAGCATCTCAAGTGTTGCACTTTATTGTTCCCTACTATCCTTTTGCACCCTGTTTGTATGTAGTTCATTTTCCTAAGCTAACATATGGTCAACACAAACTAAATATGAAATCAAGTGATTTTGAGACTCAATTATATGCTTATAGTTATTCAAGATCTAACTCAGTGATTATGGAATATGGATGGTAAGAGTCCTTCTCTGGGGACATTGGAGATGTAACCAAATGTTCCATGGTAATGACAAGGATGTTTGGATCTAGACATCAAGAGAGAACAATACTAAAGCTGTGTACGCTGGCAATATCTGTGGTTTTGAAACTGTAGAAGCAAGCAAAGATGATGAATCATGAGGTCTAGCAACACAAAATATGAGATATGTATCCAATTCAATTTGTAGATATCAACACTATGATCAAACACCATATTCATCATATGAAAGATAAAGTATCCAAATGCCAAGACATATTTTGTATGTGCCATTGCATGTTTGCCCAAATAAGAAGCTAGATGTAATATGCCCAAATCATATGAATCAGGTGTCGATAGAGTTAAGCGTCCAAGCACTTAAGCACGCCGCATCATCCAAGTGCGTCCAAGTTAATGCCCTTGCAAAAGTTGCAAGCCATTTCTAGTAACCTAGAAAATAATAGATATTCAGCTACAAAATAGATCTAACCTAAAATTGGTTTTACTTTTTACTTTTTCACACCTTCAAATTTACATCATAGACCTGATTTTGTCAAATAGGGCGATAAAATGGACATTAATTGTTCCAACACTAATAGATTTTGAAATAGTTGATTCAAAATGTAATACCAAATGAAAATATTTATAAATACCATTGACTTCATTTGAAGTCTGAGTAGAGTCCCAAGGATAAAATGTTTTAATTTATGGGCTCATTTTGTAGTGGTCAATTGTCATTGTGTGTAGTCAGTGTTCAATGAATGGATTTAACCACAAGCAATCAATTGTTACTCTATGGGAAAGCAAAAACAAAACTACTCAAAAGGAAAGAGAGAAAATGAACATGTCTTAAATATTTTAATTTTTTTTTGAAAACATACCATGTTTACATGTTTTTTTGATTGTGTGAATATTTTTTTCTTTCTTTCCTTATGTTTTGCTAAAGGAAACATACAAGTTTGTGGTAATAAAAAAAATTCAAGTTTTCTTAATATAGAAGTTGGAAAGAGAGAAAATAAACATGTCTTAAATATTTTTATTTTTTTTGAAAACATACCATGCTTATATGTTTTTTGATTATGTGAATATTTTTTTTTCTTTCTTTCATTCTCTTTTGCTAAAGGAAGCATACAAGTTTGTGGTAATAAAAAAATTTCAAGTTTTCTTAATATAGAAGTTGGAATTTTGCCATATATCTTATATTGTATATTTCTCATTCATTGCTAGTAAGCACTGAATTGTATAAGGATGCATATGCTAGGTTCTTATTTGAAAACTTGGTTAATTGTCATTCTCAGGTTTTGTACAAAAGAAGATGTGACGATCAAATACATCAAGTTACAGAAAGAGCAGCTGTAGACAAATGTGAGGTAATTTATGTTTCAAATGCATGCGACACTTTTACCATTCAATTTTTTTTTTGCATATCAAGTTTGGACTTTGGGAAAAATGCTAGTTTTTATTTCAGATTTCATGTGTCTTATGATTATTTTTTATGCATCTACTAACCAAACTTATTCACTACTGTTGTAGAGATTAATTTGATGAAATTTTGAATTTGAACAATTTGTATATCCTCATAGTAAAATTCATGTCACAGAGTAAAAAAGATAATAATGGACAAAATAGTTAATTCACATGACACAAGAACACGAGACACAAAGGACACAAAAATATGAGTATCTGATATGGGACATGTTAAAAACATAAACATGACACAATGGCATAGTTATATATATTCATTACATCATTTGATGTCATCAAAATCAATATTGAGTCACTGATACTATAGGTGGGAATGCCAATGGTAAATATAAGATAGGGTAGATACTAGAAACATAGATGGAAGAATCTCATAGCTCATTACTGTCAGGAATCCTCCATGCTAGCAGCATTAAAATCACCATCACTACCACTGCTATTTTCTTGATCCTCCTCCTCCTCCTCCTCTATATCATATGTTAGATTTTTATCATTTAAGCAATATAATATTAGGATCTTATCCGAGAGAATAACATGCACATCAATAATCACAAGAGACAAGAGACATAAAGAATTTTCCTCAGAGAAACCAAAAAGGAGAAAACCCCGCAACTTCCACAGAGATAAAATAAGCACCATTGGCAGTAGTAAAACCCAAAGACAGAAATGATGATCTCCAATAGCTGTTTTCTCTCTCACTTGTGTGAGCACTTCCTCTCTCACTCATGTGCCCTAGTTGAGTGAGTGTGTATGTGACAAATAAAGAGTCTCACTCTCTATTTATACTATTTTCTGACTTGACAATTAGTTAACAGGGCTGACATCTCTAGGAGAATCTAATAACCCTAGTGCCCCTCAACTGTGGGGTCTTTTCCCTCTGATCAACAAGGAGGGTTATCCTTAACTCAATTGTGGGGACTACTGCCACAACTTACAATGGAGAGTTAACCTCAACGAATTTACATGACTTTATTATATTAATGACTCTCCCAATAGGAACATCAGGGTACAATGAAATACAAATGATTCTCCCAATAGGAACATCAGGGTACAATATAAGATATACAAGTGAATACATTTCGAAGTTACAAATACATCAACACTCCCTCTTAACTAGGAAGGTATTCTCTTGACACAATTCATCAGCACAAGTCTTCTTCTCTGGATCATCATTGGATCATCATCAAAGCCGGATCATCACTGGATCATCATCGAAACTGGATTATTACTGGATCATCATCAAAGTTGGATCATCACTATATCATCATCATCACTGCTTCTGTTATCTCGATCAATTGGTGCTATCTCTCAATTCTTCTCATCATAGAAAGTTCTTTAGAGCCAACCATTTTTCATGCTGGTTGTAGGCCTAGCCTCCATGTAGGTCTTCATCTTCTTCAACACTTATATTTGACCATGGGAGGAACACATCCAGCATCCATGTCAAAAAGGCCTGCTCAACACTTACATCTGACCATGGGAGGAACACACCCAACATCCATGTTATAAAGGCATGCCCAACACTCACATATGACCATGGGAGGAAGACATCCTGCATCCATGTTAGAAAGGCCCAACACTCAAATCTAACCATGGGAGGAACCAATCCTACATCCATGTTAGAAAGACTCTGCACTTACATCTGACCATGAGATGAACACATCTAGAATTAATGTCAGAAGGGATTTGCACTTACATCTGACAATGAGAGGAACACATCCCATATTCATATCAGAAAGGCTCTGCACTTACATCTGACCATGAGAGGAACACATCTAGTATGTTATAATTTTATCATTCAAGCTAGCATTATGTTAGGATCTTTAACTGAGAGAATAAAAAGTACATCAATCAAACACAAGAGACAATGAACACAATGTTTTTCCTCGAGGAAACCATAAATGGAGAAAACCCCGCAACTTCCTCAGAGATAGAATCAACACCAAAAGTAAAACCCCAAAATAGTATGATGATCTTTCGATAGCAGTAGACTCTTTCTTCCTAGCCCCAGTGTCTTCTTCTTCCTTAGCTATGCGCTACAACTGAGTGTGATTGAGTGTGAGTGTGTGTTATAAATAGAGAGGCTAGATCTCTATTTATACTAATTCTTGACTTGACAAAACCCTACTAGGGTCGACTTATCTAGGAGAGCCTAATAACCCTAGTGCCCCAAAACTGCGGGGACTTTAAGCCTTGATCAATAGGAGGGTTACCCACAATGACTTGACATGACTTGTTTACATTATAGAACATCCCGATAGGAACATCAGGGCATGACATGAATCAATTACATTATAGATAATTCCTGGAATAAACATCGAGGTATAATACATGAAATATACAAGTGAATACATTTCAAAGTTACATATACATCAACACTCCCTCTTAACTAGGGAGGTATTCTCTCAACACAATTTGTCAGCACTAGTCTTCTTCTCTGGATCATCTCATCATCTACATCTTCAAGTCATCTTCATCTTGGATCTAGATCATCACTCCATCTGGATCATCATCACTGGATTTGGATCATCAATCGATCTGGATCATCAGGGGGACATCATCACTGAATCTGGATCATCACTCGATCTGGATCATCACGGGGACATCATCACTGGATCTGGATCATCACTGCTGGATCTGGATCATCACTTGATCTGGATCATCTCAGAGATATCATAACTGGATCTGAATCATCACTGGGTCATCATCATAGGTGCTATCTCATAATTCTTCTTGTCATAGGAATTTCTATAGAGCCAGCCCTTTTTCATGTTGGTTGTAGGCCTAGCCTCCTTGTAGGTCTTCTTTAGCCCTTATATCTGACCCTAATTCAGAATGGCCAGCATTCACATCTGACCATGAGAGGAAAACATCCAACATCATGTTAGAAAGGCATAACCCTTACATTCACTAGCATGACAGTACTCAACTACTATCATATGTGAAAAGGCTCAGCACTCACATCTAAACTTGACTCATCAGAAAGGCACAACACTCACATCTGACCTTAACTCGTCAGAAAGGCACAACACTTACATTTGACCTTGACTTGTCAGAAAGGCACTCAGTCCTAGACTGAGGGTTCCTGGTAACTGACCAGGTGCCTCTATTCAGAGAATGGCAGTAGCCCTTATATCTGACCCTAAGTCAGAATGGCCGGCACTCACATCTGACATGGAAGGAACCAATCTTCTCACTATGACAGAATGACAACAACCCTTATATCTGATCAAGTGGGAACACATCCCTCAATCACATCAAAATGGCCATGCACTCATATCTGATCATGTGAGAACACATCTCACAGTCATATTAGAATGGCCCTCAGTCCTAGACTTAGTTTTGCTGGTAATTGACCAGGTACCTCCATTCAAAGAATGGCAATAGCCCTTATATCTGATCATGTAAGAATCAATCCTAAAGTCACATCAGAATGGCCAACACTCATATCTGACATGGAAGGAACCAATCCTATCACCATGATAGAATGGCTTAGCTCTTACATCTGACCATGGAAGAAACCAATCCTCTCACCATGTCAGAATGGCTCACGGACTGATCACTTCCCCTTGGGGGAATTCTCAATCTGGAGAAAACCAAGCTTCTCCTTGAAGTACTCAAACTTCACTCTAGCTAATGGCTTCGTCAACACATCACCTATCTGTTCCTCCATCGCAACATACTGGAGCTTCACTGCTCCTCTCTGCACCATATCCCTGATATAGTGATACTTGATCTTGATATGCTTCGAATTGTCATGGAACACCGGGTTCTTCGACAACTTCACACAACTTTTGTTGTCACAATATATACAAGTAGCATCCAACTGGAGATCAAATAAATCAGACAGTAGCTTCCTTAGCCATACTGCCTCACAACTAGCTGAACAAGCTACGACATACTCTGCTTTAGCTGTACTCAGTGCCACACAGGATTGCTTCCTACTAAACCAAGAGATCACACCTAATCCCATACTGAAGCAACACCCTGAAGTGCTCTTCCTATCAATGGCACTACGTACCCAATCTGAATCAACATAACCCTCCAGGTTAATCTTATGAATCACCTCATAGTTGAGCCCATAATCAACTGTACCCTTCAGGTACCTTAGAATATGATTTACAACAATCAAGTGAACATGTCTCGGATCTGTCAGGAACTGGCTCAAGGTGTTCACAACAAAGCAAATATCTAGTCTTGTGTTCGTCAGGTACATCAAAGGCCCAATCATCCGATGATACATCGTGGCATCAACTGCTTTTGATGAAGCATCACTTAATAGCTTCAGGTTCAATGCCATAGGTGTGGTCATGGCCTTGCAGTCCATCATCCCGAATCTCTTTAGGATCTCTATCATATATTTCCCTTGTCCCAGGGAAATTCCATCTACATTCTGCCACACCTCCATGCCTAGGAAATAATGCATCATACCCAAGTCCTTCATTTCAAACTTGGTAACAATCTTCCTCTTTGTATCAGCAATCAACCCATCCATACCTGTTACAAACAGATCATCTACATATAGTAGGAGCATCACTGGGTTGCCATCCTCAACCTTGTAGTAAAGGTTGGAATTTGCTTTAATCTTACTAAAGCCCAAACTAGATAGAAAGCTGTCAATTCTGACATACCATGTCCTAGGTGCCTATTTCAAACCGTACAGGGCTTTCTCCAATCTACACACATGAGACTCCCTGTCATGTGTCTCAAAATCGAGTGGATGCTCCACATACACTTCCTATTCCACTACACCATTCAAGAAGGCAGTCTTGACATCCATTTGGTGTATCTTCCATTTCATCACTGCAGCCAGACAAAACACTGATTTGATGGAAGCGTATCTGGCTACAGGTGCAAAATTTTCCTCATAATCTATTCCTTCTTTCTGGGAGAAACCACAAGCAACAAATCTTGCTTTATGTTTTTCTATGCTACCATCTGCAGCATGCTTGATCTTGTAGATCCATTTGGAAGTTACAACCGACTTCCCTTTTGGTCTTGGGACAACATCCCAAACATCATTCTTCATGATCGATTGATACTCTTCAATCATAGCATCATTCCATTCTTTCCGTTCTGCCTCTTCTTCATAATTGGAAGGTTCTTTATCGATGAAATCACATAATAAGGCTACATAACCAGAGCAGGATCTGGTCCTCTTTCTTTCTCTGTGATTCTCTTATGGAGCCCCATATCTTTCTGCACCTTGGATAGCTTCTCATACCCAAGTATGTTTCCTCTTATGAGGATTCTTCTCCTGAGGTGGATCTATAGGTTCTTGAGGTTCTTCAAATTCTCGATCTTCTTCTTGAGTTTCTTCATTCATGGTTGTGTCATGAATTGTGGGTGCTTCCGATTCTTCAGGAACTTCAACATGTTTCTTTCTGGATATTTTGTAAGATGAGTCTTTGTCAAATTTTACATCCCTGCTGATGTCAATCTTCTTGAACCCTGGGAAGTATATTCTGTAAGCCTTTGAGCTTTCAAAGTATCCCACAAATATACCCTTCTTTCCTGAAGGATCTAATTTTGTCCTCTTCTCTTTTGGATTGTGTATGTACACTGGACAACCGAATATTCTAAGATGGTTGAATTCTGGTTTCTTGCCGGAAAAGACTTCTTCAGGTGTCTTGTTCTTGAGTACTCTGTGTGGAGTATGGTTCTGTACATACATCGTTGTTCTGGCAGCTTCTGCCCATAGATGCATAGGAATATCTTGTAGCTTCCATGATAGTTCTATTCTTCCTTTCTGCAATCCCATTCTATTATGGATTATATGGAGTGGATTAATCCCTCTTAATCCCTGAGTCTTTGCATAACTATTTGAATTCATTTGATGTGAATTCTCCACCATTATCTGATCAAAAGGTCTTGATATTCCTTTCAGTGTGGTTCTTGATCAAGGATTTGAATTCCTTGAACTTGCTGAATACTTCATCTTTGTTCTTCATGAAGTAAATCCATGTCTTCCTAGAAAAATCATCAATGAAAGAAACATAGTATACATACCCGCTTAGTGAACTTGACGACATCAAACCGCATACATCGGAGTAAATGATTTCCAAGATTCCTTTTTCCTTGCTCTTGCTACCTGGAAATGTCTTATTTGTATTCTTTCTTTTCGTACATCCTTTTCAGACTCCATCATGTTTTGCTTGAATTTCTGGAATACCTTCAACAACTTTGCTTGCAAGTGGTAGTGCTATGTAATGCACATGTGCAAGACTTCTATGCCAAAGCTCATTTGGCTCTACTGTGTCATGGACTAAAGCTTGTTTTGGATGGCCCTTCAATTTGTATAGACCTCCTTCTTGTTCCACAATCACTATTGCATCATTAATAGTCTTTCCCTTTGGCCACATGATAACTTGGCCATCTATAAATGCAACCCTCATGCCTTTTGAATCTAATGTAGTTATGGAGAGAAGGTTCTTCTTTAGTCCTGGTACAAACAATACATCTTGCATCTTCATAGACTTTCCATAGCCTAGCTTATAGGAGGATTCCCCACTACCTTTTATTGGATACTGTTAGTCATATCCAAGTTTCACCTTGTGAGGTGATTCATGTTCTAAAATTTTTACAAAGGACTCTTTGAATCCTGTCATATGTTTGGAATCCCCACTGTCTATAAGCCAATCATTTCTTCCACATGTGATGTTTCCCGTGAGAGCAGAAATCAAGACATATTCTTCATCACTTGAAGAGTCTTCACTTTCATATCTAGTTCTCTTTGTGGAAGGTTCATCATCCTCTATAGCATGAGAATGATTTCTTCTCTTGTTTCCCCTTTTTTAGGACAATATTTTGCAAAGTGTCCTACTTCATCACATGTATAACATCTGCTTCTAGACAAATCTTTTCTAGAGTTAGTTTATAGAAATGCTTACCTCTGGAGTGATGAGAACTTCTTTTGCTTTTCTTGGAATGAACTATGAGGGCTTGATCTCCACTTCCCATATTTTCTTCTCGAGTTGCTATCTAAGCTTCTTCTTGAGAGCATTCTTCCCATAGTCTACTAAATTTGACTAGCTTCTTTCTGGCACACATCCCTTGAATAAAGGAGTCCTGTGATCTAGGGAGACCATTCAAGGTGGTCATCACAATCTCTGCATTCTCCACTTCTTCATCTACTACTTCCATCTTTTCCTTGATCTAAGAAACCCTTGTAAAGTAATACTGGATGGTCTCAGCATTCTGGATCTTTACATTCTTTAGTTGGTTTCTCAGAGTCATCTTCTGGTTTATGTTATTCCCTTTAAACAATTTGGTTAGGGCATCAAACATAGCTTTAGGTGTATTTAGGGAAAAAAACCTATGGTATGAGGTGATCCTTGATTGAATCAACAATAACCCTCTTTTCCATAATCAACTTCTTCTTGTGTAAAGCCTTAGCCTCATCTCCCTCTGGAACTGGAACCTCGTCATTGATATAGGAGTCCAACTCATTTTCTTCCAGGACCAGGGAGATCCTATACTTATAGGCTTGAAAGTTATCAGCTCCCTCAATATTTTCATCAAGCTTGGTATGATGAGACATATTAAATGAGAACCTCAAATGGAAATACAAAAGATTTAGATCTTACCAGGTCAATATGTTGGATCTGGATTTGGAGCTAAATTTTCGCATTACTGGTTCAGGAGCATATTAGGGTTTGGATTTTCCAGAGTTCTATCCAATCAAATGCTTTGATCTTGATCTATAAACTTTGATTTTGAGGAGAAGATCAATCTAGGCTTGGACTCACTGAAAAATTCCACTTCTGTGGAAAGCCCTTACGGCAGTAGTGTTGGGTCCAAAACTGAAAAAGCTCAGAATTGGATTCTACTTCGACAGAAAGATGTGCCCTAGGGAGGAGAGTTAATCCAACCTTATTTTTCTAAAAATATGTGGAGAGAGATACACAAAGTAAGAATCCCTAGTTTTTGTGCTACACAATGTCTTCTTCTCAGGTTAGCTCTGATACCATGTTAGAATTTTATCGTTCAAGTTAACATTATGTTAAGATCTTTAACTGAGAGAATAACAAGTACAACAATCAAACACAAGAGACAATGAACACAATGTTTTTCTTCGGGGAAACCATAAATGGAGAAAACCCTGCAACTTCCTCAGAGATAAAATCAACACCAAAAGTAAAACCCCAAAATAGTATGATGATCTCCCAACAGCTATAGCCTCTTTCTTCCTAGCCCCAGTGTCTTCTTCTTCCTCAGTTATGCTCTACAACTGAGTGTGAGTGAGTGTGTTCTAAATAGAGAGGCTAGATCTCTATTTATACTAATTCCTGACTTGACAAAACCCTACTAGGGCCGACTTCTCTAGGAGAGTCTAATAAACCTAGTGCCTCGGAACTGCTGGGAATTTAACCCTTGATCAATAGGAGGGTTACCCACAATGACTTGACATGACTTGTTTACATTATAGAACATCCCGATAGGAACATCGGGGCATGACATGACTCAATTACATTACAGATACTTCCTAGAATAAACATCGGGGTACAATACATGAAATATACAAGTGAATACATTCCAAAGTTACATATACATCAACACAGCATTCATGTCAGAAGGGATCTGCACTTACATATGACCATGAGAGGAACAAATCCATCATTCATGTCAGAATGGATCTACACTTACATCTAACCATGAGAGGAACACATCCAACATTCATGTCAGAAGGGATCTGCACTTATATTTGACCATGAGAGGAACAATACATCCAACATTCATGTCAGAAAGGATCTACACTTACATCTGACCATGAGAGGAACACATCCAACATTCATGTCAAAAGTGCTTTGCACTTACATCTGAACATGGGAGGAACCAATCCTGGCACCATGTCAGAAAGGCACACAGAATCATCACTTCCCCTTGGAAGGAACCTCGATCTGGAGAACACCAAGCTTCTCCCTGAATTACTCGAACTTCACTCTAGCCATTTCTAGAATAGAATCACATTAGGGTTGATTATATCAAAGGATAACTTGTGAGCTTCGCTAGGACCGATTACATCTTAGGACAACCTACAGGACCGTTTATGTCTTCTCCAGGATTTTATGCTAAGACAACCTGTCTCACCAACTATGCTAGAACTCCCTCTTTCGAGAGATCTCGATCTGGATCATAAACTGGAGCTTCACTGCTCCTATCTCCGCTATAATCAACGCCATGCAGGACTGCTTCCTACTAAACCAAGAGATCACAAATGATCTCATACTGAAGCAACACACCAAAGTGATGTTCCTATCAATGGCACTACCTACCGAATCCAAATCCACATAACCCTCTAGGTTAATGTTTTGATTTGCCTCATACTGGCGCCCATAATCAACTGTACCCTTTAGGTACCTCACTGTATGCTTTGCAACCATCAGGTGAACATGTCTTGGATCAGTTAGGAACTAGCTCAATGTGTTCATAGCAAAGCAAATATCTGGTCTCATATACATCAGGTACATCAAGAAACAAATCATTTGATGATACATCGTGGCATCAATTGAATATGATGAAGCATCACTCAATAGCTTTAGGTTCGATGCCATAGGTGTGGTCATGGCTTTGCAGTCCATCATCTCGAACCTCTTTAGGATCTCTACTGCATACTTTCCTTGTCACAGGGATATTCCATGTGTATTCTGCCACACCTCCATGCCTAGAAAGTAGTGCATCATATCCAAGTCCTTCATCTCGAACTTGGCAGCAAGTCTCCTTATTGCAACTTTAATGAGTTCCTCTTTTCTGCCAGGAACAAGTCATCGACAGATAATAGGAGCATCACTGGTCTTCCGCCTTCAACCTTGAAGCAAAGGTTGGAATATGCTTTACTCTCAGTAAAGCCTAGATCCATCAGTAAGCTATCCATCATGTTGTACCATGTCGAACTCAATATCTTCTGCAGTCACTCCCTCTGAAGTGGAGCATCATTCTCCCTCTTCTTTTCATACTCTATGTATTGAAATATTCTGTACTGGAGTGACAAGTAGCTTCCTCTGCTACTAATATTCTATGTATCAATATAGGTTCACTGGATACCAAGATCCTCTATCTTGAAAGCATTCTTCTCACACCCATCTATGAGCTTGTCATCCTCTATAGGCTTTCATCTTCAACCTTGTAGCAAAGGTTAAGATCTTCATCACTCTAGGTGATCTTCAAGCTCCTCATGTATGTGTTATCCCATGGGTTCCTTCTGAGCTTGTACAAGGACTTATTTAATTTTGCACACATGATTCTACCTATCATGTGTCTTAACTTCCAATGGTTGCAAATGTCTCTGGGTAGTCTATGCCTTCTTTCTGTGAGAAGCCTCGTGTTGCAAATCTTCCCTTGTATCCCATAGGATTCTCTTTAGGTCTCGACACTACATCTTAGACATCATTCTTTTTGAACTGGTACTCTCCTTCCCTTTCTTCTTGGCTACTTCTTGATAGCTGGAAGGCTCTGCAACAATGATTTCGCTCAACAATGTCACATAACTGCAATGTGTCTGATGCTTCTTGAAGTCTCTTCATACTATTCTTCATTTTGGATTATTTCTTGAACTTGTCGTCACTTGTTCTTCAGAACAAGTCTCATCCTTCTTTTGTAAGCAATTGTAAGCGATCTTTCCTACAAATCAAATGAATTTGTTGTATGGTTAGAAAAATTTCATAAGGTATATTCATAATCATGATATAATCATGTAACTATTTTAGCCAATACAACATTCATCCATATCTTACAGAAATTTTCAAGATGCCTTCCATCTCTACTAGGACAACATTGAGATTGTGCACTAATCCAATATGTCACCAAAGAGGTTTTATTCTAGATAAGTAGCAATGGAGAGTTGTATAGCACCATGGGATACTTACCCATCACATGCATATTAGTAGTATACTGTCATTGATGCAAACATTCTATCATGCATAACACATCAACTGAATATAAACAAATGCATAACAAAACAATATCATGAAATGACAATTTAATACTTATCTTTATTTGTTTCGTGGGTAGACTCCTTCTTTCAGCTTCACCATCTTCTTCATTCATAACAACATCATTTCTTATCCAAATGCTTAAGATGGATAAGAGGTGCTTCAAGAATTGAGTTCTTCATATTCCTCATCGCTTGAGGGATCTTCTTTGAATCGTGAGCGCTTGATCTTCAGCTGCTCCCATCTTCTCTTCTCTTATTATGGGATAAGATTCATCTTGTGTGTGCTCTTCCTAGAGTTTTCTGAAAGTAATCACTTCCTTCTGGCACACATTCCTCGAATGAATTAATCCCATGATCTTGGGAGGCCATTTAAGGTGCAGGTTATCACCATATCTAATTCTTCTTTGATTGCTTCGTCATGGCATCAAACACTTCCTTTTGGTGTCTTCAAGGATGACACATGAGGGATGAGATGATCTTTAATAGATTCTGCAATGATTCTCTTGGCTCTAGCCTTGGCCTCATCTCTCTCTGGATCCTAGACCTTTCTTACTGAAATAATGATCCAAGCCAATTTCTTCAAGGATCATGGAGTTCCTATACTTCTTCCAATTTATATTATTCTCTTCAAATAGCTTGGTAAAGGAATCAAACATCTCTTCAGGTGTATTTAGGGAAGACACATGGTATAAGGTGATCCCATTGGCCTTGACCAAGTTCTTCTTGTGTAAGGCTTTAGCCTTATCTCCCTCTAGAACTGGAACCTCTCCAATTATGTAGGCATCCAATTAATTTCCTTCAAGAACTAGTGAGATCCTATACTTCCATGCTTAGAAGTTATCAGCTTCACCAATATTGTCATCAAGCTGGTGTGATTAGTCATTTTGAAATGAGAACCTCAAATGTAAATAGAAAAAAATTAGATCTTACCGATTTGAGGTGTCTGTCCTGGTTCCAGATCTGGCTGATCTAGGGTTTGTCAGAGAAACCCTAATTTCAAAAACTTGGAATATTTATGATTTTATTGGATAGAAAGATGGTCCTATTCAAGGAAACCTATACAATGTACTCCTTTTCTGAAAAAAGTGGAGGGAAGCTCCCAAAACAGGAAGCCCTAGTTTTTCAATTTCTTCTGTAGAAATGTCTGATATTATTTCTATGGGATATCCAAAATTACTACTCCTCTCTATCTAAAATTTCATACTAAGGTAGCCTCGTATGTCCCGTTTTCAGCACCATAGGTTTGAGCATTATTGGTTTCACCAATTGGGACTTATGAGAGTTTTCCCAAAGTGACTTATTTAAGGACTGTTCAACATATTGAACTTGTACGGACTTCCACATGTCCCAGTTTCATCATCAGGGTCTAAAAATTTTACCACAAAAATTAAAGTATGTTCCCTATCTGGAAAATCTTGCAAAATTTCATTTGGACCTTGGTAGCCAGCGATATATCAATTCTCCCTAGGTGTCCTGCTTAGGGATGAATCCTGGAAGAGGATGGAACCCTGCTTTGGAGGAATCATATCTCCCAGAATATAGTGAATATGAGAATGAAATTTTTACATAGGGTACATCAGGATTCTTTCTTCGGCCTGTGAAAATTTCGGTCCTTGAGACTTCTTTAATCCCGAGATATAGTGAATGTACCAAAACTACTAGTTTTAGTATTTTAGGGTTTTTAGGCCTGGGGTCAAACAGGGTTTGAATTTCCCGGAGTTTTACTCAACCAAAAAATTTGAACTTGGTCTCTAAACTTCGATTTTGATGAGGAGAGAAATCCTATGCTGGGCTCAGTAAAAAATTCCTCTAATGTAAAAATCCCTAATTTTCCGCTGCAAAAACTAAAAATGTCTAGAATCAAATTCTGCTTCGACAGAAAGATGTGCCCTTCAATGGAAAGTTATCCTAGCCTCGTTTTGCTAATGGATTGTGATATAGAGACCCAAAACGTATGAATCCCTAGCTTCTATATCTGCATAGTGTCTTCTTCTAAGGTTAGCTCTAATACCATATTAGATTTTTATCATTTAAGCAATATGATCTTAGGATCTTATCTGAGAGAATAGCACGCACAACAATAATCACAAGAGACAAGAGACACAAATAATTTTCCTTGGGGAAACTATAAAGGAGAAAACCCCGCAACTTCCTTAGAGATAGAATGAGCACCAATGGCAGCAGTAAAAACTAAAGATAGAAAAGATGATCTCCAACATCTGTTCTCTCTCTCACTTGTTTGATCACTTCCTCTCTCACTCATGCACCCCATTTGAGTGAGTGTGTATGTGATAAATAGAGAGTCTCACTGTCTATTTATACTAGTTTTCGACTTGACAATTACTTACCATGGCTGACATCTCTAGGAGAGTCTAATAACCCTAGTGCCCCTCAACTGTGGGGACTTTTCCCTCCGATCAACAAGGATGGCTAACCTTAACTCAATTGTAGGGACTATTACCCCGACTTACAACGGAGGGTTAACCTCAATGAATTTACATGACTTTATTATATTAATGACTCTCTATATAGGAACATCGGGGTACAATTAAATACAAATGATTCTCCCGATAGGAACATCATGGTACAATATAAGATATATGAGTGAATACATTCCGAAGTTACAAATACATCAACATCCTATTTGAGAATTGCATCTCTTAGTGTGGAGGATGGCTCCTTTATAGGATCATTATCATCAAAAGTGATTGGATCTAACACTATTTCATTAAGATCCATGTTGGCTAATGACAACTCAACACTACTTCCCGAATCCATATAATCAAGAAAAAACATCCCACATATTTATGTTCCCATTCAATCACTCCTCCCTTTATGTGCAAATAAGACGCAGGTTGGGGTGCACATGCATCGTTTGTTTTTCCCTAGATTGCACAAAATTACCTTGCATAGAGGGAATGATTCTATGTTTTTATTGGGATTTTTAGTTTGAAGTACTTGGGCTGTTAAAATAAATTATGGTTCTATCAATTATTATCACCTTCATCAACCAAGAGCTTGGGCTAGTGAGATATATTTGCTTTGTGATCGTCTATTCCTTTGGGATCGAGTTATGTACGAATTGTTTACCATTTATAGGGGGTGAGACCAAGGCGTCTTTGATATGATCCCATTTTGCAGGGGATGCTCGCCATTCCTAAGATGTGCGGGACATGCTTCCATGGAACATTGACAATTATGAGTTATTTGTACTAAGAAATTATTCTCTCACTTGAAAGTAGTCCATGAGTGACTAAAAAACCTATTGATAGGTGAAGCTTGATAAAAATTATATTTATAATAGTGCCAACCAAATATTCACACCCATAGAACAAAATTTATGCTCACATTGAACCATAGCCATGATTGTGTAGAACTTGAAAGAAATGCAAATGCACATAAACAAATGGTTTTAATACTTTTTGAGAATGAGAGTTTGTTATTATGTTGTTTCATTTTGAAAATATGTGTCCAATATTTTTAATAGTAATTCTCTTTTTCCTTTGTTCGGATGTCTCCTCCATGTGAGGAGGGAATTCAAGCTTCAAACCAAGGTTAAAACAAGGTTGTACGCCAATTTTTTTACCTATAATTTTGACACTCATAAGATACATGGAAATAAAATTAGAAAAGATATTTCCATGATTATTCAATGGGACATACATTGACCTAAAAGTGTATAGTCATTTCCCTTGTATGTACAAGTTATTCGTGTTTCTTATTTTTCCTTCCATATCCCCAAAACTACAGGAGGATAAGCACCAATTTATAAGAAACTATATAAACGTTAGTTGTAGGGGAATTTATTTTTCCATAAAACAATTTTGTAATTAACTGTAAACTACCAACACACTCCATGTTGTCAAATTTTTGTAGGACAAGTTTACCAATCTACTCTATGCTGACACTGAAAAAATCACCAATCCACTACAAGAAGACTATGTAGTTTTCATTTACTCCCTTGTGTTAGAAAAAAAGGATTGCAAAGCAATAAAAATAAACAAGATGCAAATATAAAACACATAAACACATTACAGGAGAGACACCAACATAATGTTGTTCACCCAAGATGGGTTACGCCCACACATAAATTTCCAGTCATTTATTATTATACCATCCAACAAAATGAATGGATATAACCTACAACAAACCCACTGCACTTCCTCTTCACTCTCTCACAACCTCTCTCACACAATCACAAAGATCGTTTTACAATGCTACAATACAATACACAACTGTATTACAATGATTTCCTTTTGTAGGGAAATTACCATGGGAGAATACCATGGGTCACCCAATACCATGGGCCCATAAATTGTTGGCCAACAAACATACCAAAAATTTCTTTCAAGAATTCGTCCCTGAACCCCCACCTAGGGACCACTAGCCCCTGAACCCCCTAGTCGAGGGGGATGGTCCCTTGTAGACCCCCATCGGGGTATGATGTTCCCCACACCCCCTGTTGGAATGAGTGTACAGTAAAATTGGCGTACACACATGGATGAACAATAACATCTCTAAATTAGAAAGTTTAGGATCCACAACCAGCACCCTGTCCATTGCAGAGCATAGAAATATGCTCGCTCAACATAGATATTCTCATTCTTTTTTCTATGTATTAAACCCCAAATGTTTATATCCAAATTCTGCATTATGGGAAAAAATAAAACTGAGATTAAGCATAAACTCATAGCATGTGAAATCATCAAGTGTTATATATGTATGAAGTCAAGTTCCTAACTGCATATGCACACATTTAAAAATCAATTAAAGGCATAAAATTACATGCCTAGGGAATTTTAAGAATTCGTAAGAGAATTTTATACAATTCAATGATATCCTTACTTAGTGAACATGATCTCCTTTTGTGATAGCCAAGCATTCAACTCAAATCAAATACACAAAATGTAAAGTATTGACAAGTTGAGGGTCACAAATCTAGAAATTTTTTCATGTATACTTGTGACTTTTCACATGCTTCAATAGTAGAATAATAGAAACTATGTTGATTTCCAGTCCAACCATGCACAAATGTAGTTTTCTACCGAAGTAAGCATTGCAATGTGTTGCTTCATTTTGCTTATTTTAGTGATGTTGAATAGGATTAAGGAAAAACAATTTTTCATGAAGGTTTGGTAAGAGTGGAGAACAATTTGTTGTGTGATTGAGTTGTATGTAAACATTAGACAATATGGAGTACAAAGCTCCCTACCCTCTAAAAAACTAGTTTCCTTCACATTCCCGACCAATCATTCAATCCAATGTCCATGATTTCTCACAACACATATAAGTTACAAATACCTGCATACTTGTGCCATTATATTTCTGGCATTAAATGATATTTGTGGGGTAAAACCCAAATTCGTTGTGTTGACATAAACAAAGCTGCATTAGAAATGTTACATGTTTTAAGTTGTATATAGTGAAAGTCCAGTTTTGTTTATATTTTATATGCCCATGCTTTGTGTGGAAGTGCAACATTGATTTTTCAATCTATTCCAACCCAAGTATTAGTGCATGGAATTGACAAAACCAATCATAAATACACAAGTAACTCCTATGATTCTTGGTTTGAGTAAGAAGGGTATCATATCAAAGAAGCTAAGTTAACATTAGGCATAAGAAGTAATAGTGCTACATGGGAAGACTGTTGGACACTACAATAGAAGGGTGCTATAAACTTAAACGTGGACAATACATTGCAAAGAAGTGTTCACAAGGGGGGATTAGTTAAAATTGGGTGTTTTATCATCACTTTGCTAGGAATTTTGTAGCATCATGATTGGCAAATGCAGTAATTGGATAAGCAAGAATATTTTATGTATATTTTAGCATTTAATCTTCAATTTCTATATTTTCAAGACTAACTACTTGAATAGAAACCCTTGCAGCCTATATGCAAGTCTAGCAACAAAAACATAAAAAAATTGGGAACTCTTGAGTCTTGAGTGTATACAGTGCAATAACCTTAAGACACTCTAGTACCATATTGGAATTTGGGAAGTCTAAGGTAAAAAAAAATGAGCGACATTGACAAGGATATATAGGAGTTTGGAAATTTTTTCTTGAGGCAACATTGATATTAGAGTTGAAAGTGTCTTGTCTTTTTGGCCTTGCATCATATATTGAATTTTCCTTTGAGTATGATGAGTATACAGTTTCTTATTTTTTATTACATGTGGATCATATTTATTTGTGTGTTGATTGCATAATTATAAACCATGGTGAAATTACCTTGAGTGATGCATTGATTTAATAATACATAACATGATGGTTCATAGCAGGCCACATTGGTTAGGTATGCATTTCAACCAAGTTATTTTTCCTTATTTTGTCATTACTTCTTAAATTAGGAAGAAAATAATATGGAAATGTGATTCATTTGGTTCTCTTCTACAAAGTTCTAAAGTGTGGTAATGCAACATTCCCCTTTTATGTGTTCAACAACACTATTTATTTACTGGGAACTTTTGAACTCTCCTAGTTTTATCAACATTTGTGCTCACCTTAGATTATGTATAGTAGCTATGGTGTATTTCAGAATGGGCCTTTTTTATGCTTGTATCTTTCAAATGCATTGTAATTCAATAAAAATAAATAACTCAATGTTTCTTAAATGTCAATAGTAAAAAAGATTCTAATCATGCTCTATAGACATCTAATTAAGAATTGTAGTAGTAATTTTTCTTCTTGTTGGAAATCCCTTCATTTTCCCTTGCTCTTGAAATTGAAGGAATTGCTACTTGTTTTCTTCTGAATCACATGCTATTTTTTGTTGTCAATTTTATAATTCTTAGCACATGCTATGCCAACTTGTTTTCCTTTGCATCACATTTGCCACTTTTATTCGTCTTTTTTTCTAATTCTCATAACATGCCATGCCAGTTACTAATTTATAATCACATTTGCAGTTATCCTGCATTAAGCATGATTCTAAGGCTCATTGCACACATCACTGACATGGAAGATATATAATATTGGAATATAGCAACATTGTCGCACTCAACACAAATGTGAAATCTATTAAAGACACCTGATAAGGTTTCCCAAGGGATGAGACCATAAGTCCAAAAGAAATGGTAAATTCTCACCATGATGGTATAATGTTTTTTTCTTAGAATGCTACTCCATATAATGTGCTACAAAATTCATATCAGGAACATACCCTGCTTCCTTCATATGTCTATACAAACTTTCAAATAATGCATATATTTTTTCTACTTTAAAGTGTGACCTATCCCCAACAACAAATGTATGCAAACTATTCTTGACCTAAATTCAGCTACCTCATCCCACCTACCAACCTTTGCAAAAATATTCAACAAAGATACATTTTTAGAAACATTCTTTGGAAAGTGTTGATGCTTGGAAAAATCCCAGGTACCAAGCAGTATGGATTCTTCCCAACGAACGATCCCAATTAGATCAGACATTGTTTGGTGTGGGGAATCTGTCTGGTTCATGGTTTTGGATACCGTAGATTAATTTCTTTAATCTTTTATTGGTTATGACCCCATGAGCTGGATGGATTCCCCACAACAATTTATGTCGGATCTAATTGGGATCGTTCACCGAGGAGAATCCCTACTATTTGGTACCTAGGATTTTTCTAGGCATTAATAGAATTGCCACTAGAAGGAGGGCCCCAACCCATGCATGGATGGTAGATGAAATCCAATTTTCAAAGAATATTACACTGGAAAACCATCATAAAATACTTTCCCTGAAGATATTTTTCTCGAGTTACAAGAACAAGAACAAGAATAGTAAGGTTCTAGGGAAGAAGAATCAGAACATTTGTATGTTGTCCCATTTGAAGAAGTAGATATGTTTAGGAGACATACAAGATCCTACATCAATAAAATTGGGGGGTTAAAATTTATTCCTGCATTACTTAGAAGGACAGATTCCAAGAAAGTACCCTCATACACTATGGATTCAATTCTTGTGGAAAATTTAGAAGAACTGGTAGATCTATCCATCCAAGAAATTGTTCATCCTCTGGATCAATTAGATCCAAAATCCACTACAGTTTCAGTATCTATTCAGTCTCCACCTAGAATTATGGCTACTATTAATGTTCTGCATGGAGAGCGAGAACGCTTCTCAACCTGGCTGCTCCATTGCATGATTTTCCTAACAACCCATAAAAGGTTTTACCAAAAAATGATCTCGGGAAAGGTCACTTCTGCTGAAGATCACTTACATAATTTTTATCTGGATTTGAATCTCTTAAATGTTTACCATGAAGATGTGTTTTTCATACTTTTTCAATATACTTTTGAACCTAAAGCATCTTCAAGGTACTTTAGTCTACAAGCTAATTCCATAGTAAATTGGGATAGTTTTGAAAAGACATTCTTAGGGAAATTTGGAAACCAGAAAACTGTAGCCACTCTCATGAAATAATTACTATCTATGAGAATGGAAAAGAAAGAAAATGTCTAATACTTTAATTAGAGGTTCACCACCTTATTGAATAACTTTGGTTCTACAACTAACCAACTGAAGAGTCTCTAATAGAGTATTATACTACAACACTTGATCCACCAATAACAATGTTTGTAAAAAGGTCTAGTAAAATTACATTGGTAGAAAACTATGAAGAGGCCAAGAAAGTAGAGGAAAATTTGGATAGTATAGCAAAGCATACACTAGAACATGAATTGAAACATACCACAAGCAAAATACCTTTGTTGTTGACTAATCCTATAGAATAACATTCTAATGAGCTAGAAAATGTGGTGAAAATTATGCAGAAGCTGTCAAATAAAATACTAAACATGGAAAAGGATAGGGGAACTAGTTCTTATAGAAATCCATTCAACCCATATTACAAAAAAAGGAAGAGAGTGGACAACCCCAATCACCTGTGAATAATTCTATTGTTTTAAATTTTAACGAGGAAGGCATGGATAATTTATGTACCTTTCACCAAGAACCTCATTCTGAAAAGAGCTATCTACAATGGATTAATTCAAAGACTCAAGTCATGAATAAATTGTTAGATACCTAGCTAGCAGATCCTGAAGAAGAGCAAACCCAAAATAATGAGCCAAAACAAACAAACAAGGAAACCACGATGGTTTTATGGGATTGGGAACCTACTTTGGGGCTTAGTTAAGATGAATCTACTGAGGCAAGTGAAGTGTCATCAATTAATGTCACGATGAGAAGTAGAGCCCCAATAATGGATGAAAGTATGTTACTGCCTAAAATAAAGAAGTTTAGAGAAAACATGAAGAAAATTCACAATACAACTCAAAAAACACATAATCCTAATCCAACAAATATAAAAGAGACAATCGCAATAGGTTACAAATCAATAAAGATAGCAATTAATAAACCTATGGAAACTTTGGAAAATATAATAGAGAATACTAAAGAACAGGGCATGGGGTATGACATCGTAGAAGACATTAAGAAAACAAAGAAAAACATTTCTCTATTTGAACTATGTAATTTGCCTCAACAAAGGAAGAAAATTCTAGAAGCTTTTAATCCACATCCTATCAGTATCCCAAAAGCCATAGAATCTGATGATGAAGTAAATGAAGCAAGCATTGGGGGCATGTCTAAATCTAAGACTTTACCTTTTTTGTTATCTTTTGATATTTTTAATCATAATGTACATAACTGTTTAGCAGACTCTAGGGATTCATCAAATGTCATGTCACTTTTAGTATGTAAAAGGATTAATGGCCAACCCATACCATCCCCATCTCAAATAATTCAACTAGATAGATCCGTTGTTAAAGTCATATGGGAAATGAAATATGTTTTGATTCGTTTGTCTGTAGATCCCAAGGTTTTTCAGTTTATAGATATTATGGTAGTGGATATACCAGAAGCATATGGATGAATTTTGAGTAGGGATTGTTCAATGAAACTAAATGGTTACTTTGAAACTGACCGGTCTCACATGTGGCTGCCATTCAACAATGTTCAAAACCAAATTAAAATATTGAGAGGACCACACATGCAGTATAATGTAACTCAGTTAGAGGGGAGGAATGAACCTATGAACTTCTCTTCTTCAGTCTTGGGAAATTACTATTTGGAATTCAAACCAGGGAACTACCAGGATGAAGAAGCTAATTGTGAATCAAACACAGTCCGAACTCCAATTCTCACGGACTGATAATATTGATTGTAATATAGTAAACTTAGTGACTGACATAGGAGATAATACTAACCAATTAGAGTTAGGTGATAGATTTTGGTTTCTATATTTTGATGGTTCTAAAACCCAAGAGGGATCAGGTGCAGGTTGCATCCTAATTGATCCAGATAAGAATAAACACTTTCTCTCTTGTAGACTAGAGTTTGAATACACAAATAAAACTGTTGAATATGAAGATCTAGTCTTGGGCATGAAGAAATCTATTGAACTTGAGGTTAGAAATTTAAAAGTTTTGGGGGATCCTGAGATAGTAGTCATGACAGTAAGAAACACCATTCATTGTTTATGTCCACGTCTTAAGGGATACCAGTTGAAGGTATGGAATTTGATTATGCACTTCAATGATTTCAATATAAATGTAGTACCTAGGTTGTAGAACGCTGCAGCTGATTTATTAGCTACTTCTGCATCTAGATTAGTACCAACTTTGAATTTATTTTCAGGCCATCAATAATTGACAATGTTACAAATCTGAGGGTGTTCGATGATTATGAACATATCATCAATTTTTTGACAAATGAAGAATATTTTAAAGAATCCATAATAGATGAAGAAGAAAATTTGTCATGTTTGCAAAATGAAGATGCAATTCAGGGAAATTTCATGCCTAAAGCATTAAGAACCCTTGAAGGGATGTTTGATTTGCAGAGTAGATTCCAGAAACCAGCCAATGTGAAGATGAACAATTCATCAATGCAACATGAGCTGGTCAATATGGGATCAGAAACTAAACCTAAATATGTCAATTTGGGAAAATGTTGCTCGCCTGGGGAAAGTTGTAAGTTCATCAAGTTGTTTCAACAACATAAATACATATTCACCTGGATGTATGAATATATAAAGATTTATGAAACTCACATCATCCATCATGTGATTCCCATCAAAACAGGAGAAAAACCGTTTCAACAACTTAGAAAGATGCACCAGAAGTTAGAACCTATGATCTGTAACGAAGTAAAGAAGTTATTGGATGAAAAGATCATTTTCAAGGTTCGACATTTAGAATGGGTGGCCAATCTAGTCCCACTGAGAAAAAAATTCAGGAGAGATAAGGATGTGCGTTGACTTCAGGAACTTAAATAAAGCATCAGATAAATATAACTATCTGGTTCAAACAATGGAGCATATTTTATAGATGGTTTCAGGCTCAGAAATGTTCTCCCTATTAGATGGATTTTCAGGGTATAATCAAGTGTTAGTGGCCGAGCAGGACTGATTAAAGAAAATATTTCGTACAAAGTGGGGAATATTCTCTTATAGAAGAATGAATTTTGGCCTCATGAACACCGGAGCCACATTTCAGAGGGCCATGGACATTTGCATTCAAAGGTTTAAGTGGCCACAATGCAGTAGTGTAATTGGATGATGTTATAATTTTCTTCAAGAGAAAAGAAGACCATGATTTTCACTTGAAACATATTTTTGACTGTTGTAGAATATACGGTATATCTCTAAACCCAAAGAAAATCATCTTTGCAGTTATTGAAGGGAAATTGTTGGGACACATCATCTCAAAGAAGGGAATCTCAATAGATCAAGAGAGAGTTGAGGCTATAACTCAAATTCCCATGACCCATAATAAGAAATCTATGCAATCATTTATGGGCATAATAAATTTTGTTTGGAGGTTTGTCCTTGATTTTGCTCAAATTGTGAAACCTCTACAACAAATGGTGAAGAAAAGTGTACAGTTCAAGTGGACTGATATTGAGAAAGTTTCCTTTAAAGATATCAAAATAGCAATAGCTCAGGAACCTTCTTTGAAGAGTCTAGACTTTGAAAAGGACTTTATTTTATATACCTTTGCTTCAGACAACTCTCTCGTAGTAGTACTTACACAGAAAGGGGAATTCAGAGACGAATACCCAATATCATTCATGAGTACTGGGTTACAATGGGATGAATTGAATTACCCAACCATGGACAAGCAAGAATATGTAGTCTTCAAGGAAACAAAATAGGTCATACCCTATATTCTAAAAAATAGAAAAAAAGTTGTAGTTCCTCACCCAGTTGGTAGGTCTCTTTTTGTGAAAAAGGAAATGGTTGAGCAAAGAGGGAATTGGGTGACTTCCCTACGGGAGTATGACCTAAAATTCAAACCAACTATCATCATCAAAGGTCAAGGGTTGTGCAAGTTTATGGAAGATAATAAAATTGATAAAGATCTTGATTGGGAGGATGAAGCTGGAGTGAACTTGATTGATGTATGTCCTATATTCACTGCTCATGAATATTGGTACAAATATCTGGTGTATTATATTCAACAAGGATATCTACTAGAGCATTGAAGCTCCAAGCAGAGAAGGGAACTTTGGTTGAAGTGAGCTCCATATCAAATCATGGATGAAGTGATTTTCATAAAAAGTTATGATGGAGTTTTGCTCAGATGTATGGAAAGAGAGGATTACTCCAAAATAGTCAAATAATTACATGACGAACCAGCAGGAGGACATTATTCCGGGGATACCACAACTCACAAGATACCGGGATTTGGATATTGGCCAAATTTGTTTAAATATGCCCATGCCTATGCAAGAAATTGTGATGTATGTTAGAAGAGTGGTGGAAAATTGGCAAAAGCGATGAGACCGTTACAACTTGTTACTATTTCAGAGCCGTTTGAATAGTGGGGCATAGATGTTATTAGGGAAATCAATCTGAATTCTTAATTACAACACCGATATATCCTTATGTCTACTGATTATTTCATGTGATGGGTGGAAGCGATTCCATTGTGCAAAGTGAACAAAGATGTGGTCATTGAATTCCTGCAAGAGAACATTATGACGAGGTTTGGAGTTCCAATTTCTCTTGTTTTTGATAATGCATCTTATTTCTCATCTGTTAAAATAACAGAGTTTTCTTATGAAAAGGGGATTAAGTTGCATTACTCAGCGAATTATTATCCTCAGGTAAATGGTTTAGCAGAATCGACCAATAAGAACCTTATCCAAATTTTGAAGAAAACCATTATTAAGAATCATCGAAATTGGCACTCAACCCTTCCAAATGCACTATGGGAGGATAGGGTCACTCCTAGGAATTCCTTAGGAGTGTCTCCATATACTGTGGTATATGGAAAAGAAGCTTTATTTCCCCTAAACATTCTGCTCCCATCTTCTTAGTTATCTCAAGCCTCAAGAGGTTCCAGTAGCGAAGTTTTGCAAGCACGAATTAACACTTCGTTAAAACTGGAGGAACAACAGAAAAAAGATAAAGATAATTTCAACCAACATTAGGGTATCATCAAAGGATGGTTCGATAAGAGAAAATATGGTACAAGAAACATTGGTGTAGGAGACCTAGTTTTGAAATGGGATGATCCTCATGCAGAAAAATGAAAACACACAAAGTTCCAACATTTATGGATTGGCCCTTACTTAGTCACTGAAAAGTTAGGCCCTGCAACTTACAAATTGCAAGCTTTACAAGGACAGGAAGAAAGTCTTCTTGTAAATGGCTTGTGTCTCAAACATTACTTTACTTAGAGTCCTAGGAACCCTTTGTACATAAATAAACTTGTTGTTATTTATTTTGTTTTCTAGTTGTTTATTTTCCTATTTGTTTTACCTTATTTCATAGCCTTAGTTTTTTTGCTTTTAATAAACCAACTCAATTTTTGGTGCTTGGAAGTATAGGGATCTGTTTAAACTCAAAATCTTTGGATGTCAGGAGTTACTTATGGGAAAGAGAAAATGATAAAGTTTGATCATAATGAGATTCTTTAATTGTTGACAGATGATGGAAAGGGAAGCTATCCTTCAAGCCCACATTTGAATCATTATTTAACCAATGTGAAATAACCAAAACTCATGAGGTATGGTGTACTATCTTGGGGTTTCATCCATTCTCACATTAATACCTGTCTCATGAATCATATCATGATGGACCCATGGAAAGGAAGCAGGTATGATGGGTGTCTGGTACTCAAAATAATCACATTGCTACAAATCAAAGAAGCCAAAAGGCTTAGATTGAAAAAGTCAATTTTCCAAAATATCCAGTCTTCAATAAAAGAAATGATGCTAAAGAAATAAATTATCAGACCAAAAGGGATGTAAAAACAACAAATATCAACAAGGTTCTTCTCCATTTGTCAGCATGATGAGCAAACAAATTTGTCACTCACACAAAAGGAAATTGTGGATGGAAGAACCTGTACCAAATTCTCAAAGTAAAAGGATAAATCAAGGAAGACTCAGAAGACTTTTTGAGTGATAAAGAAAGCATCAAAAAAATGCTAATAGAATGAGAATGAGGAACAAACGAATACATTTGTCTTACTCTGTAACGATCTCATGGAGTCTTATCTAGTGGCAAATTAAAGACAGGGGGTAAAATGAACTTCATACTCTGACCCTAGGAGAGTTATCGAGACATTGAACTCTTGGTTACCTTACTCCCAAAGAAATGGTTTCAAATGTGATGATTGAAAGTTGCATCCAATGAATACATCTGGTTTAAAGAAGTATCTAGAAATAAAGTTAAATAATCTTTGCACATTCATGATGCAATACCATATGGAAATGTTGTTGTTCAAAGGAGGTTTTTTCAAAGATTTGTGTTCACCAGCTATTCCCCAATTGTTGCTGCCGCAATTGCTTCCCCATTTGTTTTGCATTTTGGGGCCCCTCCTTACATTTCTATTTTTAAAATCACTCTTTCCCTTGTTTGCTAACTCAGATAAGTCTCCCTGCACACCTACTCTTTCTTAGAAGCTTGAGCAGAAAGATGTTCCTAAGGATGAGTTGTCTTTTTGGTAAGAAAAACTTAGGAATGACTTCGGAAACAAGACTTATTTGAAAGTTCCGCTTTGATTTAAGATCAATGGCTAAGAATCACTCCGATCAAGATCCAATGGTCAAGAAATGGTAGGAGTGGAAGTGCGGAGTCAGAGAGTTAAAGTTTGAACTTCATAAAAATTGGACGATCCGACTTTCGATTTTTTATTTCTACAAAAGGCCAAAAAAAAAGGGCAGAGGTAGAAGCATAGAAGTAGAAGATGCAATTTTTGCTTATGAAAAGGTTACAAATCCAATTTCTAACTTTCGTATAGATCCAACGGTCCAAAGAGTTTCCATGCAAATCAACGGCTCGGGAAAGCTGAGAGCGGAAAAGAGGAATCGAAAAAGTCATTTTTTCGTTGATAGAAAATTTAATTTTCCACCTCTCGCCTTCCACAGTCTCAGATCCAATCGTCCAGAAATTTTCCACATAAATCAATAGTCAAAGAAAAGTTTAAGCAGAAAAGCAAAAGCAAAAAGGTCAAGTTTCATTTGGAAAAGTTAGAGTTTCGCTTTCTGTTTTTCGCGATCCATGATATGACGGTTAAGGATGAGTCCACACAGATCAACGGTGTGGAAAGAAGTGAAAAAGAAGAGGCAAAAGTGCGGAGTCAAAGAGTTAAAGTTTGAACTTCATAAAAATTGGATGATTCGGCTTCCAATTTCTGCTTTTCACAAAAGGTAGAAGCGGAATGGGGGAGGAGGAAGCACGAAAGAAAAATATGTAAGTTTATCTTATGAAAATATTACAAACCCAATTTCTGACTTCTGCATAGATCTAATGATCTAGAAGGGTTCCACGCAAATCAACGGCTCAGAAAGGTGGAAAAGAAAGGAGAGAAAGCGAAAAAGAGGGAGCGAAAGATGTAGGTTTCAGTCAAGTAAAGGTTGGAATTCTGATTTCTGATTTCTGCATAGATCAACGGTTTAGAAAGTTTCCAAAATTATATACGGCTTAGAAAGAATCAGAAATGTGGAAGATGAAGGATTGAGTTTAAATTTTGAACACTGGCAAGACCCTTTTTCGATTTTTCGCTTTCTGGAAGGGCGAAAGCGGAAAGGCGGAGGTGGAGGTAGGAAAGGTTTGAATTTTTTATTTCTGATGTCCACATAGATCGATGATCCAGAATACCCCGCATAGATCAATGGCTTAGAAGGATTCGGAAGGGCAGAAGCAGAAATTCGGAAAGCGAAAACTTGAGTTTTGGTCATGAAAAATTGGAATCCCAATTTCTGACTTCTAGATAAATCAACAGCCAGGTTTGAATCTAGAATAAATCAATGACATGAAAAGGGAGGAAAGGAGCTAGCTGGGTTGCAGGATCTAACGGTTCATATCAGACCCGATCCATCTTTGAGATGATCTGAGTCGTCCAACCTCTGTTTTTTTTTAACTGTGAACCATTAGGGAAACCGAGAAATCTTTCTCTCAAAGCTTAAACTGAATAATTTGCTTTCTTAATAGGGTGCTAATCATCATGTTTTTGTTCTGTTTAGATAAATGGCACAGATCATTAAACTTACCATTGAAAATACGGTGAATAGTTACACTTTCCATTGAAAGAATATTGTTGTTTCAAGAACAAACATATCTCTCATGATGTTCTTTTTTATGTATTGCAAGTACTATGGTTCACCAAGATAGGATGGGTGATTGCGAAATTGGCCAAAGGCTACATCAGTGGACAATTCAAATGAAGATATAGTCTTGATTGACAACTATAAGGGATTTCATTGTATGATGATGCAAAGATGAAGAAAATTATTGCAGATTGACTCGAGAGGTTCTAACTGTCATTTTCAACAAGTGGATCTGAGTCCCTACTGTAAAATTTTCCAAACTGATCCACCGTGCGCATTCTAGTGTGTTTTCCCGATTTGTTTTTGTGATCATGGAAAATATGCCAGATCGGATTTTGTTAGAATTTCTGTAGTTGAATTCAGATTATTTTGAGGTCAGTATCGGGAGCCCAGAACACTATAAATAAGAGGTGTAGAGCACCGAGAAAGGACTTTTTCCTAGTGAAATAATTCTGGACTATTTATGTAAAAGAGATACCCTTTTGATAATAAGAAGGATCATTTTGCTGGAATAAAGGGCTTGCGTAGAGATTTAAACGAAATGTGTGGAATGCATACTATAGAACTATTTCTTCTTGCTTATGTGCATCATACAATGAGATTTTTCTAACCTCCTGGGAACTATTTCCTTGGTCATGAATGTCTGTTGTCTGTATAAATGTTTGTGCTGACAGGGTAATAAATAGTTTAATTATATTAGAGGTACCTCTGTTATTATTTCTATTGTGAATGTGATTATTGTGTTGGTATGACTATCTGTTAGAAATTCATGAGAATTACAGTATATTACTCTAAACTATAATTTTGCTCCCTGGTCAAGGATAGAATAGTTTAGTTTTAGATCTAGATTAAACTTGCATTTAACTTAGGCACCTGCATATCATTGTGTAAACAAAAATATTATAAACGGTGGACTGGGCCATAACCAGTAAAATATTAAAGAAATTAATATACAATATTCATAACCATGAACAAGATGGATTCCCCACACCAAATGATGTCTGATCTAATTGGGATCATTCACCAAGGAGAATCCCTATTGCTTGGTACCTGGGACTTTTCGAGGCATCAACAAAAAGATAAATTGAATTTTAATTATGGATGTATTTGGAAATATAAATTGGATTTTAAGTATGGATGTATTTAGATCTTATTGTATTTTCTTATAATTACAAATGATGCAATTTGGGTGTTAATATTGCTCATTTCTCCACTTCTTAAAGGGTGCTAGACCAATGGAAGAGCGCTTTCCTTACAAGAAGGAGGTTGGTGGTTCAATTCCACGCGCCCAAACAATATTGAAATATTGGTATTTTTAATAAAATATATTTTATTATGATATATTATGGCTATAGGAGGGGTTTCAAACTATCTTTGTATGTTTCTACAAGAAGGGTTCTAAATTTCCTTCATATGTCACTATGAAGGGGGTTCAAAAATTACCTTATATTTTACAATGAGGGGGGTTCAAAAATTCTCTTGTATGTTACAATGAGGGGGGTTCAAAACTCCCATTTAGGTTTATATGAGGGGGGTTCATAAATGCCCTTAAAGGTTTGTAAGATGCAACTTTAGGGGGGTTTTCAAACCTCCACCATAGGTGTCTATGCAGGGGGTTTCTAACCACCCCCATAGGCACCTACAAGGGGGGTTTATATCCATCACCAATGGTTTGTAATAAGGAATTTTAGGGGGTGTTATAAACTGCCCCTATAGCTGTCTACAAGGGTGTTTAGAACCACCCTAAAAGTCACTTTTTTGGGTGGGAGGACCCACCCCTAAAAGTCATTTTTAGCATCAGTTTTGATCTCTTCCAGAACCACCCTTAAAATTCCAAACCTTTGGAATCGGTGCTATTTGGGGAGGTTTTGTTAATATTTTACCCACAAGTTTGTAAGATGGAGTTTTAGGGGGGGTTTAGAACCACCCCTTAATCACCTACGTGGGGATTTGAAATCACCCTTGTAGGTACCTACAAGAGGGAATTGTAACCACTCTCAAATGCTTGTAATACATACTTTTAGGGGTGGTTGGAACCACCCCCATAAGTGTCTACAAAGGGGGTTTAGAACCACCCTTAAAAGTCACTTTTTTTTGGGGGGGGGGGGGGGGTTAGAACCACCCGCCCAATCAAAATTTGTGTAACCAACCAGCTCTAGCTCGGAGTCTGCAGCATAGTGAATGACGTAGGTCCAGGTTCCCTGAATATACTGGAGGATCCTCTTGGCTGCCTTCCAATGAATATCATGAGGCTGCTGCATGTATCTTGACATAGCATTCATGGCATAATAGATATCAGGTCGATAATGAGTCAAGTAGAGCAAGCTACCTATCAGCTGTCGATAAAATACTGCAGTCCATGGGAGGTGTGATTTTTCCTTCTTCAAGGCTGATCCATGAAAGGAAAGGGAATGGAGCAGCCTTACATTTAGCCATGTTAAACTTTACTAACAGTTCTGATATGTATTAGGACTGAGTGACCATTATCCCATCAAAATTTTTCTCAATTTTGAGCCCAAGAAATTGCTTTAAGAGCCCCAAATCGCTCATTTCAAATGCATTGTGGAGAGCAGTTTTGATGACTGAAATAGAAGTAACTGTGCTACCTGTAATTAGTAAGTCATCAAAATATAAAACAATAATAATCAAATGAACATCAGACTACTATATATACACATTCAGATCTGATTTACAACTTTGGAAGTTTTACGAGAGAAGTAAGGCATCCATCTTGGAATACCACTCTCTTGGGGCTTATTTTAACCTGTATAGTGACTTCTTTAGCTTGAAAAACAAAGATGGATCACAAATGCAGCCCTCAGGCTGCTTCATGTATATCTCCTCATGAATATCTCCATGTATAAAGGTAGACTTAATATCCATATGATGCACTTCCCAGTGCTCAAATGCTGAAATTGCCAAAACTAGGCGGATGGAGCCCATTTTTGCAACCGGTGCAAAAGTCTCATGGTAGTCCACACCTTGGACCTGGGAGAAACATTTTTCCACCAGCCTTGCATTATATTTGTAGATGCTTCCATCATCAGCAAACTTAGTCTGAAACACCCACTTGCATTGAACCAATTTCCTCCCCGGAGGAAGAGAAACTTCCCAAGTAGTGTTTTTCTGAAGAGAATTCATCTCTTTATCCGTGGAAACTTGCCATATTGGATCCTTCTGATCATGGTAGTAAGACTTAGGGTATAAAATTATCATCAAATAACAATATTTATACAGCAAATAATCAGGACAAGAGAGCGCAATACCTGCTCTTTGGAAATCAGACTGGATTCTCCTTGGATCATCCAGATTTCCAATGTTATCTCCTGCGGAGGAGAGTGTCTGTCGGGCCCAAGTTGAGAGATGATTTTGCACTTCAGGTTCTGATTCAGAATCTAATGTTTTCTGTAAACTGATATCATAAATCAGAGGATCCAAATCAGGGTCATCACCCCCAATTACATCATCCAAATATTCAGTAGAATAGGAAGGAAATTCAACAATTTTCTCCTTCACTAGTTCTACCTCCTGAAGAGGCTCATCGAACTTGACACTCCTTTAAATGATCATATGTTTTGTTTTGATATCCAGCAACGTGAAACCTTTATATTCATCAGGATATCCAATAAATATACATTCGATGCTTTGCAGTTGCAAAGACGTCCTTTTATCAAGCGGAATTCAGGCCCATGCAGTGGACCCAAACACCCTCAGATTTGACACATTCGGCTTGTGTCCAAAATATGATTCGAAATGGGTCTTCCCTTTCATGGATGAGTGTGGAACTCTGATCTGAATATATTCTGCAGCATGCATGAATTCCTCCCACAAACTTGCAGCCAACTTCTTTGTTTCCAACATACAGGTGGTCATCTCCTTGAGAGACCGATTTTTCCTCTCCGCTGCACCGTTCTGCTGGGGAGTGTAGGGGACTTAATGTTGGATCTGAATACCAATTTGGGAACATATATGTAGTAACTCATTATTAACATACTCCCCACCATCATCAAATATCAAAATATTGATCTTTTTTCCAGATGCATTCTCAATCAAGGCCTTCAATTTAGTAAATTTTTCCAAGACTTCTGACTTCTTTTTAATAAAAAAGACCCACGTATATCTGGAAAAGTCATCAATGTAAGTTAGAACATACCTTGATCCATTCATGGATGTGATAGGCATGGGACTAATGATATCATAATGTATCGGTCCCAAGATGCATGATGCTCGGCTTGCATTCCCTCGATCGAACTTATGCTTAGGGTGCTTTCCATCAACACAGCCCTTGCAAATTCTAGTGGTAGCTTTGATGACCGGGAGGCCTTCAACCATAGAATTATTTTGTAATTGATACACGTATTTGAATTTCAGGTGGTTGAGCCTCTCATTCCAGAGTCTACTAACTTCATTTCCATGATTCAGCAATGCGGTGGGCTTTGCATCCGCCACAAAATGGGAGAACTCGTAGGCTTTTGCATGATGGTTTGCAAGGCCTTTTGCTACAAGTTTTCCAGATGCAAGTTCTATGATCTCTACATCATCTGGGCTGAAGGAGACTCTTTTGGTAAATCCCGTATGTGTCATTTGATAAACACTTAGGAGGTTTGATGCAAGAGATGGTACATACAGAACATTGGAAAAATATCCATGCTCAAGATCTACAGTACCTTGTCCTTCGGATATGATTGTGGAGTCATCTCCCATGTGGATGGGAATGGATTTTCTGGTCTCCAAAGATGAGAAGGAGTCTCTTTTAGCCATCATGTGGTTCGAATCTCCAGAATCTATCAAGAGTGCTTTGGAATTCGAAGTGCTTGCCATGAGGGCATGACCTCTTTCATGCTGTGGTTCCTGATCTTGTTGATCTCTCCTTTGAAATCTTTCCAGAAGATTTATGTGATTTTTCTCAAGAAGAGAAGTAGCTTCATCAAGTTTCTTTTTCATGTAAACATGTTCAGGGTGGAATCCCTTCCTGTAGTATGAACACGACTTTTTCCTTTCCATGATTCCCTTTGATTTTTTTCTTCTTTGAGCTGGAAGGCTCTTCATGCTCCTGGTTTTCAAATTTAGGATTAGGAGCTTCAAATTTGGTTTTTGGGTTATTTTGATGCTTTCCTTTACCCTTCAGATATTTGGGCCCCGAGACATGGAGGGATTGATGAAGAGAGGATCTGATGATCCCTATCTAGACAAGCTTATCATGTTCACTTCTTATGGACTCAATGAAGTCATTGAGTGAAGGCATCTTCCATCCAGGGGTTGTGAGCTTCCCTGCACATAATGTAGAGACAAAAACTAAATAATCAGCTCCAAATTTGGAGAGTATGGTGAGGATGAGCTGATCATCCTCCTTCTCCACCTTACATTGCTTCAACAGTAATACAATGTGCTTGAACTTTGTGAAAAAATCATTTAAGGTCTCGAAATCAGAAGGCTAGAGAGACATCAACTAGTTTTCAAGCTGGTATACTACCAAATCATCCTATTTTCCATACAGGGTTTCCAATTTGTCCCAAATTTCCTTTGGAGTCTTCAATCCCAGGATATGGAAAAGAAGATCACAGGAAACAGAGAGGAACAAGAATCTGAATGCTTCATCTTTCTTGTTCAAGAATCTAGCTTTGTCTGTCACATAAGAAGTCTCTTCTTCGGTGTCCATAGTGACCCTATAGAGTTCTCTAGCATGTAGTTGGATCTCCATGTCTCCTTTCCATGAATGGAAATTGAATGGAGTCAAGAGTCCAATGGAAGAAGCCATTTCAAATTGCTAGAGTGAATGCTTTCACCTGTTAAAACCTGTAAATCACAAAAAAGGGGCACCATAAGTTCAAACAACCTGCACATTTTAGGCTTTCATCACACCCATCATAGTTGATCAAGCAAGCTTGACCAACAATTCATTAACTTGGGGTATTAAGTGGTAAGCCTTGGCTTCTGGTGCAGTGCTGGATTTTTGAGCTTTTGCTCAATTTTTCATGCAAGATCTGTCAAAAACCATGTTTGAGAGATCTGATCTTCATCCGACTATGAGCTTTGATACCATATTAATTTGTCACAGTGGTGTAGGACCTGTAAACACAGTCTCACAAAGAATATAGACAATTAAGCATAAAATTGGCAAAAATGGTGCTGCAATGGAAGTAGTATCTCTGTATAATCAATGAATAATACTCTACAATGATCATGCAAGGTGCATGGATTCCAATACAATTTGAATTCCCAAGGAGGTCATTCAAATTGAATGAATGGGTGTAGCTTAACTGACTATAAGCCACAGTAAACACACTAGTTAACCAACTGATCAAGTGCCGATTGACTCAACTGAGTCCTAACTGAAGTCGGACTGCAATGGATGACTGATTCTAACTGAAAGTAGCTTTGAAACATGTCACTACATGCCAATCAACAAGTGGTAGCGCATCATTAACTCCAATGAACCCCAATGAGGTTAACTGAAGTCAAATTTGCCATCAGAGGTGGTTGGAGGCGCCCCTGTTGAGTCCAGTTCATTAAATATTAATAAAAATAATCAATATAATGAATGGAGGTGCCTTCACCACTTAAATTAACTGATTGTAACAATCAGTTAACAATTAAGTGCATTTATGACACTCAAATCACCCAGAGTGCTCTAGTTAGCCTCCCCGAATGAAGGAGAAGGCTTAGTTGGCCTCATTGACTAAAGGTAGGCGTGGGTGTGCTCATGCTAATGTCATAGTGTGCTCATCTGATGTCGATTAAGTCAATAAAACTTCGAATTATGGTTTAACAAGGTCAAATTGACCAAATTAAGTGTGCATGGTGGGTAAATGTCTCCAACACTCCCCAAAGGGAACTTTTAGGGGCAGTTTTGATCTCTTCCAGAACTGCCCCTAAAATTCCAAACTTCTATTGTTGGTTCTATTGGGGCCTATTTTGTAAAGATCGCATCCAAATCCAAAACCGACCCCAAAAGTGACTTTTGGAGGCGGAAGAAACCCCCCCTAATCATCAAATTTCTTGTAGTGATAGTTGAGATACATTCTCCAATTCCTATCCTTCTTTGATATTATGTGTTGAAGAGTGTATCTTAGATAAGAACTTTTACATAGGTTAAGTGTGAACATGCTGAAAGTAGTTCAAGTTAACTCTATTTTGTAACACTTTAGGAATAAAGTGAAAGTATTATATTTAGTTGATTTAGTATAATAGCGTGTAATTATACATCAACAATTTAGATTAATCTCAATCGTACATCTCTCTATGAGATTAGGTTTTTGGTAGGTTATGGTTTCATCTCAAGTATAAAAGCTCTCTATGATATTGGGGTTTTGGTAGGTTAAGGTTTCATCTCAAGTATAAAGGCATGACAAGATAGAGTGTTAAGACAAGTTTTTGTTTGATAAGAATAGTGATCAAAAGAGGGAAAGTATAGTGCATCAGTTGGGAGGAAGATACCATACACCAGTATTATATAGTGAAATCATATACAAGATATGTATAGTTGTAATGATTCACATAGTAGTTTGTACAATTGTACATATCAGTACACCATGTTTGTACAATCATATGAATAGATTTGTATAGGGCCATACAAAACCAATAGTTGGTTCCTCATTTTTCATGCAGGTCATACCTCTCTTTATTATGTTGCACACCTCTAGTTGGGGTGATTTTTGTATGCCACATAGATGTAGGTTTTAAGAATCTATGAATGTTTCCATGTAATCTTTGATTAAGTTAATAATAAGTCAATTTCAAGGAGAAAATCCATATGCATGTGTGAAATTCTTTACATTTCAGCTATTTACTTTCCATTTTGATGTGTGATTGTTTCTACGTGAAGAAGGTAATTTTGTACAATAAAATAACTTTCTTGTTTAGTTAAGAACATAAGGAAAATTATCACCTATGGTTTGGAATTTTCACATGGCATCAGATCCACTTAGATTGAGAGAATTTGAAGCGTTTACAATAGTGGATCAATTTCCAGAACCAACTATTGGGAACCAATAATAATAGTTAAATGGTTTCAAATGTAGTGATTGTCAAATTTTGGAGTTTGTGTGTTAGAGCTTGATTATGGCATCAACTAGCCTCAAGTTTGAAGATAGACTAGAAGGTTCCTCACATTTTCTATCATGGAAAGTTAGTGTAACTCTTCTATTATAAGAAAATGATCTTTAGGATATCGTCAAAGTTGTAGTCACTACATTGACATATTTGTGCAATTTCAAGAAAGAAGTGAAATCCAATATAATGTTAATGGATTATATAAAGGATCATTTGATCCCTCGTATATTCGAGAAGAACACAAAAAAGGAGTTCTTCGATGCTTTGATTACCATTTACCAAAGTGAGAACAACAATAAGAAGACGATATTCCATAACAAACTTAGATTGATAGATGTGACTAGATCTAACCATTACCAGTTACTTGATGAAGATCATGCATATTTACAATCAACTTGCAGTAATTGGGGAGAAGATTGAAAACAAACAACTAGTGAATTGGGCACTAAATGGGTTCTCATATCAATGTGAAACATTTTTCTAGGGATTTTGTGCTTGAGAAAATATTCCTTCATTGAAATAACATGGTATAATTATATCCGGTAGGAACCTGGATGGAATCATATGCCAACTAGCAAGGAGGTGACAATGACCATGCCCTATTTGGTCAAACAAATAAGGGAATAATTAAAGGACCCAACAAGGGTAAGGAAAAGGTTGAGAAGTAAACCTCATGGACAAGGAATATAGAATTGAGTAAAACCAAGTTCTTAATATGTCATAAGCATAACCATTATGCATCATGGTGTCTATATTGGAAGTGTAAAGGGAAGTAGCAACCTCCACTAAAACTCATATTAACAAGTTTTCCTCCAAGTTTGATAAGGATTTCTTGATGGTATCTTTCATTTCTATTGAAATTGTTCTAAGGAACACTTGGTATTTGTATAGAGGGGAATATAGGCATATGAAATTATCCTTAGAGTTATTTTCAAGTATAAAATAGAGCATATTAGGATTTTAGGTCAATATCAGTGATGATATTAAGTATATAGTAGTAGGAGTTCATACCATTCCTTTCACACTCCAATGAGGAAACTATTTAGACTTTGATAGTGTGTTGTTTTTTCTAGGTCTTAGGAATATTTTGCATTCAATTTTAGTCATGAAAGATAAGGTATTTGTAGTAGATTTCAAGAACCAACAAGTCCTTATAAGACCAAAGAAGTTTATCCCAAAATTAGTTTAGGTGATATGGATTATCGAAGGAAACTTATACAAGTTGTAGGGTGAACTTGTTCAATCCCTAGTTCATAACATGAAAAAATTGTCTAAGTTATGCCACAAGAGGATGGGGCACTTGCATCATAGTGAAATACCCATTCTATTGGAGATTATAAGTCTTCTGAAGTTCAACATTGATCACTGGGGAGTATGTAGTGGGTACTTTATTGGAAATCATTCCAAGGATAATCTTCCAACCAATGAGCATAAATCTAAGGTCATTCAAGACCCAGTTCACTCAAATGTATGTGAATTGACATCAATAACATCAATCTTAGGAAGAATGTACTATGTTTCCTTCATTGAAGACTTCTCTTGCAAAAATTAGATCTACTTGCTAAACAATAAAGATGAGGTCTTTAGTAGGTTTCAAGAGTTCAAATCTCTAGTGGAAAACCATACAAGGAAGAATATTAAAGTTTTGAGTATAAAATGGGGGTGAGTATACCTCCAAGAAGTTCAATAGTTTCTACAAGGATATAGGAAACAAGAGAGGGTTAACGTTTTTTGTACCACACACAACTGAATGGAGATGTAGAACATAATAAAATACCCATCATAGGAGATTCTAATTATCGACACTAGAAGATACATTGATCATTGGTGTGAAGCCATAGGTGAATCATTTTCACATATTTGGTTGTCTAGTTTTGTTATGCGACCAAGTCCCAAAAATAACATAAAAATAGCAAAAATAGAGCAGAAGAGAGTAATCCATGCCTTATTAATGAAGAGCTTAGATGAATAGAAATCATTTTCTATGGAGGAACCTTATTAAACAATGTACTATGTACCCAAGACAAGACAAGATATGATTATGACTAAAATGAAAATATCTCCTTCTTATATATAGGAGACAAAGGTGCACAATAACAACTAATAGACCCCATTCGACATCAATAATATGTAATACACCACAATATAGGGGTTCATATTCCACTATATAGGGGGGGATGTGCCCAATATTTAGGGATTAACATGCCCCTCCCCTTTATACAAGTGTTGTCCTCAACACTTGGGTAGCTGTGGATGCATCTGTATGAAGCACTTGTCTTCCCATGCCGAATATGCAACTGGTAAGTTCTTCCACTTGATGAGGTACTGATTAATAACCTGATTTCATAGTTTTTTGGTCCTTGTTTTGATGATTTGTTTAGGGTCCTGTACAATTTTCCCTTCTTCAAAACACCTTTGTTGATGAACTTGATTTGGTTGTCCTTTCATCATGTTTTGTGACATCTTCATGATTTGGAGAACTACTTGATAGTGCTCTATGTGAACTACCACTGCTTTAACTATATATTTTCTTGTCACTGCTTCATCTATATGATCCATTTCATTCTTCTAGCCATAGGGGTCCCTATAAGGTATGCTTCTATAAGGAACTCTTCCCAAAATTAAGTAAATAGCATGGTCCAAATATCAAACAAGTGGAATATCTTCAAATACCTTGGAAGGATTATTAAGGACCCTTTGGAAATATGGGAAAATAGGAGCCTTATATATTTGAATATCTAGAGAGCATAATTGTGTAATTACACCTTAGTTTCCTTTATTTTACAATTTTGTCATACCAATAGAGTGGATCAGCTTTCTTGGTTTCCCTATAATACCATTTAACAAAAGTTTTTTCCTTCCCAAGAAATTTCATGAAAAGATTTTGGAAATTAAAATCCATCGTTCCCAAGGATTGTAACCATTTAATGCCTAATACAACACCAACACCACCCATTGGGAAAGAAATCATGGGACTATTCAATACACATTCCCCCATAGTAATATTGATATTATGGCATTTTCCTAAACAATTGATGGCTCCTCCATCCACAATCATTACTTTGAATTCTAGTTCTCATGGATATACAAAGCAATTGAGATATTTGGCTACTTTATAGTGAATGGAATTATGAGTGCTACCAGTATCAATCAACACTATTGCCTTTTTATTTTTATTTTATATCCTTCATTCTTGAGAGTTTGAGGAGTGCTAATTCCAGCCAAAGCATGACAATATATGGTGGGATTAATCACTTCTAGTTTGTCCCCTTGCAGTGGTTCTTGTTCTTTTTGTTCTTTCTCTTCACATCTATGTGGAATCATTTATTTTCTCCACACTTATGACCCCTACTGTACTTGATGTCATAATTAAATCATAGACATTTCACTCTTATTTCCTCTTGTTGTTGAGGTGTCAAACTCTGAGGTTGGTTAGAAGGAACATCATTCTCTCTGTATGTGTTGGAAGTGGTATTTCTAGTGTCCCTTGCCATATTTTTACTTTCAACCTTCCTTTCCATCATGAAATCCTTCTCCAAGGATGGTGGTTCGAAGAGATGCACCTTATGTTGAATGTTATCCTTCAAGATTCCAATAAAGACATCCAACAAATTATCTTTAGAAATATTCTTCACTCTGAGACTTAGCTACTGAAATTGCTTGATGTGATGTGCTCTATAATTGGACTTATTTGCTTGAGATTTACCAACTGGCTAAAGAAGGTGTTATTATTTATATCCCCATAATGTGCTATCAATTCTTTTGTGAATATATACAAAGAGATAATAGAGTCCTTTTTACGATCACAAATCCATTGGTACCATACAAAGTAATTAGGTTCTAAGTATAAGGATGCAATAATTACCTTTTTCAAAGTTGGAACCTAGTGTAGATCAAATAATTGCTCCATCTAAAAAATCCATATGATTGGATCCTTTCCATCAAAAATTCTCATGTCAATCTTGGGGATAAAGTAGTTCCTTCGAATTGAGTTGAACCCATGAAGATGCAGTAAATCATCACCTTTCAGATACTCAAATTTTTTATTCTCCAACTGTTTTTCAATTTCCTCAATACATGACTGAAATAAGTCCCCTTTTTCCTCCTTATCCTTTTCTTGGGTAGATGAATGAGGAATACAATATTCTTTATCAATTCTTTCAATTATTGTATATCTTCTTTACTAGCCATCCCCTTGAAATCATCTTTACTAGCCATGCCCTTGAGATCATCTTTACTATCCATCCCTTTAATCATATCTTCCAACTTGGACACTCTAAAATATATGTCTTCCATTTCATCATATGTTGGGGATGAATCCTCTGGTGGTTTGAGTGAAGTGTGATTTTTACCACTTCAATTTGGTTTCATTTTGAACAATAAATATATATCACACCTTATGATTTACCACGAATAGATCCTTCTACTCAAAGATATTCAAATTCAAAATGACATTCATTTTTCAAACCCTTCCATAGAATACTATTTTAGGGTCAACTTGTAACAAAGGTAAAATTTCAATTTTGACTCCTCTTGGTCTAAAACATCGGCCTATGGTACCCTAATGTGTCATTTTTCCAATTCGTTAGGTTTGACCTAATTTTGATGTGCCAATAAAAATTTATTACAAACATCCCAACACTACTTATTCTTAGCCTATCTAGAAGAGCGAACTTGTACAATATTCCATGTGTCCAATATTTCATTTCTGCAGCTGAAAACCCTACCACAGATACCCTGGTCATTACTCTTTCTAATGAAAAAGGTCTATCACTCAATTTGGATCTTGTATCCCTCATATATGACCTTTTCCCCCAGAACACCTGTTTTAGACTAGTCAAAAACCCTATATTCCTACAAAAATATATCCTAAAATGTAATGTACTAGGATCTTAATTTCACACTGGATATAACTCGACCTATTTTAGAAGTGGGTTTTTAACCTCGATATATGAATCCTTGTAGAAAAAAAATTGTAGTGAAAATTCCAAGATGACTCATTTTGTAGAAGCCAATCCCAAGGAAAGAGCTATGATACCAAATGTTATGCAGCCAAGTCCTAGAAATAGAATAAAAATAGAATAAATAGAGCATAATAGAGTAATTCACACCTTAATAATGAATAATAGAGATGATTATCAATCCTCTTTGATGTAGGATCCTCCTTACACAATGTACTATGTACCCAAGACAAGACAATATACAATCATGACTAATATGAAAATATCTCCTTCCTATATATAGGAGACAAGGGTGCACAATAACAACAAATAGACCCCACCGACATCAATAATGTGTAATTCACCACAATATAGGAGGTAATACGCCACTCTATAGGGGGGTTGATTCACAATATTTAGGGATTAACAATTTTATATCCATACCATTGGAGAAGAGAACCAAGTTTGATCCCTCCAGTATGATGGGTTTGTTTGTTGGTTACACCAAAACGTCAAAGGACTACAAGGTATTTAATATAGAGAAGAAAAATATATTCATAAGTAGGGATGTAAAAATTGAGGAACACTTTACATGCAAGTATTCTTATGTGTCTATTCCATTAACAAAGGATGTGACATAGGAAGATTCAAAGGTTGATTTAGGGTCACCAATGACATCAATTTTAGGGAAGGATCCTTTAGGTGTGGATGAGGAGCCACCATATCCTACCGTTTCTGTCAATAGATCTTGGTGGTTCACTCAAACATTAAGAGTTTCTCATGAGCATGTTCAGGATCCTAGGAGCACATTCAAGGAGAGAAAAGCTTGGAAAAATGTTTAAACTACATGTAATTAATGACCAACATCATAGATTTTGAGCCTTCCATTTTACAAGAGGAAATAGAGAAACATGTATAGAGGGATTCCATGGTTATTACCCCTTCATCATAAAGAATGATGTATGGAACATAGTGTGCTATCTATGAGAAGAGATGTGGCTACTATGCTCATCCATGCCAAGATGAACACAAAATGAGGCCCAAATGGCATATTTATAATAAGCACGAGGGAGAGAACCCAAAAAGTCCAAAACATAACCCTAGAAGATGAACTATCACAAAGTTTGCAGCCCCAAGGTGGTTAGTTGAACAATCAAATTCCTAGAGTCATTAAATTTTGCATAAGATTTTCGATTTGGGCACTCGATAGCCCATTGGAAAGGTCTATTCAAGATTTATATATCTATAATGGGGTCAAATGCATCCCATTTGAAACCATTTGTCTCCTCAAATTGCCAAAAAACGTCGTTTAGGGCCTAAAAATGGTTCCGAAATTTTGGGACCCGAAAAAATGTAGAAAAATAACTAGGAAACTACCACAATGGAAAAATGTTTTGAGCCAGTGGAATAGGTGGGTGTCCACGGATATCCATCTGGATCAATCCTCCCCCGTTAGAAATCAATGGTATCCATTGCGTCAAATCTAGTATCATATCTCAAACTATATGTTGAGTTGATCTCCTGGTGCGGCATTTTCTGAAGTGAAGAGGTTTCCTTTCTTTGACATCTTCAGATCGTTACACTTATTGTTGATGGATGCATTGGAATTATTCAATAATTTTGGTTGTTGTGTCATCATTGGTTTGAACCGATACAGATGATTTATTCCTGGAGGAGCACCATGAATGCAATATGTCCTTGCATCGTAGAGGTAATTGGATAGATGAGGAAACAATGACATCGTTTTCTTCTTGTGTCTGATGAATAGAGACACCCTATGTAGAGGGTGTGGAGGTATCTGTGATCTAATTTTCTCTTTCATAGGAAATTGTGAAGAGGGATAATTTCCCGTTGTGGGAGCTTATCTTCCTACCCTGTGAGATTGTGGCAGGTGCAAATGTCTTTAGTATCCGATAGAGTTGTCCTTCTAAAGTGATAATTACATTGCAAGGTCATGAATCATATACAACATGACACTCCCACATATATGAATGTCCTAAAAGAACATCGCAAACTTCAGTTGGGGCCACATCACATAGTACCTTGTCTTTGAAAGGGTTGATGCCATATGGTAGGAGGCATTGGTCAGTAATGCAGATACCTCATCCTTGGATTAGCCAATCGATGTTGTAGGGTTGCAGGTGTGGTGTTTTTGGAACATCCAATATCTTGATGACTTCTGCTGATATTAGGTACTTTTAACTGCAGTTGTCTACAACAAAATGTAGTCGGATTCCCTTTATCCACATATAGAAAAAATAATAATGGGTTCTGCATCAATGATTTGCTTCTCATGATCCATGGCAGTGATATTGGGTTCTAAATCAGAATCGGGATCTGATTATGGATATTTTATCTCGGCCAACAATGATTTCTTTGAGTGGCATTCATCAGTGTTGTGCTAGGGGATTTTGTGGAACTCGCACCACTTCTCGGTGTCCTTTGTATTTCCATTACCCTTCTTTGCTGGCGGTGGATATTGGTTGTCCTTTCCTTGTCCTGTGTTCTGTGGGCCAGGGTTTCCCTTGCCTTGCTTCTGCAGTGGGTCCGCATGTCCAAAGTCTCACTTGTTCTTTTGTCAAAATTTCTCCTCGATTTTGACAACATACCGATACAAATATCCAAGTGAAAACATGTCTAGGAAGTCCATCTTGGTTTGGATGTACCAATGTATGCCATTGCGATATTTCAGTATTAGGTGCTGCTCAGAGTCCTTGATACCTATATTTGTATGCAAGGTATGAAATTTGTTGGTGATTTAGACACTGTCTGGTCCCTTTCTTGACGCATAATGGTCCAATTTGTGTACTGGTCATCATAGTTTCTTACATAGTAATATTGTTCCTTAACGACATCTATGAAAGACTCCCAAGTGGGATTTGTCTCAAAAATTCTAGAATTGTCTGATGATTTTTTCTCACAATAAGTATCCCACCAATTTTGGACATGGGGGGGCACTTTAAGGAGCACATAGGTGATCTTTTCCCTATCAAAAATATTGTAGACATAGAAATACCATTTTAGAACATTCAACCACTTATCCAGGGCATCGAAATTGATTTGGCCTTCAAATAAAGGAATATCAAAGTTAACTTGCACCTTGAATGGGGTTTCATCTCTGAAATTCTTTCTCTTTGAAGGTGCATTCGCCACTGTCGACATTCATAGAAGGATTTGGGCGAAGCTATCCATCATCTCGTTCCTTTGTTGCATGAGGAATTCCTCGAGCAATGATTTGATAGGATCTCCTGCTCCATCATATCTCTTTTCTTCCGCCATGGGAGGTTATTTGGGGCGGTGAGAGTGATTTTCCCCAAGTGAAACTAGTTCGATACCAAACTCTCTATACCCTAACCTCGTCGAGGACATACACCGAGAAAACAATCAAAGAGTAGATTTCTCTAATATCACTGATCCATATTTATGTGTGAACAAAATGAAAGAATAGATATATAATCATAAAAACATACATATTGCAATGAAAACAGAGGTACAATAAACACATATTCAATTAAATGGGAGAAATAGAACAGTCTGTAAATACAACAACTAGAATGGTGGTAGCTATCTCTGAGAAGAGATGTGGATGCTACGCTCATTTGTGCCAAGATGAATACAAACTGACTCTCCCAAATGGAATATTTATAATAAGCATGAGGGAGAGAACCCAAAAAGTCCACTACATAACCCTAGAAGATGATCTGTAATAAAGTTTGTGGCCCCAAGGTGGTTAGTTGAATAATCAACTTCGCGAGGTCATAACGTTTGCATACAATCTCTGATTTGGGTGCTTGATAGCCCATTGGAAAGGTCTATCCGAGATTTACATCTATTAATATGCTGAAATGCATGTTGATGGAAAACATTTGTCCCCTCCAAACACCAAAACATTTCATTTAGGGCCTCAAAACAACTCTGGAAGTTTGGGACCTAAAAAGCTGTAGAAAAATAACTCGAAAACTGCCACAATGGACAATTGTTTCTGTAGTTGGAATAGGTGGGTGGCCACTGATATCCATATAGATAAATCCTCCCCCATTAGTAAGTACTGGTATCCATTGTGTCAAATCCCGTATGATATCTTGAACTGTGTGTTGAGTTGATCTTTTGGTGCGACATTTGTTGAAGTGAAGAGGCTTCCTTTCTTTGAAATCTTTAGATTGTTGTAATTCCTATTGATGGATGCATTGGATATGTTCAACAATTTTTGTTATTGTGTCATCCTTGGTTTGAACCAATATGGATGATTTCTTCTCGGAGGAGCACCTTGAATGCATGGCCTTGCATCGCAGAGGTACTCAGATAGATGAGGAAACAATGAATTTGTTTTCTTCTTGTGTCTGATAAATAGAGACATTATGTGCAAAGGGTGTAGAGGTCTCTATGATCTGATGTTCTTATTCAGAGAAAATTGTGAAGAGGGATAATTTCTTGGTGTGGGAGCTTATCTTCCTACCCTACGATATCGTGGCAGGTGCAACTGTCTCTGGTATCCAATAGAGTTTTCTTCCCAAAGTGACATTGACACTGCGAGGTCATGACTCATATACAACATGAGGCTTTCACATGTATGGTTGTCCTAAGAGAACATAACAAACTTCAAGTGGGGCCACATCACACACTACCTCGTCTTTGAAAGGATTGATGACATATGGTAGGAGGCATTGTTGAGTAATGCAGATACCTCATCCTTGGCTTAGCCAACAAATGTTGTAGAGTGGCAGGTGTGGTGTTTCCGAAAATATCCAATCTCTTCATGACTTCTACTAAGATCAAGTTTTTTTAGTTTCTATTGTCTACAAAAAAATGTATTGGGATTCCCTTTACCCACATTTGCGAGTGGAATAGGCGCTCCTCTGCCTATGGCTCTTCAGGATCCTCTGGTTGAATTTGTGTGGTGATAACAATAACAGTGGGTTCTGCATCAATGATCTACTTCCCACGATCCTCGACCATGACATTGGGTTCTGAATCAAAATCAGGATCTGGTTTTACAGATTTGGTGGCAGGGAATGGTTGTCATTCCATTACCCTTCTTTATTGGTGGCAGGGAATGTTTGTCATTTCCTTGTCTTGTGTTATGCAAGCTAGTGTTTTCATTGCCTTGATTTTGTGGTGGGTTCACAAGTCCAAAGTATTGCTTGTTCTTTCGTCAAAATTTCTCCTTGATTTTGATTGCATATCGATAGATAGATCCAAGTGAAGAGATTTCTAGGAAGTCCATCTCGATTAGGATTTACTGATGTAGGCCACTACAATATTTTAGTATTAGGTGTCACTCGAAGTCCTTAATACCCAGCTTTGAACGCAAGGTATGGAAGTTGTTGTTGTACTTTGGCATCGTCTGGTCCCTTTCTTGACGTAGAATGGTCCATTTTGTGTACTGGTTGTCATAGTTTCCCACAAGGTAATACTATTCCTTGACAACATCTATGAAAGAATCCCAAGTGGGATTTGTCTCAAACATTTCAGATTTGTCTAATGAGTTTTTCTCCCAATAAGTACCCCACCAATTTTGGACATGGGGGATTGCCTAAAGGAGCGAAAAGATGACATTTTCAATGTCGAAAAAATTGTGGATAGAGAAATACCTTTCTAGAACATTCAACCACTTATCTAGGGCATCGGCATTGATTTGGACTTCAAATAAAGTAATATCAAAGTTAAAGTGTACCTCGAATAGGGCTTCATCTCTGAACTACTTGCTCATTGAAGGTACATTTTCCAATGTCGGCATTCATAGAAGGATTTGAGCAAAACTATCCATCATCGCGTTCCTCTATCGTGTGAGGGCTTCCTCGAGCAAAAATTTGATAGGATATCTGGCTCCATCATGTCTCTTTTCTTCTACCATGTGAGGCTGTTTGGGGCGGCAAGAGTGATCTTCCCCAAGTGAAACTAGTTCAAGACCAAACTCTCTATACCCTGAACTTGTTGGGGACATGCATCAAGAAACGGTCAAAGAGCATATTGCTCTGATACCAGTGATCCATATTTATGTGTGAATGAAATGAAAGAAAATATATATAATCATAAACAAAGACATATTGCAATGAAAACAGAGGTATAGTAAACACATTCTATTAAATGGCAGAAATAGAACAGATTGTAAATACAATAACTAGAATGGTAGTATTTATCTCTGAGCAGAGATGTGGCTGCTACACTCATTCGTGCCAAGATGAATACAAAATGAAGGCCAAATGGCCTATTTATAATAAGAATGGGTGTGAGAACCCCAAAATTCCAAAACATAACCCTAGAAGATGAATCGTCATAAATTTTGTGACACCAAGGTGCTTAGTTGAACAATCAACTTCCAGGGGTCATAACTTTTGCATACAATCTTTGTTTTAGGCGCTCGATAGCACATTGGAAAGGTATATTTGAGATTTACTTATTTTTACTAATACCAAATGCATACTGATGTCAACCATTTGGCCCCTCTAATAATCACAAATTGTCGTTTAGGGCCTCAAAACAGCTTCGAAAGTTTGAGACCCAAAAAATTGTAGAAAAATAACTAAGAAAATGCCACAATGGACAATGTTTTTGAGCTAGTGGAATAGGTGGGTGGCCACCAATTTCCATCTGAATCAATCCTCTCCCCTTAGGAATAAATGGTATCCATTGCATCAAATCCCGTATTATATCTAGAAATGTCTGTTGAGTTGATCTCCTGGTGCGACATTTGCTGAAGTGAAGAGGCTATCTTTCTTTGAAATCTTCAGATCGCTATAATTGTCGTTGATGAATGCACTGGAATTGTTCAACAATTTTGGTTGCCATGTATTCCTTGGTTTGAACTGATCCGAATGATTTCTTCACGGATGAGAACCTTAATGCATTGCCTTGTATCATAGAGGTACTCAGATATATGAGGAAACAATGACTTTGTTTTCTTTTAGTGTATGATGAATAGAGACACCCTATGCAGAGGGTGGGAGGTTTCTAAGATTTGATGTTCTCCTTTAGAGACAATTGTGTAGAGGGATAATTTCCTAGTGTGGGAGCTTATCTTCCTACCCTGTGATATTGTGGCAAGTGCAACTGTCTCTAGTATCCGATAGAATTTTCATCCCAAAGTGAAAATGACACTGCAAGGTCGTGAATTATATACAACATGATGCTTCCACATATATGGTTGTCCTAAAAGAACATCGCAGACTTCAAGTGGGACCATGTCACACAATACCTCTTCCTTTAAAGGCTTGATTCCATATGGTAGGAGGCATTGTTGAGTAATCCATATACCTCGTCCTTGTCTTAGCCAACCAATGTTGTAGGGTTGCGGGTGTGGTGTTGTCAGAAGATCCAATATCTTGATGATTTCTGCTAATATCATGTTCTTTTGGCTGTCGTTGTCTACAAAAAAATGTAGATAATGACATATTTGATCTCGACCACCAATGAATAGTTTGAACGGTATTCATCAGTGTTGTTCGAGGGGATGCTGTGGAACTCACACCACTTTCCAGTGTCCTTCTTTGTATTTCCAGTACCCTTCTTTGTTGGCAGCATGGATTGGTTTTCCTTTCCTTGTCCCATGTTCTACGAGTCAAGTTTTCCCTTGCCTTGCTTCTGCAATGGGTTCACAGGTCCAAATTATCTCTTGTTCTTTTGTTGAAATTTCTTCTCAATTTTGACAACATACCTATAGGCAGATCCAAGTGAAGAGATGTCTAGGAAGTCCATACCGGTTCGGATGTACCGATCTAGGACACTGTGATATTTTAGTATCAAGGGTCACTTGGAGTCCTTGATACCCAACTTTGTACCAGAGTTATGAAAGTTGTTCGTGTACTCTGTCACCGTTTGTTCCCTTTATTGACGCAAATTGGTGCATTTTGTGTACTAGTAATTATAGCTTCCCACATGGTAATATTGGTCCTTAACGACATCTATGAAAGAGGCCCAATTGGGATTTGTCTCAAACATTCAAGACTCGTTTGACGACTTTTTCTCCCAATAAGTGCCCCGCCAATTTTGGACATGGGGGACTTACTTAAAGAGTGCAAAGGTGATCTTTTCCCTGCCAAAAAAATTGTGGATAGAGAAATACCCTTCTAGAACATTCAACCACTTATCTATGCTGTTGACATTGATTTGGACTTCAAATAAAGGAATATAAAATTTCACTTATACCTTGAATGGGGTTTCATCTCCAAAATGCTTGCTCCTTGAATGTGCATTCGCCACTGCGACATTTGTAGAAGGATATGGAAAACTATCCATCCTCTAATTCCTTTGTCACATGAGGGATTCCTAGAGAAACCATTTGATAAGATCTCTTTATTATTCGTCTCTCTTTTCTTGCTCCATGGGAGGTCATTTGCCGTAGAAAGGGTGATCTTCCCAAAGTGAAACTAGTTCGAGACCAAACTCTCTATACCTTGAACTCATCGGGGACATGCACCGGGAAATAATCAAAGAGAAGATTTCTATGAAACCATTAATCCATATTTATGTGTGAACTAAATGAAAGAACAAATATATAATCATAAGCACATACATATTTCAATGAAAACAAAGGTACAGTAAACACATATTCTATTAAATGGTGGAAATAAAACAGATGGTAAATAAAACAACTAGAATGGTGATAGCTATCTCTGAGAAGAGATGTGTCTGCTACACTCATCTATGCCAAGATAAATATAAAATGAGGCCCAAATGACCTATTTATAATAAGAACTAGGGTGATAACCAACAAATTCCAAAACATAACCCTCGAAGATGAACCGCCATAAATTTTGCGGCCCCAAGGTGGTTAGTTGAACAGTCAACTTACAGGGGTCATAAATTTTGCATACAATCTCCGATTTGGGCATTCAATAACCCATTAAAAATGTCTATCCAAAATTTACATATTTCGATTGTGGAAAAATCCATGCCAATATGAGTTATTTGGCTCCTCAAATCTCCAAAAAATGTTGTTAATATCCTGGAAACAACTGCAGAAGTTTTGTACTTGAAAATTTGTAGAAAAATAACTAGGAAATTGCCACAATGGACAATTATTTTGATCTAGTGGAATAGGCAGGTGGCCATCGATATCCATCTATATCAATCCTCCCCCCTTAGGAATCAATGGTATCTATTGCGTCAAATCCTGTATAATATCTCAAACTGTGTGTTGAGTTGATTTGTTGGTGCACCATTTGTTGAAGTTAATAGGATGCCTTTCTTTAACATCTTCAGATCGTTGCAATTGTTGTTGATGGATGAATTGGAATTATTTAACAATTTTGGTTGCTATTTCATACTTGGTTTGAACTGATTCAGATGATTTATTATCGGAGGAGCACCTTGAATGCATGGCCTTACATCGTAGAGGTAATCAGATAGATGAGGAAAAAATGACTTTGTTTTCTTCTTTTGTCTGATGAATAGGGACACCCTATGCAGAGGTTATGGAGGTCTTTGTGATCTGATGCCGTCCTTCGGATGTACCGATGTAGGACACTGTGATATTTCAGTATCAAGATTCCCTTGGAGTCCTTGATACCCAGCTTTGTACCCAAGTTATGAAAGCTGTTGGTGTACTCTGTCACCGTTTGGTCCCTTTAGTCATCATAGATTCCCATAGGGTAATACTGGTCCTTGACGACATCTATGAAAGAGGTCCAATTGGGATTTGTCTCAAACATTCTAGATTCATTTGATGAGTTTTTCTCCCAATAAGTACCCCGCCAATTTTGGACATGGGGGACTTCCTTAAAGAGCACAAAGGTGATCTTTTCCCTGTCGAAAAAATTGTGGACAGATAAATACCCTTCTAGAACATTCAACCACTTATCTATGCCATTGAAATCAATTTGGAATTCAAATAAAGGAATATCAAAGTTCATGTATACCTTGAATGGGGTTTCACCTCTGAAACGCTTGCTCCTTGAATGTGCATTCTCCACTGTTGCCATTCATAGAAGGATCTGGGAAAACTATCCATCCTCTTGTTCCTCTATTGCATGAGGGATTCCTAGAGAAACCATTTGATAGGATCTCTTGATTCTTTGTCTCTCTTTTCTTCCTCCATGGGAGGTTTTTTGGTGCAAAAAGAGTGATCTTCCTAAAGTGAAACTAGTTCAAGACCAAACTCTCTATACCCTGACCTCATCGACGACATGCACTAGGAAATAATCAAAGATAAGATTGATATGATACCACTGATCCAGATTTATGTGTGAACGAAATGAAAGAACAAATATATAATCATAAACACATACATATTACAATGAAAACAAAGGTGCAATAAACGCATATTCTATTAAATGGTGGAAATAAAACAACTAGAATGGTGATAACTATCTCTAAGAATAGATGTGGCTTCTACGCTCATCTGTGCCAAGATAAATATAAAATGAGGCAAAAATGGACTTTTTTATAATAAGAATTAGGGTGATAACCCAAAAAATACAAAACATAACCCTAGAAGATGAACCGTCATAAATTTTGCGGCCCCAAGGTGTTTAGTTGAACAATCAACTTACAGGGGTCATAACTTTTGCATATGATCTCCGATTTGGGTGCTCGATAGCCCATTGAAAAGGTCTATCTGAGATTTACATATTTCAATTGTGTAAACATGCATTCAAATATAAGTTATTTGGCTCCTCGAATCACCAAAAAATATTGTTAATATTGTGGAAACAGCTGCAGAAGTTTGGTACCTGAAAATCTGTACAAAAATAACTAGGAAACTGCCACAATGGACAATTATTTTGAGCTAGTGGAATAGGTGGGTGGCCACCGATATCCATCTATATCAATACTCCCCCCTTAGGAAGCTGTAATGTCCCAATTCTGGTGTACAAACCTGAACACTCTTCAATTCTGTAAATTATATTAAAATTTCTGAACTTGAATTAATTTACATAATGACTTCTCGGACTGGGCAAATAAGGGGTTTATTCTGGGAAATTTTGTAGGAAAAAGGAGTGAGCAGTGGGAAGAAACCAAAGATAGTCAGACATGGAATTCCCTATCCCCTATCACATTTATATCTGGTGCCATTTAGGTTTCAGAATTCACTCCGCGGAAACCTACTACCATGCTTTTGGGCAGCCAAACCGTGAAACTAAGGAGGGTAGTTTGGTATGTTTTAACCAGGGGATTTTGGAAACTTGAAAAGGGTTGTTCCAGCATTAATATAGCATAAATAAATTTTTTATATATTTTTCAGATATTCTATAAGTTTCTGAGAAGTTTTGGATGAATTTGGGGTTTTACGGCAGTTTTGGCCAAGAAAAACCCTGCGCAGAGGAGGATAAAAAAAGGTGGTACAAACACACAAAAAAAATGGTTCTGGATTTTTATATGGAAATGTGGGCCTATTAGTGACCCACAGGAATGGACAAATCTCATATTGATTTAACAGAAATGGTTTTACATCAATTTTACCAAAACTAGTTATTAAAAGCTAGTAATCTAGCTAGGGTCCTAAAAAAAACGTTAAATCATCTCAAATGATTTCCGTAAAAAATGAGAAATGTAATAGGGGTAAATATCAGTTCATTTAATATGTAAAATCACTTAAATCAGTTCCCCAGCATGACATATTCCTTATAGCATTCATATTTGTTCATTTCCCCCCATACATTGATAAAGTAGGCCCTTTTAGGGAAAACTGAGACAAGATTATTTATGGGTATGGATATTTTGACCTGATACCTATAATTTGTAGAATATTATGAACCTATAGAATAGAAATTACACCATGGACTGACCATTACAAGGATGCTCCAAAAATGAGGGGTAGGAGGCCCGGATCATGACCAACAAAGGGCTGTGAGCATAGGTGAAGCATGAGCTTCATTGGAGATTGACTTGAACTTGATGGAGGCTAAAAATAAATCTGACTATCCTTCAATGTCTACAGTATAGCACTCCATTCCTACAATGGAAGAGAAGGGGATGGAAGGAGAGGGGAATGGAAGGCTGGGGCTCATCTCCCAATAGTCTGAGGCACAACACTCAGAAGTAATGCTCACATAAGCATTTAGAAATCAAATAAGCAATGGGTTTGAATTTATATTTTATAGCCTTATGGATGATTTGCTTAGTAAGTTGAGGCCAATGGTGACCTGTGAGAGAAAGTCAACCCCATGGGTGACCTAACCCTAGCCACAAAAGCGCCCCCTTTGGGAAATTAGGCAAGTAGGACCATGTGGAATTGTTTCCAATTCCAAATCATCCTTCACAATTAGAAACTGCACCCTCCCTTAGTTAAAAGCTACCTCTTTTGATTTATGACAGCTTTCTGCTTTTCCTGGGTCATAAGGAAACTCTTTCTTTCCTTAAAAAACTTTCCTGCTTTTCTCTTATAGCTTTTCTGAGCTCCATAAGAGGAAAATGCACCCTTCCCTTTGAAATATTTTCCTGCTTTTACCTCTGTTTGCTTTTTCTGCTTTTAGGAAACTTCCCTTTATTCTCTTGCTTGCTTTTGTCATGGACTTTCTTATTTTTACCAAGGAAAGTTGACTAGCTTTCCCCAATGCACCCTCCTAACATGGAATCCTTAATTCCACATCATTATTGTGCATAATAAATAAAATTTCTGAAATAAAATTAAATACATAACTTTGAACAATTATTAGTAAAAATTCATCCTAGGAGGAATAATTAATAATTACTTGAGCACCTAGGAACTTAGCATGGTCAACACTTTTAATGGTCAATTTGAGGGAACATGACAGTCCTCCCCTCCCAAATCTGCTTGTTCTCAAGCAAAAGCACTCCAGAGTGCTGCAAATTTGTTTATCATGTAGGAGAACTAGAGCATGAATCCATTGTGCAAAAAGGTTGACTTTCTCCATGATGCCATCCTGTAAAGTTTCTCCAAAACAAGCAATTCTAGGGTCCCATTGCTTGCATTGCACCCCCTTTAGTGAGAATGCATTCTCACACAACTTATCAAGCCAATTTATGCCTGGATCCCATTTCCTCAACTGTAAGTATCGAAACATTAGAATCCACCATACAAATTTATCATCACATGAAATGGCATTCATGCTGTGGAACTCATACCACTGCACCAAAAACTGGAAATTCTCAATGCAAAGTTGGAAATATGTTAGATTTCCCCACCCAACATAAAGTTCCTTATGTTCTTAATGCACATCAGCATTGAATCTCACAATGATGTTGCTGCAAAGACATAGGTGTGAGTCCCATGTCCAACCCCAATGAGTATAGGAATCATCCAACCAATAAGGATTCCCAAACTGCTCACAATAAGATGATGCATCACAATCATCTCCAAAAATGCAAGCAGGAAAAACAAATAAGTGTTCCCTCATCCCACCTGATAAGGGACTAACACTCCTACTAAAAGGTCCATGTGAACACTTCCAATGGCTCAAATTTTTGGCACTGGTCAAATAATGCAAGCATCTATCCAACTATGTGCAAGATATTTTCCTCAACAACTTCTCTTGGAAGTTTTCTTGCTTATTTGTCTTCCACTGATCATGTGCAAAAAAATTTCTACAAGAAGACTCCATGTGTGACATGTAATCTTCCACCCAATCCACATGTGGTTGAATTTCATCAAGTAACATCCATATGTTCCTATGTGGCTTATGGGAGGGTGATGGTGCATTCCACAAGTCATCATGAACACCTAGGGAAGCCTCCAGCTCTTCCTGTCGCACCAACAAGGAAAATTCCTTCTCCCAATTTTCATTCTCACTTGATGAGGATGAAGTAAAAGTGCGGGTAGAAATTTGGATCAAAACCCTAAAATACTCATCCACCCAAATTATGGCTTCGCAATCTTCATCCTCATCTGACCCTCCCATTGGGAAGAGACACTTTCCGGAAAACAATTCCAGTTTTTTCTGGAAGAGGCCAAGTGCTTGGTTCTCATCAAAATTGTCTACACAGTCCTCAAGCACAAAAAAAATAGAATTCACCTCATGTGCATGTGTATGGAAAGTATCCAATGGATACAAATTAGATCTTTGCTGTTGTTCACATGTCAAGACAATGCCAGTGACAACAAAATTTTTATTGCAGAAATAAAATTCTTTACCTCCCAAGGTCTTCATTCCAAAGATGTTTCTGTCCACCCAATCAATGGATGAATATAGAATTTTATTTTCTCATCCATATGGAATTTTATCAGCCACCTCTTCTGGAGAAAAATATACCATCCATAGGGTTGTTTCATAAGGTGTATCCTTCCAAGGATGCATGTCAAAAAACCCTCTATTGATGCAAGAAATTCTAGTACATCCTTGATCCTCTATTTTAGTGATATATTTATCTACCCAATCCATGAATAGATAATCATCCTTGCTTGCTGATTCAATTGGAATGTCCTCAGCCATATTTCCCATAGCTAAGAACACTTTATCCTTCCTCTCAATCTCAATGAGTGCTTGGCCAACATTTTCTTCCTCATATCTTTTCACAAGCATCTGCAAAATATGCTCCTTCCTCGTGGTTGTCCTCCACATGAGGCTCCTTCAACACATCCAAAGAAGTTACTACCATGTGCACATGATTATTTTCCATGCAATATGGGGGGTGTGGTACATTCAAATCCCTTTGAATTTGATCAATCTGCAACCTTGACTCTTGAAGAGCTTCTTGGATTCTTTTCAAGGAATCATATGTAGCCTCCCACTTACTATGGAGTCTTTCAGACTCTTGTGTTTCCATATCGAATGCACAATGGTACAGTTCAACCACCATGATGAAATTTTCTCTATCAGTATTAAGTTCATATATCTCTCCTTCATATTGGACATGCCTTCTTTCAGTGCTATGCACTCCTCTAGAAAGGATTCTCCTTCCATGTCTCCACTAGAAGCTTTCCAACAATATCTTGCCACCAAGGCATTGATGTAAACAATGTTTTTCATGGCTGCCCTAAGTTTCTTTCAGTCATCCTTTAGTGATCCACTCAAATGATGTGGCTAACCAATAATATCATCCACCAATATTTCTTCTTCTAATAGCTGACATATATGACCATTTTTCTTGTAGCATGAATCCACCACATAAAACTCATCCTTGACATACAGGTCAGCCTTTGAATTTTCTGCACACTCACTTCCATGATGTGAAGTATTTCCATCCTCACATGGATCAGATGGTTGTAGGTGTACATGGATGTTGCAAAAATTAGAAATTTTATCCTTCATTTTATTCACCTTATCCTCTTTTTGTACATATACTTTGGTGGCCTACTCCTCCACCAAATATTCTGGTTCACACCTGAGCGGTGTGGCCTTGTTTTCTTCTTCATCCTGTGGCTCAGGAGGTGACTGTAAATCTGATATGTATACCTATTTTTGGATCTGATCCAAAAGATGTCTCACCACCCATACATGAGCCAAAACCTTGAGCAGTGATCCGGAGATCACCCACCAAGAAAATTGAAGTGCATTCCTCTTCAACTTCTTCTCTTATGCAACCACCTTGTGGTGATTTGCACTTCACCTCCTGGATATCTGTGTCCACTTCATTTCTATTCTCCTCCAAGAAACTTATGAATTTTTCATCTATAGTGGTACTCATGTCACAATATTTAGAAGCTCTTTTTGAAGGAAAATCAAACAAACTCTTAAGTCTTGAACATGTCGATGGCTTGGAGGAATATTCACCTTTGGTTCTGTCTTCTTCTTCTTCTTTTCTTAGAGAGTTGGAACAAATTGGTTCCTCTTTGGATAGCTTGCTGCTCTTGCAATAATTCTCATAATCATGCTTGGGCTGGAATCCATACTTGAAACAAATATAATCTCCAAAAGAAAGGTTTGCACAAATATTCCTACCCAACGCTATATAGTCCTCATAGCAGTGAGACATGTTCTCACATGCTTCAATAATCTCTGTCAAGTTTTTCTTAACCATTAGAGAATTAGATATGATCTCTTCCCCATATGATGTCTAATAGTTTTCATAATATTCATGTTTTAGTATGCCTCCATCAACATAGAGGACTTCTTCTTCTTCATATCTTCTACAGTATTCTTCATACTACTCATCATAGTCATCCTCATAGTATGACATGTCTACAAATTTATTCAGTGAGATATTTCTTTCCACGGGATGATCCAAGGAAAGAGCTCTGATACCACTATAATGTCCCAAGTCTGGTGTATAGAGCTTAACACTCTTCAATTCTGTAAATTATATTAAAATTTCTGAACTTGAATTAATTTACACAATGACTTCTCGGACTGGGCAAATAAGGGGTTTATTCTGGGAAATTTTGTAGGAAAAAAAAGTGAGCAATGGGAAGAAACAAAATACAATCAGACATGTAATTCCCTCTCCCATATCAAATTTATATCTGGTTCCATTTAGGTTTCAGGATCCGCTCCGCGGAAACCTGCTACCATGCTTTTGGGCAGCCAAACCGTGAAACTAAGGAGGGTAGTTCGGTCTGTTTTAACCAGGGGATTTTGGAAACTTGAAAAGGGTTGTTCCAGACTTAATATAGCATAAATAAAGTTATTATACAGTTTTCAAATATTCTGTAATGTTTTGAGAAGTTTTGGATGAAATTTGGGGTTTTACGGCAGTTTTGGCCAAGGAAACCCTGCGCAGAGGAGGGTCCAAAAAGGTGGTACAAACAAAAATAAAAAAGGTTTTGGAGTTTTATATGGGAATTTGGTCCTATTAGTGACCCACAGAAACTGACAGAGCTCATATTGAGTTAACAAAAATGGTTTTACATCAATTTTACCAAAACTAGTTATTAAAAGCTAGTAATCTAGCTAGGGTCTAAAAAAATAGTTAAATCATCTCAAATGCATTTATGTAAAACATGAGAAATGTAACAGGGGTAAATATCAGCTCATTGAATATGTAAAATCACTTAAATCATTTCCCTATCATGACATATTACTTATAGCACTCATATTTGTTCATTTTCCCCCATACATTGATAAAGTAGGCCCTTTTAGGGAAAACTAAGACAAGATTATTTATGGGTACAGATATTTCAACCTGATACCTATAATTTTCAGAATATTATGAACCTACAGAACAGAAATTACATCATGGACTGACCATTACAAGGATGCTCCAAAAATGAGGGGCAGGAGGCCCAGATCATGACCAGCAAGGGGCTGTGAGCATAGGTGAAGCAAGAGCTTCACTGGAGCTCGAACTGAACTTGATGGAGGCTGCAAATAACTCTAATTATCCTTCAATGTATACAATATAGCACTCCACACCTGCAATGGAAGAGAAGGGGATGGAAGGAGAGGGGAATGGAAGGCTAGGGCTCATCTCCCAGTAGTCTGAGGCACAACACTCAGAAGTAATGCTCACATAAGCATTCAGCAATCAAATAATAAACCAAACTGAATAAATGGGTTTGAATTTATCTTTTATATACTTATGGATTACTTGCTTAGTAAGTTGAGGCCAATGGTGACCTGTGAGAGCAAGTCAAACCCATGGGTGACCTAACCTTTGCCACAAAAGCACCCCCTTTGGGAAATTAGTCAAGTAGGACCATGTGGAATTGTTTCCAATTCCAAATCATCCTTCACAATTAGAAACTACACCCTCCCTTAGTCAAAATCTACCTCTTTTGAGTTATGACAGCTTTATGCTTTTCCTGGGTCATAAGGAAACTCTTTCTTTCCTTAAAAAACTTTCTTGCTTTTCTCTTACAGCTTTTCTGAGCTCCATAAGAGGAAACTACGCCCTCCCCTTTGACATACTTTCTTGCTTTTACCTCTATTTTCTTTTTCTGCTTTTAGGAAACATCCCTTTATTCTCTTGCTTGCTTTTGTCATGGACTTTCTTATTTTTACCAAGGAAAGTTGACTAGCTTTCCCCAATGCACCCTCCTGACATGGCAACCTTAATTCCACATCATTATTGTGCATAATAAATAAAATTTCTGAAATAAAATTAAATACATGCCTTAGAACAATTATTAGTAAAAAATTATCCTAGGAGGAATAATTAATAACAACTTGAGCCCCTAGGAACTTAGCATGGTCAACAATTTTAATGGTCAATTTGAGGGAACATGACAGAAGCAATGGTATCTATTGTGTCAAATCTTGTATCATAACTCAAACTGTGTGTTGAGTTGATTTGATGGTGCACCATTTGTTGAATTGAAGAGGATTCCTTTCTTTGACATCTTCTTATCATTGGAATTGTTGTTGATGGATGCATTGGAATTGCTTAAAAAGTTTGGTTTCTGTTTCATCCTTCATTTGAAGTGATTTGAATGATTTATTCTTGGAGGAGCACCTTGAATGCATGGCCTTACATCGTAGAGGTACTCATATAGATGAGGAAACACTGAATTTGTTTTCTTATTTTGTCTGATGAATAGAGACACCCTGTGTAGAGGGTGTGGAGGTCTCTGTGATTTGATGTCATCCTTCAGAGGCATTTGTGAAGAGGGATAATTTTCTGGTGTGCGAGCTTATCTTCCTACCCTACGAGATTGTGGCAGGTGAAACTATATTTGGTATTAGATAGTGTTGTCATCTCAAAATGGCAATGACATTGTGAGGTCGTGACTCATATACAACATGATACTTCCACATATATGGATGTCCTAAAAGAACATCACATACTTCAAGTGGGGCCCCATCACAGAGTAACTCATGTTTGAAATGATTGATTCCATATGGTAGGAGGCATTGTTGAGTAATGCAAATACCTTGTACTTGGCTTAGGCAACTGATGTTGTAGGGTTGTGGGTGTGGTATTGTCGGAAGCTCCAATCTCTTGATGACTTCTGCTGAGATTAGGTTCTTTTGGTTGTTGTTGTCTACAACAAAATCTAGTGGGATTCCCTTTACCCACATCTACGAGTGGAATATGCTCTCCTATGCCTTTGAATATTCAGGATCCTCTGATTGAATATGTGTGGTAGCAACAGTGGCACTGGGTTCCACATCAATGATCTAGTTCCCATGATATGCGGTTGTGATATTATTCTTCATATTTGATCTCGGCTACCAATGAACTCTTTCAGCAGTATTCATCGATGTTGTGCCAGGGGATTTTGTCGAACTCGCACCACTTCCCGATGTCCTTCTTTGACTTTCCATTACCCTTGTTTGCTGGTGGTGGGGCCTAGTTGTCCTTTACTTGTGTTATGTTCTAGGAGCCAGGGGTTCCCTTTCCTTGCTTCTATGGTGGGTTTGCAAGTCCAAAGTCTCACTTGTTCTTTTGTCGAAATTTCTCCTCTATTTTTACAAGATACCAATAAGAAAATCCAAGTAAACAGATGTCTAGGAATTTCGTCTTGGTTCAGATGTATCAATGTAGTCCACTGTGATATTTCAGTATCAGACGTCGCTCGGAGTCCTTGATACCCAACTTTGTACACAAGGTATGAAATTTGTTGGTACAATCTGACACCATCTGGTCCCTTTATTGACATAGAATGGTCCTGTTTGTGTATTGATCATCATAGTTTTCCATAGGGTAATACTATTCCTTGATGACATATATGAATTAAGAGGCCGAAGTGGGATTTGTCTCAAAAATTCTAGACTCATTTGATGAGTTTTTATCCCAATAAGCACCCCACCAATTTTAGAGATGGGGGACTTCCTTAAGGAGTGCAAAGGTGATATTTTTTCCATTGAAAAACTTGTCGATAGATAAATACCCATCTAGAACATTCAACCAATTATCTAGGGCATCGACATCAATTTGGCCTTCAAATAAAGGAATATAAAAGTTAACTTGTACCTTGAATGGGGTTTCATCTCCGAAACACTTTCTCATTGAAGGTGCATTCACCATTGTCGACATTCGTAGAAGGATCTGGGAAAAACTATCCATATCATTCCACTGTCACATGAGGGGTTCCTTGAGCAACGATTAGATACGATCTCCTTCTTTGTTGTGTCTCTTTTCTTCCTCCATGGGAGTTTTCTTGGGGCGGTGAGAGTGATATTCCCCAGGTGAAACCAGTTCAATACCAAACTCTCTATACCCTAACTTCATCACGGACATGCACTGAGAAACAATCAAAGAGAAGATTTCTGTGATACCACTGATCCAGATTTATGTGTGAAGGAAATGAAAGAACATATATATAATCATAAACACAAACATATTGCAATGAAAAAAGAGGTCTAGTAAACATATTCTATTATATGGTGAAAATAGAAAAAAATGTAAATACAACAACTAGAATGGTTGTAGCTATCTCTGAGAAGAGATGTGGTTGCTATTTCCATCCATGCCAAGATGAATACAAAATGAGGCCCAAATTTTCTATTTATAATAATCATGAGGAAGAGAACCCAAAAATTCCAAAACATGACCCTAGAATATGAATTGTCATAAATTTTGCGGCGCCAAGGTGGTTAGTTGAATAGTCAACTTCTCAGGGTCATAACTTTTGCATACGATCTTTGATTTGGGCGCTTGATAGCCCATTGGAAAGGTCTATCCGAGATTTACATATTTCAACCGGGCTAAATGAATGCTGATGAAAAATATTTGGCCCCTTGAATCACAAAAAAAACGTCGTTTAGGGCCTCAAAATGACGCCGAAAGTTTAGGACCCGAAATGCCATAGAAAAATAACTAGAAAAATGCCACAATGGACAATTATTTTGAGCTAGTGGAATAGGTGGGTGGCCACCGATCTCTATATGGATCATAAATTAGTAGTGATTTGTTTGGTGGATATTTAAGGTCAAGCATGCGACTGATGATCTAGCTTAGAGAAGAATAAGGGGAGGTTTGTGTGAGAGGGATCTCCCAAAAGGAGGGAGTGGACAAGGATACTTTTGATTCTTTTTATAGGTACACTTTCATTCAACATTGATGTCTTTCTTTTATTGATGGAGGATGCATCAAAAGGATGTAATGACAAATTTTCTCAATGGGCTAATTGAGGAAGAAATGTACATAAAGTAGCATCCTGGATTTGAGATCAATGGAAATGAGCTCCATGCTTGTAGTTTGAAAAATTAATCAAATGAACTCAGGTGGGAACTGAGAGAAATATAGGATCTATGGATACATATAGAGTATGGGATTCACCAAAAGTGAAGAAAACCCTAACTTGTATTTTGTATTTGTTGAGGTTGATCTGCTCATTTTGGTGTTATACATATATGACTTATTTCTTATAGGTTCACAATTGATCATTGTAGGGCGCAAAAAATATATGGAAGTTAGGATTGAGATGAAAGACATAGTCATGGTGCATTACTTCTTGGGGCTAGAGGTTTGGTAGATATTATGGTAGATTTTTCTTGGGAAAGATAAGTATGCAATTGAGATCTTGAAGATGTTTCAAATTGAGGACTATAAACATATGGCCATGCTTATTATCACTAATTTGAAGAAGGTAACAGATTCATATTGATCTATGGTGGATCCCACATTATACAAACAATTGATAGGTTCTTTGATGTTTTTGGCCAACACTAGGCTAGATATATGTTTTACAATGAACACCTTGAGTTAGTTCAAGGTGGAGACAAGGAAAGAGCCTTGGGTATATGAAACAAAATGTTTCTAGATATCTTAAAGATGGTGAGGTGAAGTTGCAAGGGTATACAAACTCAAAAAGGGCAGGTCATGCATTAAAAAGGAAGAGCACCTAAGATTGTTTTTTTAGCTTGTGATTATCGATGATCTCCTAGTTCAACATAGGGTAATTTTTAGGGGTGAAATTCCACTAATTGGCTATTTTTCGGGTTTAAAAAAAATGTTGTTTGGTAATTTTTACTCTCTAATATCGTCGATATTACATAAAATATGTTTTTTTAATTGTAATATTTTTCAAAATCTACAATTTTTCAGTAGTAAATTGTATGTTTCATATTTCATTTCGCTTACCTATCTATATATATATTTTCAATCCGAAATAATCACATAGAATACTATACTGAGGTATTCTATTAGAACCCTTAAAAATTACCTTAGTTCAACACAAGGAAAAATTCTATGGCACTTAGCGTAGTGGAGGTAGAGTATATGGTATCTAGTATTGCTAGTTGTGAGTTCATATCACTTCACAAGTTACTTGTAGGATTATTTGATAAGGAGTTGGATCCCATAGTGATTTACTATGATAACCAGAGTTGCATCAAACTTTTTGAAAATAAAGTTTTTATGGTAGGTTCAAACACATCGAGATTGTATATCAATTCATTCGAGACATGATTCAAAAGGGAGTGGTAAAGCTCCAGTGTGTTCCCATAGATTACCAAATTGTTGATACTTTTACCAATACCTTATCAAAACAAAAGTTTGAAGCACTCAAAGACAAACTTTGATTGGTGTATAATTCCTTCCTTGCTAAGAGGGAGTCTTGAAGAATGTATCTTCAATAGGAACTTTCACATCGGTTTATTGTGAATGTGCCAAAATTAGTTCGAGTTAAATCTATTTTGTAATTCACCTTACAAATAAAGTAAAAGTCTTACATTTAGTTGATTGAGTTTAATAAAGTGTATTTATACATTAGTGATTTAGATTAATATCAATTTTACATATCAATGTGAGATAAAGTTTTGGTATATTAGGGTTTTATCTCACGTATAAAGGTAGGTCAACATTCTTTTTTCCAGTTGTTCAAGTTCTATCCAAATTTAAGGCTTTAGGGCACGAAGGGACTATGCACAAGGACCATGTTAACCATTTTGTTGAAGATTTGTCCCTCTATTATGGTTATAATGATTGTTTAATTTAGATTTTCCCTGAGCTTGTGAAGTGGTTTCTGAAAATTTCCTGTGCTTGACATTTTATTTATTTGCTTCTAATGGAGTTTTGTAACTCTTAATTTGGTGAAATCATGATTACATATTTGTAAACTGTGGCCTCTGAAGTTCAAATGTTTCTTGTTGTTGACGTGGTAGAACTTAGTGAAGGAAACGAAATAAGCCGACCTACCTTCCTTTGTACAAACACTTTAAAGGGAAACAATAAGAAATGTTGACATATTATTTTGAATGAAATGATTTTTTCTAGCTTGGATTAGTTCAAGGTTGGCTATGTCATCAATTGTTTCTTTTGGGAGTGCATCATCTACAAAATATGAAAATATTTTGAATGAATTGCAGAGTCAATTATAGGTTGTATCATAAATGTTGTTGCTTGTAGAGATTAGTTTTCATGGTTTAGGGATGTATCTTATCCAAACCTTTTCACACATATAGCATGTTAAGCTTAGGGATGTATCTTATCTAGTACATTAGGGCATGATCTTGTAGGTATACTGGGAGTTGCGAGCATGGAACAAGTGACTTTTAAATATTTAAGGGTAGTGCTATTAATCGCGTCACCTATTTTAGCGTTTTAGTTTAAATTTGTAATTCAATTGATCTAGTGCTATAATTTAAATTCATAAAATGATTTGAATGACTATAAGCAAAAATAATAAAATCCAGGTAGTTTTGACATATTTAGTGTTTAGATCTTTGAAAAATATAAAACAATAATGATTTGTATAAAACAATAATGATTTGTGACCATTGATTGATAATCCATGATTGAACTCAAAGATTCCCAAGTTCATAACCCACGTTGTTTCCATGACAACAACTGAAGGTATATTTTTCTATTTTACATTTTGTCCTTTTGTGTCTTACAAATCTACATTCTTTCTATGTTGTGACCAATACTTATTGAACGTGTCTATTTCATTTTTTGCAAGGAAAGTCAAGGATTCGTTGGGACCCTATCGCATAAGGTCGGTCCTATGTTTAAAATTTCTGTTGTTTGATAACATAAACAAATTAAGAACACCTGAGTGGGCCTAATGGTTAAGAATATGTGTTATCTACCTGGAGGTCACAGGTTCAAAACCGGCGGGGAGGGGGGGGGTAAGGTTTCTCATTGGCCCGTTGTGACAAGGCTCGAAGGGTAGGCAATCCCCGGGGTAGAGGTTCACCCCGATGGATTTCGAGACATCTCAACCCCTGCTAAGTCACATGTTATTGGTATTTCTGGCTTACGAGCTGTTGGATATACTCTTGGGAGATTGTTGTTCCCATGGTTAAAAAAAAAGATAGCATAAACAAATTAAAATTGATTTTAGTTTATAAATTAAATTTAGGTTTTTGATCGATGACCTGATCTCCAGATTTTAGAGAGTTGCATGATGAAGCTATTAAAGTGGCCTTTGTGCATAATTGATAAGTGGCAAGTATTGAATTTTGGATTAATTAATGATTGTATTTTTGAAGTGGAGGATTCGAGGTTTTGATCGATGGCTTGGTCGATTGTTAAATGGCTTTCCTTTCATAATATAATATCATACTCAATCATGTTTTGGTATAACTATAGGGCGTCCAATAAGAAACAATGAAGCTATTAAACAACCACATTTGGGAATCAATGTTTAGATGTTACTATTAAGAGATAAAGCCGTTGTCAAATTTTTAATATTTTTTATTTTTTCACTAAACATCATTTCAAAATAAATTTCAATTATTTTAGAAAAAAAAATAGTTATTAGAAATTTAATAATGTGTTTGATATACTTCGATCGATATCATTTTCACATTTTTAACTAGTGAAAAGGATCCGCATATATTGATGGTAGTTGTAAGGAATCAATATTAAACACTTCACATCTATCCATTAACGATTGGACTAATGACTAGTAAATGCACTTTCATGCTTGAATGTTTTGGAAGAAAAACGTTAATGAACTAATGACTAGTAAATGCACTTTCATGGTTGAATGTTTTGGAAGAAAAAAGTTTTAAAAGCCATTTTATAGGTAGAAGTTAAATTCATTCTAATTTATATTTTAAATGTAAGAAAAAAATATAATAGAAAAATTAAATTAATTTATAAAATTTATGAATATTTTAATGGTATATAAGACTAGATTTTTGTTGGTTTTCTTCATTTCTTTTTATCGGCAAGGACTTTGCTGCTCACAACCCTTGTTTTATAATGTAATGGTTATGTGGGTAGGTGGGGTCAAGGTGGAGGGTGGGGGATGCACATGTTTAAAAAAAAAAAATATTATGATGACAATGAAGAAGAATAGTTTTTATGATTATTATTTTTAACTTACAATTAAAACATATTTTATATTAAAATTAATAATAATAATAATACTAAAGTAAAAATACGATGACAATGACGATGATAAAGAACCAGACTTTAAAAAGGGAAGGAGTTGTTGGATTTTCTTTAGAATTTTATTTCTATGCTCAAAAAGCTTTAAGAGAAGCATCCCTAAATCGTCATAATTAGGATAAGTTAAAAGGTTAGGAAGGTCAATATTTTATCAAATGTTTTGAAATTCCGCTCTAATATGGGTATTTGTAGGACATTCGATGAGAAAACGATTTTCGTCTTCACCCTCTTTGTGTCACAAAGATGACAGATCCTTTCATCCTATGAAATTTGAGGTCTAGTGCCCCGTTTCACTATGGATCTCAAAAGAAAAAATAACTCTATTTAAATTTTTTTTTAAGATTTTAAAAGTTACATTTAAAATAAATATTAAAAATAACAAAATTGAAAAAAACCTAGGAAAACAAATATAAATGTTGTTGATGGCAGTGGTGGTTATTAATGTTTATTAAAACCATTTTTTGCTTATCTGGCCTTGAGAAAGGTAAGGAATTACTTGACTTTCTTTAGAATTTTGTCTTTGTTCTAAAAAATCTCTAAAGGAAGTATTCCTAAACCACCATAATTTTGATGAGTTAAAATGTTAGGAAGGTTGGTATTTTAACAAATATTTTGAATTTGCAATCTTATGTTCGTACGTATGAAAATCAAACATAAAACATTTCTTTTTTAAATTTTATCTTCAACTCTCTTAGTGTCACAAAGATGACAAATTCTTTTAGCCTATGGTGTTTTAAGAACTGTCCCATACCCTATTTCATAATGGAGCTCATGACAATTTGTTCATATTTTAGTTATATTTAATTGTTCTTTACATTAGTTAAAAATAATATATTCTTTTGATCTTCTAGTCGATTGCTTCTTTATAGTAACTATTTTTCTCTTATTATGTAATTCTTTATCGCAACATAATTTATCCTCAAATTTAGATGTAATAATTTTTTTGATATTATCATTATTTTACAGAGAAACCTCTCCCTTGATCCCACAATAATTTAGCCAATACTTGGTTTCTTTATGCCAAGATTTCTTAAGCCACAAGTGGTTTTGATTGGAGTTTGAAGCAATATTAAGAATCCTCTTACCTTTCATGTTGATTATTTCGTTCTTGTACATTATCTAACTAGTCATAGTCATTCTCTCAATGGAAGAAATCCCCGCTTCTATGACGAGATAGGAGAGGTTGTATTGCCTTAAATTTTTATATTATAAGTTATAAAATGCTTTTGGGTTTCATCTATCTTTCTCTACTATTCTTTAGAGATGATGCAATCCCAAATTCTATAATTATATAAGATAATAGGAGTGATGAAACTCTCAAAGAGGATTTTATTCTTACCTTAGAGCCAAAGGTACACTAGTTTACAATTGTTTTCAAATCCATGATAAAATTTTCTCCCTTTATTTATCCTTTACTTAATACTATAGTCGGAGTTAATTTTGTGACGGAGACCGGTTCTAAGATATATGTATAAAGTCACTTCCTCCAAGTTGTTCTCATACACGAAATTAGTGTAAGTGATGTTTTTGGATTTGATTATCATAACCTTTGTTTTGTCAATGTTAATAGGCATACTCGTACTAGAGAAAAAGGAGTTGAGAAATTTTACTTGATTGTCAAGATCATAGGGACTCCTTTCCATAAGAACAATATCATCAAGATAAATAAGAAGGATGATGACTGTAATATCTAGAGTCATCCCGACACAACCTGCTTCTTACAAACAACCCTCTAACTTGTTTATGTATATTCCAAAAATGGTAACGCACAAGGGACAACCTTGCTTAACTTCTATATTATAATTATTTTCTTTCGACTAGCCCTCAATGTTTCTAAATTTGGAAATAACATTCTCATATAACCTTATAAAAACAACTCTCCACTCAAAAAATGAATTTTTAACTCTTTTATTAAAAACAATTTAAGAAAAAAATATACAAATAACATAAAAAGGTTAAAAATACAAAAAAAAATTGTTTCTAAGGGACAATACCATTATTTTATTTTATTTTATTTTGATTTTTAAAATTTGTTGTTTTCAAATGTTTTTAGTAGGTTTATTTATTTATTTAAGTTTCATTTTAATTTTGTTTATATATATGGTGATGATAATGGTGGTGGTGGCGGTTAACGCCCACTTAGACCAATTTTGGTCTATCGAACCTTAATATGAGAGAATAATTATTTGATTTGTTGTAAAATTTTACTCCTATAGAAAGAAGTGTTCTTAGGTCACCATAGTTTTGACATGTTAGAAGGTTAGGGATGTATGTAATGTAGCAAATATTACGAAACCATGATATAAGGGTGGAATACACAAGGTACTCTAATAAAAAGTGCCTTTGATTCTCAATGCTCATAGTCTCATAGAGATAGAAAATCTTGTCCACCCATGGTGTTTTAGGAATTTTTTAGTGCCATGTTTCACTTTGAAGATCATGAGAGTTTGTTCTTATCTTGTTTATATTAATTTTGTTCTTTGAACTAGTTAACACATAGAGATAAATTTGATCTTCTAGATTAGAGTTAATAACCTCCTTATAGGACTTTAATTTTCTTTTAACGTCTAATTCTTTCTCGTCCCATAATTTATCTTCAAACTTAGAAGTAATAATATTTCTAATGTTATTGATATTTTACAGAGTGACATTTTTATCAATCCCCCAATGGTTTAACCAAGACATGGGATCTTTATACCAACCTCCCTCGAGCTGCAGGTGGTCCTGACTTGATTTTAAATAAATTTTAGGAATTTCATGATTTCCCATGTTATTTATCCTATACTTGTACAATAGGTACCTAGTCATAGAATTGCTCTCGATTGTGGGAATTCCCACTTCTATTAGGAGAATAGGATATGGTGTATTTCTTTTAATTTTTAGGTTATAAGTTTTAAAATGCTTTAGGATTTGTTCAATCTTTCTCGAGGATTCTCTAGAGATGTTGCAACCCCAAACTTCACTATTATACAAAATAAAAAGAGTGACGAGAGTTTAAAAAATGTACTTTATTTTATCCCACATCACTAGGTTTATTGTTTTACGGTTATTTTCAAGACCAAAATAAGAATTCCACCCTCTATTAATCCCTTTCTCAGTGCCATAGTTCCATTTGATCTTGTGATAGATATCATTTGTAAGAATCCACTTCCTCCAAGCTGTTACTATCATATAAAAAATTAGCTTAGCTAACCTTCTTAGACTTATAACTTTTATTTTGTCGATGTTAATATTCATACCCATATTAGAGTAGAAATCCTTGAGAGTTCTGAATTACTTATCAACATCAAAGGGACACCTTTCCATTAGAACAATATCATTAACATAAAGAAGAAGGATGATGACTATTTCAGCAAAGGTCATGTTAGTGCAACTTGATTCTTCTAAACAACCTTCTAGCTTATCGATGTATACACCAAAAAGGGTAGGGGAGAGAGGGAAACCTTGCTCAAATCTAATATTACAATCAATATCTTTAAACCACCCCTTAGTTCTTTTAAATTTAACAATGATAGTCTTGTACAACCTTATTGTTTAGCTCTTATCTTGAAAGGAACCTTAAGATCTTGTAATAAATCCCTAAGGTTATTTGTAGGAACTGTATCAAAATATTTTATGAAGTTCACAAATGAACATAAGAGATTGGATTCACTATCATGACATTTCATGATGATCCTAAGCGTATCGAGGTGGTTTGTTGGCAACCTTGCTTAACTCTAATATTACAATTAATATATTTCAACTACCCCTCAGTGCTCTTAAACTTGGTAATGATACTCTCGTACAACTTAATTGTGACATCTCTCAGCTTGAAAGGAACCTTAATCTTTTCTAATATATTCCATAAGTTATTTTTAGGCATTGTATCAAAATTTTTTCTAAAGTCCACAAAGAAACAAAAGAGATTGGATTCACTATCATTGAATTTTGTGATGATCCAAAGTGTAAAGAGGTTGTTTGTGGTTGATTTGTGTCTTCTAAATCCCTCCATACTTTTAGATGTCTTACTTTCACTTTCTATCCATACATTGATTTTTTTCCCAAAATAATACCATAAAGTTTGGCTAAGAGAGGGATAATCATAATGATCAAATAACTAGAAGAGTTATTTTTATCACCGCTTTTAAAAATAGGAATAATGAGGTTCTTGGTCCAAGGATTTGAGAAACCTTGCTTGAGCGCGATATTGAAGATTTTGTGGATGTGAGGGATGAGGATATGCCCTCCAATTTTTGAAATTTATGCTTGGTATCCTCCAATGTCCTTAGCTTTTCCATTTGCTAAGCGCTTAACCCCAAATTCAATGTATTCTAACAGGAAAAATTCTTCTTCTATAAGGATGGTTTGAATGTTATCTATGACATCCATGGATTCGTAATTTTTTTTAAGATAGGAATTCCAATCCTTCATAGCAGTCCTATTATTTTCTTTAGTTTTTCTAGTTAGATTTTGCCTCCAAAATTTCTTAGGAGCTATGTCAGAGTGGTGATGTGAATATTTTTCAATCTTTAATTGTTATTTTTTAAGATTAAAATGTACTTCTTTTTGAAATTATGTTCTTTTTATTAAATTTTAAATTAAAAAATATTTTTTCAAAGTTTTATTATTATAATTATTAGTTTATTTTAGAAAAAATCATGTTTTCCTTATTTTCGGGATTCTTTTTTTATTTTTTAATTCTGTTTACAATAGTACATGGTTTCAAAAATGTTTCAATTTTAAGTTAAAAAAAAAATAAAGTACTACTAATAGTACCTCTTTTCAATTGATGCGTTGATTTTCATATTTAGTTGCAAGGGTATCGATTGTTAAGGATATGATTTAAAATAAAAAGTACTTGTAGGATAAAAAAAGGGGAGTTTCTATTGCGACCACCACTTTTAGAATGGAGGTTGATTTTAAGATTTTGGTTGCAACAATACCAATTATCAAGTCCATGATTTCAAAAGAAGTTGTGTTTTTAACATTAAAAAGGGTGTTGCTGTTAATCCCAGTTTTTGATTCAAGGGTTTATTTTAAGGTTTTTGTTAGCAACATTATGAGGCTGTTAAGGCCATGGTTGAAAAATGTGGTAATTTTAAATCCCATTTCCCCCCCAAAAAACAAGGTTCTATTGGTACCATCATGTATTGATTTGGGGGTTGATTTTGGTATTTTTGACACAAATAATATGAGTTTTTAAGGCTATAGTTCTCATTTTGAGGTAACAATTCTCGTCTAATTTTTTTTTCTCATGTGGTTCACGCTTGATGATCGGGCTTCTATCATCCACTTTATAAAATATTAAAGGATGATGAAAAACCTACCAATATTTCAATTCAATATGTTATGGCTAAGGGATGAAGAATTTATCAAGCTTGAGAAAGAATAAGATATCCAATGCAAGTAATAATGAGGATTCAACTATTTTTATGATTGCAAGTAGTCTAAAAGGAGTGAGTGCAACAACAATTGCATGGTCCATTTTTATTTTAATTTAGATCAAGAGATTAGGATGGTGAAAGATTAGATTGTAAAGGTATACAACTTAAATAAAGATATATTTTTCTCATAGGAGGACAAGAATAATATTAAGGCCTTCGAACTACCGAGAGTAAATATTTGATTAGGAGGAAACTAATTGGAGTATGAAGAATATAGCTATTTGGTTGGGAAAGGAGAGTATAATTCTAAGTTTTTCCATAATTCCCTAGGATCATGAAAAATATCAATACTATATGGGATTTGGAGAGAGGGGATGGAAGTATGGTTAGAAATTGCTCTAGAATTAGTATAAATAAGAGTAACTCACTTCCAAAACATGTATCAAGAACTAGTTCATGCAAATGGTGCAAAGAATAGTAAATTGAATTCATACCTTCTAAGTTTTATCAATGAGGAGGTGTGGGATTTATGGAAGAACTATCAAATGAGGATCTAAAGTCAGTCCTATCCCCTCTTTAGAAGTAGGAGATTCCTGAACCAAATGGGCGAACCATGGAATTATTCTTAGGGTTTTGTGATTTGTTAGAAATAAGAGTCAAGGACTTCAAGGAAAGTGTTGAGAACCTTTAAGTCCAGTGTCATTACTCTGTTACGCAAGAAGAACTCTCTGACATCATTTGAAGAATATGGTCCTTTAGGCTTGTTTAGTTGTATCAATAAAATCATTTCTAATAGGACAAAGTCAATTTTCTTAGAACATATATCAAAAAGAAATTTTGATTTCTAAATCAAAGGTAGATTCATGGTTTTGTTGGTGTGGCATAGGAAGGTTTGTATGACATCAAATAAAAAAAATTCATCCACAATTATCAACCTATATCTTTCTAAGGCATTTAATAGAGGGAATTAGCTATATCCAAGTCTAATTAACCTTCACATTGGTTTATCCCTACCAATGGTCAACTTGATTCAAAGTCAATGCCATATGTGGATTTCTTGTCTTACTCAATGGTTTTGACTCTAGATTTTTCACCCCACAAGGGGATTGAGACAAGGATGTCCTCTTTCACCATTTCTCTTTCATATTGTAGTAAAAGGCCTTAGGAGAGAAATCATAGAACCAAGAGAATAAGCAAGGACAATGTATGTATTTCACTTGTTGTTCGTTGATGATGTACTGTGATTTGGTGATGGCTCTCTTAAGGATGCTAGGATATATATGGAAGTTGTATATACATATAGTAAGAATTTTGGAATGGATGTCAACCTACAAAATTCATCCATATGTTATAACAAGATCAATTATGGGATGGGCATATTTTTTTCTTTGATATTTCCCTTCAAGAGTATAACTCTCATTTGTGGATTAAAGTATTACCTAGGGTTTACTCTAAAACGTAATGACTATGGTAAAAAGGATTGAAAATTCCTTTATGGTAGGACTAAAAAATGTGCATTTATGTGGTGTAACCATTGGCTCTAAATAGGTGGGAGATTGACTCTAGTTAAGCCAATAATGAAAGCAATTCTAATACATTGGTGATTTATGGCCTTTATTCCTATAACCTTACTAGAAAAAATCACAAGGATATGTTAATTATCTTTTCTATGCATAGGTAAGAATGAAATACAATTAATTCATTTAGTGAATCAAAAACCTTGGTAAATCAAAATGGGCTAGTGTTTGGGGATTAAGGAACATATACTTCTTTGGAAAAGATATCACTATTATGAGCCTCTAGCAATGCTTTGCTAATAAAGGACAATATAAGCAAGTAGTTGTCCAAAATTACATTGATCCTTTGTATTTTGAGTAGTGGATAAGGTGACCAATCAATTCCACTACTAAAATGTAAATCATGTGGAGGCATTGATTCTATTGTATGCTTTGATTGGGAATTGACAAGCGTGGAAGGTTGGTAATGGAATGAGTGTTGGAATAGGGATAGACAATGCGTAAGGGGTTGTTATTCCTACCTAAAGAAGTTATTGAAAACATCAATAAGAGATATATTATTCAAAACAAGTGACTAACCCTCTAACATCCTCCATTTGGTTATAAGGATGCAACATTGATCAATTATTAAGGTTGGAAGGAGAAACAATAGGCTATTGGGAGACGTTTTAGAGAAAATTGTAGGAATCCCATATTATAATTAGAGATGAAGAAGACTCACTAATATGGTCCAATTACATAATTTTAGGTAATTACATTGCATGTATTGGATATAATACAACTTTATTGGAGGAGGTGCGGGGTGGGGGAGGAGGGATTATGGTGGTGGAAGGCCATCTAGCAAATCAAGCCCCTATTGAAAGGGTATCATTATCAAACAATGATTTAACTTGGGATGTTATGAAAAAGATAAGTTGGAAAGTATTTGGATATTAAATTCTCTACAGGAGAGAGAAGAAATCCATCAATTATTTATTGGTACAATTCCATTTTTCTCAAACTATGTGGGTTGAAGCTTTGATACTAACATGTGGTATAGGGGCATGGTAAGGAAATTCGTTCAAGGACTATCTCATAATATTGTTTGATGAAAAAGTATTAAGAGAACATAATGCTCTTCCTTGTGTGGTTTCTTTGGCTCTCTAGTTAGCAAGAAATTACTCTATATTTCAAGATAAGCCTACACCATACTTTAGGTATTATCTAATATCAGGTCTAGTTACTAATATATTTGTACCACTCCTAAGATCAAGTAAGTTAGGTAGACACAAAATTTGAAAATATACAATTCAAGGAATGGGGATTCCTCAATGAGGATAGTCAACGAGGCCTTAGTTCTTGTGGAGTAGGAGGTATATCATTTTTTTACTCCCATTAAATTACCTTCAAAGTTGTTTAAGGGAACGATGCTAACAATTATGTATAATTGATAACTTTGCTGTTGTATAGGTATTTAGAGACTCATTACTTGTCATCAAATGGATATCTAAAAGAGGTATGATTAGAAACATGATTTTGACTCTTTTATACGAGAATATCAAAACCATTGAAGGGTAGCTTGATATAATTTCATATGCACATGTTCATAGAGGACTAAATAAAATAGTTGATATACTATCAAATGAGGCAATGACTATAAATGTTGGATCTATTATGGAAGTGATATAGGAATGGAGAAGTGAAACCGATATAATCATAAATACCATTACAGATGCAACTTAATCTAGTTCAACCATCAAGGATGATTCAGTAGTAGAATAAATCCTGGATAAATGATCTAATTTCCTCTTTTTAGTTTCTAGTTTTCAATTTTAGATCATAGATTGCATATTTCCTCAAACATGTTGCTTCAAAAGAAGATGATTTCCAGGTAGTTAATGATATTGTGAGGCCTATAGGATTTAAAAATTTGGAAAAACCATATGGAATGTTGAATAATATAGATACTTTATGCTTTTAAATTGTATAATGGGATTGTAAATTATCGAGTCATAAAACTTTTGGAAGAAGTGTAGGGATAGATATATTCATTTTTTTTAACCCACAAACAAACTCTTTCCATATATAGAAAAGCACTTATTCAATGCAATTTTCATTTTTTACTTCAAATTAGATTAAATTCAACAAAATTCCCAACAACAAAAGCAATTATTGATACTAAAAAACAAATTATGCAAACATTGGATTAGTTAGTATTCACAACATTCAAAATGTAATTAGTGTCAACAACATGAAAAACTCTAATAATGAAAAACAATAGTGAATTATTGGGGATTGATCGATATTTAAAAAAAAACTTGGGTAGAGTCGAAGATACAAAACCACGTTTTTGAATCTTAAAAACATGGTGACATTTGTTTTGGATGTGGATAAATATAACTCCACATCAACTAGTTAAAACAAACAATTATTGAGAGGGGCGACTAGTATGTGGTGTGGGGTGTGGGGTTGGGGAGGGGGAGACTTTATGATACCAAAGGACACTAATTATCATTCTTTTCGTGGGGATTATGAAAGAAAACAAACAACCAATCTAAACCCCTGTCCCTTTAGCAAGGACTATCAACAAAATAATTAAGTTTAAAGGTCAATGCTATACTGTTCTACGATTCAACAATTGTCATTAGACATATGGTTTTAATCTCTCTCTTGTGCAACATAGAGCCAAAAAATATCATTTAAAGAATTAAAGTACTTAAGCATAACTTCAATTCACTGGAGTTCTTCCACATTCCCAGAAGGTCAAACTCCATTGCTGAAGAAAGGGATAGTATAACATGCCGCATTTCCCATGACATTGCAGAAAACATGGGGGTTATGGGGTATTGTAGAACACCCTAAGTTTTAACAATCACATTCAAAATTATGAATATGATTAGTATAATATACAAGTGATGCATTGATAATCACATGCAAAATAGAGTTATTAGCCATTAGTCGGTCTATTGTCTTCATATGGCTTCACACAAGATTGACACCATGAATCCACCAATGATGGGATGGTTGGATACATGTGTATTTAATATCAACCATAACCATTTTATTCTTGGTTTATATATTTTTACCATGGAAATTTGGGGAGGCTTCTCTAATTCAAGGATGAGGGAAATTTCATTGCAATTGAAGCTTTTACAGTGGTGTTTCTAAGCTCAATATGAGGGTTTAATTGGTTTGAGGTGAGGTGATTTACACCCAAGCTCTTGGGAAACTAACTCCAATTACATCCATAGTTGCATCCTTGTGAATTTGATTGGTAATTTCTTGCAACAATATCTACAAGGTATTATTTTTGTGGCATATCCTTTGTGCTCTACATGTCTCTCCAGTTACATTTGCGTATGCTTTTTCATTGGTCTTGTACATAAGGATTAATTTGGATAGGATTTAGCAGGAAATGAAGTTTTGTAGTTTGACAGATACTAGATTTAACGAAGGCACATTGTTGGAAGAAACACTTGAAATGATGGCTTCTCCTCATAGCCATGCTAATAGGTACACACATTGTGAACATGCAAACATGCAAAGGGAAATTTAAAGGTATGAAATAAATTTGTGATGACTATAAAGAGAATATAGAAATAACCATGATAAGATGGGAAGCATGGTATAAATATTGGGATCTAAACAATGCAATGGAACTAAAAGAAATGAGGAGACAACTAATTCTGATGAATGCACACCTTGGAAAGAAGAAGGGGAAAATAGATTTATTGGAGGTAGGAAAAGAATGTAAAAAATAGATGATGGAAGAGGAAATGGCAAAAGTAAAGGAGCTGGAAGATAAATTATTCCATCTAGAATTGGAACAAAGGTTAGGTTTTGAGGAGCTTACAATTTTTCTCTCTCATGAATCCTTAATGGTTTCACCTCAAGTGGCTACTATGGAGGTGGACACGGTTGAACAAAAAAGTGGATTTTATGACCTTTCTTGCTTAGCATCTATAGCAGGACAGGGGAGGCTTGTTAATCATGAGATTATTTAAATTTCTTTGTTAAGCTATCATGTTCTATAAACTTTCTTTTTTATTAGACCAATATGTAAGAGTGTACTCAAGTCATAACATGAGCCTTAGAAAACAATAAATATAGTAGAAGCATCTAGTGATAAAATTTTGAATATGGAATATTTTATGGGAAATTTTGGACTATTATATGTCACAAATTTTGTACTATTAGGTTCTTCGAGGAGGGAATAACCCTTTTTAATTAATATAACCAATAATCGTTCTTGTTAAAAAGGCAAAAACAAAATATTATTGGTAAATATTAATAAAAACTTAAATATTATATATATATATATATATATATATATATATATATATGTTTGTATGTATAATTTATCTTTATAATGTAAATAATATTTTTTTAAAGACTAAACTTTTTATCATTTCGACCTTTTGGGTTTGCTATCACTAAAATTTGGCCCAACAATATTTGCTGAAATTATAATTTTAGATTGATGAAAGTGTTGTTTTTAATGCATAAATAGATTCAACACCCTTGAAAATCCCCATTACAACCAGATCATGTAATGCTAACATTTGATAGTTGCAATTCTATAAATTCAAGCTTATTCCTACTAGAATAAACCAAAAATACTAGATTCCCCTAAGTTGCTGGAAAATGGCCATTTCATAGCACATTCAAGACTAGAGTCTATGCAATTTTTTTTAAACGTAATGATTAGAAATTTGTATTAAAAAATATGCAAAAATATGCAACCAAACTCTACAAGAGAGTAATACAAAAATAATATTTGTTTTGGGTGTGGTCACCAAATCTTCCCAAAAAAAGACAGCATAATTGATTGATTTCCCTTCTCAGAGAAGAGTATACAACTACTAAAGATATATACTTAATAAAATATGCTTATCATAAAAAGGAGTTTACATAACATGATTAAATCTCAATGAAATAAGTGTTGGCTATGGGATTCTCCCGATTCTCCATTAACTTGATGCATTCCTAGGTTCTCAAGATCCATGTCTTCAAACATTTGGGAAACTATTTCTTTTTCTTCGGTGACTGTTGAAGTAAGACCAAAGATTGTTGATGATTTGAGGTTAATGTTGAGTAAGTTCCTTTGATAATATTATCAATGGTGGATTTGAGGTTCATACAGAGGTATATTGGTCAGTTTGTCTCCTCTATTGCATTACAATGTATGTAAAGCCATAATTATGTGAACTGATTGAGTGCTCATTTCTTTGAACTGCGTTGGAAAGGGAAATGATAGAGATCATGTTTTCATTTATGTATTCCTAAGGTCTATGGAGATTCCTTTGGATATCATAGATATACCTTTGAAAATTTCCATGGAAACCTAGGTAGTCCATGGTGGTTTGAAATTCCTGTGTACAATCAATCCAAAATAGGGTGGTAGATAATACTGAGAGAATACTAAAGAAAAGAAACTCCCAAATTACACCCAAATATGATGTTCCTAATAATGTTGTTAACAACTCTAAACAAAAGAAAAGAGTAAAAAATCTAGTTCTATCCCACCAATATATAAATAATGGTTTGGTAGATGCATAAAACTAAGGAAACTCAAAGACATGAGAACCGAGCTTCCCGACCCTATTAAAAATGAAAGACCTATATGACTATCCACAGGAAAAAAATCCCAACTAGATGCCAATAGGTCCATAGGGTAAAGTTTACCCTTTCTCATTGAAGGCATAAAGGCCCAAATTTATGAGAATAGTTAATGAAATACCATAAGACTGACAAACCCCAAGAATGGACTTCAAACAACCACCATTTCCACTACAGAATAAAATGCAGACTAAACCAAATGTGACATACCTTAGCAACGCTAGGGCTAATGGAAAATATGCCACACTCAACAAATTCCTCATGTTATAGGTGAAACAAAATATGCATAGGAGTTCCCATCATCCCACCTTCTCCCAAGGAGTATAACCCAATGTATTCAAAATTATGGGACAATGGGAGAAATGATATTTGTGGTACCATTCCATACCTGTACCAACTTTTAATTGCAACATAATTCATCTCTCCCTATAAATTTATATGTATTACTACATGGAATTTGGATTGAAGAGGTTCTAATGTGATTCATGACTAATAACATTAGGGGATTGATAGAGGACCTCCCTAACGTTTTCCATTTTCCCTCTTTCAAATAAGTTAGTAGCTTGGCTTGGGAATATTCTTATTCGATTTGGCCTAAGAGAATCTAGAAAAAATTGACATATCTAAATTGAGAGGCTTCATGCTTGATCCAAGAAATTAATCATGTTAGAGAGTTTTTCAAAGTGACGTTCCTCTTGTTCACGAGCATGATTAATATCCTTGAATCCCCTACTACTATAGTAGAATGTATGTTAGACGAATCAACACTCTGACTCACCTTATAGTAATGCATAAGTATCTATTTAATTGTTGATCATGATTCCAGGAGTTCAAGCATAGTTGATTTCCATAGTTCCTCCAGGATCAACGATGCCCCCCTTGGGCCACATTTGCCACTCCCAGGAATTTTAATTAACTTAAAAATTTTAAAGTTTTTTTTGTACTAGCTCCATAATGTTATTGAATACTATTGAGTTAAAGGTTATGATGATTAAAGCTAGACAAATTACCTACCTTAATGTCAGGTACAAGAATGATAATTTGTAGGAAGATCATTTGTATGTTGAGATTGTAGTATTTTTAGGGAAATTTGGATGAAAATTTAGTAAGTCCAACAAAGATTTGTAGGGAAAGTGAGTCCCAAGATTAGATTGGTTGGTTGGACCCTTTTTGTTAAGATGTAATGGCTAGGTAGGTTGTGGATTCTTTCCCATAGGGTCTTGTGGAGTTATAAACTACAATTGTGGTTGGTAGTTAATACTATTTCGAACCAAAAACTTGGGAAAGAGGGATGTCATGAGATTAATTCCCAATGATTGCTATGGAGTTATCAACCACAATTATGATTGGTAGGTTATATTGTCCCCATCCAAAAAATGGGAAAGAAGCAGTTAATCCATATGGATTCTTCACTCTAAAACTTAATATGTGAGAGGGTGAAGGGAATTTATTTATCGAAAAAAAAAAGAAAAAAAGATGAGAGATAAATTATGGTGCAATGAAAGAATTAATAATAAGAGAAAATTAATGTAATATTGTTTTGATTAAAAAAGTTGAAATTTTATTTATACTATAAGCTCCTACATTGATTGGGAAATTATGCCTAAAACAACATATAAGCTTCAATATACCCTAACTCTTATGTCAATGGGTGCAACTATAAGGAAGTGGTGCCTCCTACTAACATAATGGTTGATTAGTTGTTGTGTGAAAATAAAAACAACATTAAATTTTATGGGCAAGATCTAAAACAATACAAATTAAAATATATAAAGAATTAATCTCTTATTAATTTTTAAAATTAAAAATATCATAAATAATCAAAATATATAAAATAAAATCTATATATAAGTAATTTCTTAAAACAAAAATAACCATTTTTTTTTGTAAATTTTAGGACTAGAAGTTTGTATTAGTAAAAAAGAGGAGATACAATTACAGGGGTAACTGGACTCCATTGGGAAAATGAGACTAGTCACCCTTCCAAAGTTCATAAACTAACTACCAGTTATAACTATTGATGCAAAAGAAAAATGAAAGTGAGTCCGCCACAATTGTTTATCTTACTATCAATATAGATCCTTATTTGAAAAGAGAAGAACCCACTTTCCTATAGGATGGGGTCATTGATCATACTTGCTAAAATATGTTTTATAAAAACAAAAGCATCTGACCAGATAAACATGGAATTTTCCTTGAGAAGTTGCAACAAGAGATTAATTTTAATCCAGAATGATTATATAATGTGTTAGATTAGAGCCTGTGGCCTCAAAATTAAGCGTTGTAGTGCTTTGTCATCCCATGATTAGTTGCCGATGAAAAACAAGTCCTGCATTTTTGGGGGCTACATTGTGTTGGCAGAATTTGCTCATAATATCCCTGGCCAATGCATTGAGCTTGGCATCGTGTTTGATTTTCCTTGTAAGGATGCTTTGAACCCAATTTTCTAGGAATTCCATCCTAGTCGAGAGGCTACAACCATTATCTTTTGTCTAGAGCTACCCATTGTCGATGTTAGTGACTACAAAGCCAAACATGGTTTTCCTGTGCCAAAGGAGTGCCAAGGTCTTAGTATAGTGGGTATCCCTAGTTCTCATGTTGTTAGGGTCCTCTTCCATTCTTCCAAAGTCAGTTGGGAGTTCTTGCGAAAGTGGATTTATGAATTGGTGGCCAAAGCTTTGCTCTAGGTGTTTGATCTTATCCTGTGCAGGTTACAAAAGTATTTTGTAGAAGGAGGCTCTTTCCTTTTGTTGCTCAGTTAGAACTCTAGGAATATGTGAGTGCTTAGGACTTTCCAGAACCTTGCACTCGGTCCTATTAATACGCACCATTGTAGTCAAGTAAATTAACAAGATACAAAGGGGCCCAAAAGTTGTGATGTGAAGGCATGTGGGGGAGCTAAATAAGCCAAATAAAATTCCCATACTTCTAATCATCCCTGCTATACATGTTTCTCTTCTTATTCCTACCTAGAGTCTAAACCCCCAACAAATTCATGATTACGCAACGAGCAGATGGTCTAGCCTGAGGTGCAAATGATGTGGTGGGAGATCAATTTCTCACACGATCCAAATCAAATCTCCTGACAAGTGGTTCTGCAAATGGTACCATCAAAGAGGGAGAAGGGAGGCACCACGAGCCATAATAATGAACCCTTTCATGTTTCCATTAACTTGATTAATGATACCAAGAGTCATCCACCAATGTGGGAGTCTAGACCTCCACTTGTTTTGCAATGGGAGCATCATGCAGTATGCTTTGTATTGTCACGACACCCATCATGGGGGAAAACGACCAATTATATTTAATATAATATCTAAAATATTGTTTTGTATTGATATGCTATTTTTAAAATTTTAATGTTTAGATAAACAGATATTTCATATATATTAATGTCAACAATTTTGATTATTATGTTATTTCAATGATATATGTTTAGAACTCCAAATAAAATATTCATCATTAGTTTACTGTCATCATGGGATTACCCAACTTAACTACTATTTATTGGTTTTTGTGGTCAACCCCTTAAATAGAGGTAATAAAAACCCAAAATATCACTTACGATAATATAATATCATGAACAACTTGGAGGAAGTGACTTCATACAAATATCTTAGAGTCGATCTCTATCATAAACTTAGTTGAAACTATAGCATTGAGAAAATATTAATGGAGGTTGGAAATATTATTATGGCCTTGAAAATAACTATAAATCAATAGACCTCTTGATTTGGGATATGAAGAAACTCCTCAGTGGGATTGTCATCACTCTTATTATCTTATATATTTGTGAAGTTTGGGGTTGCAACATTTATAGAGAATCATGGAGAAGTATAAATCAAATCCAAAAGCACTTTATAACATATAATCTCAAAATTCAAGGCAATACACCCTATCCTATCCTCCTCATAGAAGCGAGCCTCTCCTCGATTGAGAGCATGGCTATGACTAGGTATTGAATGTACAAGGACAAGATAAATAACATGGGAGACAAGAGAATTCCTAAGATTTATTCATACTCTAGTCAAAATCACTCGTGACTTAAGAAAGGTTGGCATAAAGATGCCAAGTCTTGGCTAAATCATTGGGGAGTCAAGGAAGACGTCACTCTACAAACTAGTGATAATATTAAAGATATTATTATATCTAAATTTAAGGAGAATATGTGGTATGGTATTGAGTTAGAGGATAATAATAAATTAAGATAATATAAGGAAGTGATCATCCCTAATCTAGAAGACAAAAAGTGTCTCTCTATTTTAACTAGCGTAAAGAAGAAAATCAACATTACTAAAATAAGAACAAACTCTCACGAACTCCATAGTGAAATAGGGTGGTATACAAAAAACGCCATGGGATGAAAGAATTTTCCATGTTTGTGACACAATGAGGGTTGAAGATGAAAATGAATTTCTCATTGAATGTCCTATGTACGCCCACATTAGAGCGCAAATTCAAAATATTTGTTAAAATATTAACCTTCCTAACCTTTTTAACTCATCACTACTATGGTGATTTAGGAATGCTTCACTTAAAGCATTCTGTGCATATAAATACAATTCTAAATAAAACCAAGTGACTACTTACCTTTTTAAGGTTCGATAGACCAAGTTGGTCTTAGTGGATATTAATAACTATCATCGTCATCGTCGTCGTCATAATAATAAAATATACAAAACATAAATATAGTAAAATATATAAAACATAAATATTAAATTATTGTTTTATATCGATCTGTTATTTTATTTCTTTTTAGATTAAGATAAAAAAATATTATACATACATACATATATATATGACAAACCTATCATAAGTCAATTAGCAAACTTGTAATATGGTCTCCAAATGCAGGTTGATTCATCACCATTATTCAAGGGAAACCATGCCACTCAAATAACTCGCTAGAACTCATGCCGAATTCCTATGAGTACCAGGCCATTAACCCATTTCCTTAACTCCAGGGAAGACAAGCTCTTACACCAGGACAAAAAGAGTAGTTTCAACCCCTATAATATCACCAAGATACCCTTTTAGGTCTTACACTAGGACAAAAAGGTGGTTTCAACCCCTATAATATCCCCAAGAGATCAATATCCCTAAGAGATCAAGGACTCAAGATGTCATGTGGTATCAAGTATGCAGTGAATTTTGATTATTATATCATTTCAATAAATATGTGTAATTGCACTTTTGAATCGATAAATGGATTTAACATTTTCAAATATCTATATTGTACACATTGTGCAATTTGAATAACTTAAATTTACAATTTCAACAATTCTTTTGGACCTTTTACCCAATTTATAAATAATAGTAGTGTATTTATTCTACATTTTGGACTTTCCAGTGAGTTTTGGTGGGAATGAGATTTTTTTTTATAGTAAAATCTAAATTTAAAATGTTCAAATTGTGTTTTTTAAACCATAAATAGATTCAACATCCTCAAATACTCAAATACTCCCATGGCACTTAAATTATACAATTTCCATTATTAATATATGTGATTCTAAGCTTTTATATAGATTTCCAACCAATCAAAATGTAACAAAAACAAGATAAAAATTATTCTCAAAAAATATTAAAAACATAAAAATTTAAATATAAGAATAAAAAACACTTAAAATTAAAATTTTAAAACTACGCCATTTTTATTTTAATGGGTCCACCCCTTTAATCAAGTTACCGTTTTAGAAGGGAATAGTTATATTTATTTATTGACGTGTTATTAGTAGAAGGCATCTGGAATTATATTTCAACAACAGCATCATACTTGACCATTTTAAAATAAAGTCCTTCATGTTATTAGTAGAAGGCATTTGGAATTATATTTCAACAACAACATCATACACTCTACCTGCTTTGATAGAGACCCAACAAGCTTTTCTCTCATTTCTTGGTTTGATAGAGACCCTACAAGCTTTTCTCTCACTTTTTTCTTACTCGTTTGAGAGGGACCTTACAACTGCTTGGTCCTTTTTTTCCAAAGGTTAATAATTGTACATTTTAAAGCATCCGATGTCTTTAGGCTTGGTAGTGGTATATTTAAAAAATATTTCGTATAATTAATATTTTACATTTATAAGGATTTACCTTAATAGTTAGTGATTGAACCATAAAAATAAATATTTTAGTGCAAAATATTAAATATATTAAATATTTGTTTTATATAATATTTATGTTTATTATTTGTTGTATTTAAAAAATGATTTTAACTTTTAATTGGATATTTTATATATTTTTAAATGTCAATAAATAATAATGTGAGTGGAGATAAATGTTCTAACCGGATGAGTAATAATAATTGTTAATATATAGGATTTGAGTTTTTTTTTCTATGAAAAATATTAATACTATATATCAGTATAAGTAAAGTTGTTCGATAGATAGTTACAAGAAAAGTTCTCTAAGTGGACCAAAGAGAAATAACCATAGAGAACAAAGATACAATGTTCTAGCCGAAAGACTCCAGCCACACGGGATATTCACAAAAGTTCAAAAAAGTGTTTCATCTAAACATAAAAATAGAACATATTAGTCCAAATAGTTTGGCAAAAAGAAACCCCGGCCGATAGTGCTGCAATAGAGGTTAGAACAATGAACTAAACAAAAAACCCTAAGCAAAACTTCAGTAAAAAATGGCCTGGAGGCTACCTTCCGAAACCAATGAATCCTTCGCCCATAACTCATAAAAGATGAAACCGCCTGCTGCGTCCAAAGCCCGTTTAGATAAAACGCCAGCTTGGACGTTATGTTCCTTGTAAGTGTGCGAGAATGTTATGTTCATGAACCTGTTAATCAAAACCCAAACTATTTTCAACCATGGCACAAGATAAATAAGATAGATCCCCTGGATGCCAATGGCCCAGTCAATGATAATGCTTGAATCACTATATATGTAAATCACATCTAGACCAATAAAACATGAAAATTGTAGAAGAATCCATAGGGATAGGAGCCCCCCCTTGGTATTAGTACCATGATTACAGTTCATCCACAACTTATAGAAACTAAATTCTTTTCTGAAGGATTGCACCAACCCAACATATACTGGAATCCACTTGTGAAGCCCCATCAAAAAATCCCCTCAAAAAGAGTGCAGGAGCCAACTCTTTGGGAACCCTTTGATGTTGAATAAGACTTCTACCAGTGGACTGAACCAAACCAACTTCAAAAAATGTATTCGGACTTTTCAGGCCCGTAGAAAAACCATTTGGCATTATACCCTCAAAAATCCATTTCTCCTACAAGGTAAAACATGGAAAAGAAAGCCAATTTTGGTTGTTATTTTTCCATTCGAGGAAGCAATCTAATAAAGTATTACTTTTCCATGCTATGTCACATTTTATCAACCTGCTTATAACCTGCCAAACAGATTGAGTATAGCTACAAGAAATGAACAAATGAAATATACTCTCTTCTACCTTCCCATAAAGAGTACATACGTTAGGGCTTATCATACCTATTTTTAACAGATTATCCCATGTTAATAGGCGATTGTTCAATGCTAACCAACAAAATATATAATGCGAAGTGGTGCCTTCCTATTCCATCATGAATACCACCACTATTGAGCTCTCGAAATATCTTCTATAATCTGTTGGTATGTCAGTTTAGCAGATATATCTCCTAGCTCCTTGTTATAGGTCCATTTGAGAGAGTCTAGAGCATCTTCCAACCTGATAGTGCCTATATGAAGACCACAAATATAGTATGTCCATTCATCACCCAGTTTTCCATATAGATCGAGCTAAGCCGTTGAAATCCAGCCTTGAAACAAAGTCTGACTGAATGGATTCGTAGAGATATGGTATAAGTAAAGAAACCCTTACCATGAAAATGAAATAAGAGGTCCGAAGATAACATATATCTAGGAGGTCCACCTATGATAGGATCCTCCCCCACTCTGATAGATATCCCATTGACAGTTTCCCATGCAAGCCATGAGACAAAGATCTTAAAATCCCCTCATTGACTTTCCCATATGTTTGATATTCCACGACTCGGTTTCTTGAAAGATCTAACCCAATGAATCTTTGTAATGGATCTAAAGTATTTCTCTTTAATGATAAAGGACCACAGACTATTCCCAGAGAAAACCAACCACATACTTTTGGCCCTCAATGGCAAGGAGAACAAATGCATATTCTTAAGTCCCCATCCCCCTTTCTCCACAGGACAAGCAATTACCTCCCATCAAACTAAATGAATCTTACTCTTATCTCGATTACTAGACCATAAGAAAGCAATTGTTTTCTTTCGGATCTCATTAATGGTAGATTTGGGTACTTTACACAGCGAGAACCAGTATACAACCAAATTGATCAACACCAATCTATCCAAGATCATCCTACCCCCCAGGGATAACCAACGCCAACACCAAATTTTAATTCTTCTGTCAATTCTTTTAAGCAGCCACAACCAATTGCCAGCTTTGTAACAATTTGGTTTAATAAAGTAACCCAAATACCTAATTCCCTCTTCAAAGAGAATTTTCTGAACTTGGAATATAACCTTTACCTCGTTCATAACCTCCTCAGAAACCTCGTTCACCAAAAGCATTGATTTATGGGAATTTATAGAAATCCTTTATGATAACCAATAACTCCTGCCATTTAGCAGAAACACCCACACCCATAATCATAATATCATCGACGAACATGAGATGGGTTATTGATAGCCCATCGCTGATTTTGATTCCTTTTATTCTATTCTCTGCCTTCGCTTTCATAATCAACCTTCTGAGTCCTTCAATAACAAGGATGAAGAGTAACGGGGAAAGAGGACACCCCTACATTAGCCCCCTTTTCGCAGTAAAAAGTCTATTGGTCTACCATTCACAAGCACTGCGTATGACACCGAAGTGACACGACCCATTATCCATTTTAGTACCCTAAATGGTAACCCAATTTGAATTAGAATGAGTTATAAGAAACCACATGAAACTCTATCATATGCTTTATTTAAATCAAGTTGAAGAGAACATGCATACATTTTTCTAGACTTTACACTGTGGAATACTTCCTGACCCCAACGGCTTCCAGAATCTGTCTATTATCTAAAAAACCAAATTGTTCTGTTGAAATCCCTCTAGAGAGGAAGGGTTTGATTATGTTTTCTATTATCTTTGATATGATTTTATAGATGAAATTGCAAAGTGATATTGGCCTAAAATCCTCCAAATCTTCAGAAACCAATTTTTTGGGTATTAATGCCACAAAAGTGGAGTTGATAGCACGTGTGATCACCCCCCTTATTCTGGAATCTTCCACCGCTCTTAACAAATTACGACCTTCTATTTACAACTTCTCCTCTTAATTACTCATTACAAATTACTCTAACCTTATAGATATTAATAATAAAATAATTATATG
>LPNX010345289.1:1163944-1279114 GCA_001517045.1 Pseudotsuga menziesii
TGTACAATTTAATTATATCAAAAGTTGCTGAAGGTAGTAAGTATTTATAATATTCAAAATATAGTTAGTGTAAGTATTTATAATATTCAAAGTATAGTTTTTTTTTAATAGAAAAAACGATATGGTTTATATTATAAAAGCAGTGGAGGAACCACTGAAAGGGATACAAAATTCTGACTTATAAGATTACCAGATAAGTATATAAGAACCTTGCCTCTTAGGGAGGAATAGATGAATAGGGATGAAGATTAACGTAGACCTCATTAGTACATAAACCAATTTCCTTATTTGTTGTTGGGCCCGCTTCCCATTCAGTTCACGAAGGCTATGGAAAAAATCTAGTTGTCGAATGATCTTCAAATAGAGAGAATTCTTTTGATCAGTCTGGATAGCCTTAAATTTTGACAATGATTGAACCATTCATAGCCTGAATAATTATTCAAGAGTCTACAACAACAATGGCTTCTTCAACCCCCATGGCTTCCAATTTTCTAAGTCCTTGCTATAGTACATAAGCTTCAACCATGTTATTCATGCCATTTCCTATATTCCAGTAGTATTCAGTTTCAATGTTCCCCTCGTGACAAATGATGTTCCCTCCTCCTCCCGTCGCTCCCGGATTTCCCTTCAAGGCTCCCTCGAATAAGAGTTTAAATATTCTCCTCTGTTTCATCCAGATTTCAAACTGAGATCGCTCCATTCTTATTTCCCAAACTTCTAGAGATCTCTTAACCATGATTGTGTCTAATTCAGTAATTTTGAAGGATTGTCGCCAATTTACTTCATCTAGCAAAATCTTGATCTTGTTCTTACGCAACAATGACATGTTCATAATTTCTCCCATGAGTGCTTGCATTTTGGCAACAATCTATTATGGGGTATGGGCCTTGTCTTTGAATACTCTTTGATTTCTTTCAATCCAAACATTCCAAAATATTACTTTTGGAATCATCCTCCAACAATTTTTAAAACCAGCTTTATTGTCCAAGTTTCCTTGATACGCTTGGTCCTAGCTGATAAAGAACTGCTTAATGCTGCTTGGAAGTTCCATATTTCCAAACCAACGATGGATCAATAGTTCCCGAACCTTGCTGGAAAAGGAGCAATTTATTAACAAATGTCGACTGGTTTCTTTTCTCTTTTTGCACATCGGGCATCAGAATGGGCCAACAAAGCCTCTTTTTTCAAGATTATCACCTGTTAAAATACTCCCATGCGCTAGCCTCCAATTGAACATGTCTATTTTTGGTAGACTCTTCACCTGCCATACCATTTTCTATATTGTTGGGTTGTTGGGCATGTTTGGATATGCAACAAACAGATCATCTCCTTGCGCTAATGAGTATTCTCCTATTTTGCTCCCTCAACTGCGCTTGTCTTTTGCTTTGGAGGCTAGAGGCCCTTCTCTAGCAAGATGTTCGAGGAATAACTTATTTTCACCATTGATCTCCATAGGATAGTCAATAGTAGAAGAACCAATCTAGTGGTGAGGTGGGACGGGATCCCAACTTGAGATATCCCAAAGAGTGGTTTTGTTTTTACTATCTAACCATCTTTTGATACTAGGTATATTGGAGATGTGTGGCTTCGCCGGGATGGAATCCTGCCATATTTTGACTTGCTTGTCGTTTCTCGGTATCCAGAAGAGTTTTCCTTTGGAATTGGGTAGGGATTTCATGCAGAGGGTGAATATGGGGGATCCTTGCTTACTCGTAGGCTCAAAATCCAAACACTTAGCCTTGTTCCTGGGAAGTATTTATGTCTGAGCACCTGGATATTCCAGGAAGGATTCACTTCTAACAAATTCTAGAGTAGCTTTTCTCCCATTACTAAGTTCTGGAATTTTAAATCTTTGATTTGAAGGCCTCCTTCCATCAGGGGTAGTTTGATTTTCTTTGAGCTAACAAGTGCAAATTTATTTCCTCCCTTATTTTTCCATCCTTTCCAAAGGAAGGTCCTCAGTAGACTTTCAATGGAGGTGAGAATTTCGATAGGAGCTAGCAGTATTGAACATTGGTATAATGGAAATATTTTTAGAACTGGCTTAACCAATACCATTTTCCCTACTGAATTTAGCCAAATCGTTCCCCAGGATTGGATTATTTTCTTAAATTTATCAATCAACGGGTTCCAGTCAGAGGTTTTTATCTTGCCATTGAAAATAGGTATCCACATATATCTAAAGGAATCCTAGGTTGTTACTCCCTCAATTCCTAAAGTGCGGGATATTCTAGACATCTCCCTAGGATTTATATTCCAGTTGTAGATCTTGGTTTTTCCTAGATTTAGCTTGCTTCCAAATTCTTGTCAATAGGAGTTCAATTCATCCTTGAATCTTCTCACTATATTCTGACTGGCGCCTCCTAACATAATAGTATCATCTACTAATTGTGCATGGTTTATGTCTTTAGTCCCACGGGCCATTCTGATGCCAATTAAATATTGATTGTTCTTGGCTTTCTCGAGTTGTAGGATCAGCACCGAGGCTTGGATTGCATAAAGAAGTGGTGAGAGCGGGAAACCTTGCCTAAGGCCTTGTGAGTCTTGAAAGGAGGTTGCAGCTCTTCTATTAAGATGGGGGAAATCCAAGGATTTCTTGTACAAGCTTTGACCCAACGTATGAAGCTTGGATCAAATCCATACCTTAGCATCACCTGAAAGAGAAAGGACTGATAGACTTTATCAAATGCATTTGCTAAATCGATTTTCACCAAAATACCTTTATCCAGGTTCTTTAGAATGGAATGGATGGCCTCTTGGACCAAGATGATATTATCCCAAATTAACATGCATTGAATGAAGCCGCCTTGGTTTTCTGGAATGATTCAGGGTAGTATGTTTTTTAATCTATTAGCCATGATCTTGGTGATTATCTTGTAGCTGATGTTACATAACAAAATAGGCCGAAATATGTCAAATGGTACTGCATATTTTTCTTTGGGGATAAGGGCCAGAAACATTAAATTAGTGCTTCCTCCTATTTTCCCACATTGCTGAGCTTTTAGAACCATTTTTACTACATCCTTATGCACTTTTTCCTAGCAAACCTTGATGAGCCTTACATTGAAACCATCTAAGTCTGGTGCCTTGTCTTCTTGCATCTCCTCCAGGATTGTTTTTAGTTTCTCTATTGTGATCCTTTGCATTAAATCAATATTTTCCTTTCTCTCAACCATCTTAGGGACTAGATTCATTAGCGCATAGTTTGGAGGAGCGTTATCAACTTCAATAGTGTAAATCGCTTTGAAATACCGAGAGGATTCCAACTTGATTTTGTCAAAGTATTGAATAACTTGATCGCGAGTTTGAATCTCTGGAACATTTTTGTAATTCTTCCTCATCTCAACATGCTTATGGAAGAAAGGTTTATTGTGATCCCCAACTTTAAGCCAGAGACATCTAGATTTTTGTCTCCAAAATTCTTCGTCATATCTACACGCAACATGTAAATATTGATGAAGGATTACTTCTTTTTCAATGTCCTCCTTTGATATCTAGATTTCCTCCATGGAAATATGACGAGCCTCTAAGGTTAGCAGAGCTTTGGTTCTTCTTTGATTCTGAGACTTGGTCGATTTGGCCCACATCTTAAGCGCCCTTTTGACTCTTCTTAATTTTTCTTCCCATACATAAAAGGGTGAACCCGAGATTCGAGATGACCAAGTGCTAGAAACAATTCCTATGAAAAATTTATGGGAGGTCTAAAGTGAGATAAAGCGAAAGGGAATAGGCCCCAGGTTCTGATATTTTCTAAATTCTAGCAGGATGGGCTTATGGTAAGAACCCCCAAATGGCAGGATTTTAGAGGTGGAATTTAGTCCAAGTAATAAATAAGAGTCTTGGATAAAAAAACTATCAATCCTGGAAACTATATGCCTAGGCCCCAACCTCCTATTAGTCTAGGTGAACTTCCCCTTAGCTCGGATGACATCCGATAGGTCCCAGTCTAGAATAATCTCATCAATTTGCTCCCTTATGGGGTCTCTAACCATGAACCCTCCTCTTTTTTCTTCTTGGTTCAGTATGACATTTAGATCACCGACTACAATTACATTATGCAGCGATCCAATGCGTCTTTCATCCTTCAAGAGGTTCCAACAATATTTTTTTTCAGCATACGAGGTAGGTACATAAATGTTAAAAATACTAACCTGGATATTTGAGTCTTTATGCAACAATTTAGTGAGAATCCAATGAAGGTAGTGCTTGGATTCAATTAAATCAAATTTTTGATTATCCCATAGCATACCAATTCGTCCAGAGGCTGGGCCTAGAGCTGATAGTGAGCCCTCCTCCTTTTTTCCAAAAGTTTCCACTTACTTGGAGAAATGCTTCTTTCTCCATCTTGGTCTCTTGGATTAGTAAAATGTTTGGTTGGGATATTTTGATTTAATCCTTCATAAATTCTTCCTTAGCTTTACTACCCATACCTCTACAGTTCTAGGAGAGGAACTTCATTACTTACTCTTGGTAGAGGAGGGAATCCCTTTCTGGGATTGCCCATGCCGACGAGTATTTCTAGGATTTCATAGAATTTTTTCCAAGGTTAGTTGAGAACCTTGAAGTTTGTCCTTGTACATGGCTTGTTCTCTTACTTATCTGGTCAATTTCCTTCATCTTGCTTTCTTCTTTCCAAGTGTGGCCATATTGATTTCCCCTTCCTCTTCTTCCTCTTCATTAGTATCAGATTCCTCTTTTGAATTTTCATGGCTTCCCCTTTCCTTTATCCCCTCTGCTCATGAATCTGAATGAGCTTTCTCAGGATGACAAGATGGTTCGACTTCTCTTTTTGGTTCTTTCTTTCCAATGTTAGAGTCCTCTACATTAACTAAGGGTCCACCACTATTTTCTAATAGTTCAGGAGCCTCCGAGGTGGTTTTCCCTAGAGCGTTCTTTTTCGTCTATTTTTTTTGCGGATGCCTTCTCTTTGAATTGCTTCTCTTTACTGTTCGCCACCCTTCATCCTTTTCATGCTGGTCCTCTTGCTTTTGGGGGCAGTTACGAAGAAATATACGTATTCGTGGCAACGTCTGCACTTGAAAAAAAGTTGTTCATAGTCCAACTTCTGGAAATGATACCAAGTTCCAATTGTAAGCTTGATGGCCTCCGGTAATCCTGCTTCTAGATCCCACCTCCACATAGATCCGGGCACAGGCATACTGGTCTTTGGGGATTACTATGTCAATGAATCTTCCCAAATAATTCCCGATTGCTTTAAGCGATTTTGGATTCCAGTAGTGCATTGACAGGTTTGGTAGCCTAATCCATACATGTACGACTTTGGGGATATCTTCCTTGGGGTCAAATCCTAGCATCCACTTGTTCAGATAGAGACCTTGTGGCCCCATGAAATAGGGACCATTTCGAAAAATAAGATCCCTATCCACCTTAGATTCAAAGTCGAATAGGAAATATCCTCGACCTAATGAGTAAGATTCTACATTTTGGGTGGTCAGAGGTCTCCAGTTCTTCTGGACCTAGCTCTTGGTGGTTTTCGGGGACGACCATAAACCAATGAACTGCCCTATCAAAGCACGATCAACTAGGGAGAGAGCTATGCGGATGGTGTCCTCTGACGATAAGGAAACCACGAGCACATCCTCAATTCGATTAACAAACTTTGGGGGGCTTTGGTGGAGACTCTCTTGCTCTGCGATGCTATCAATCTCATGAATCCTTCAATGTTCGAGGTAGAGGGCAGCCCAGATCCGCCCTCCTCAGCTGCCTTGGGGGGACCTGCGATCTGCAGACTCCAAACGACAATGCAACCTGCAACACAGGTGCGACCTGCTAGCCGACGGTGCCTACAATGTCGATCTGATCAAGCTCTTAATCAAGCACGATTCGTAGTCCGTCCAAAAAAATCTCATGCCAATAATATTCAAAATATAGTTACTATTAACATGAAGTTGTAAAAAAAATGTTAAGGGTGATGAATTTACATGTATATAAAAAAATAATTCTTTAAAAAATAAGTTTATAAATTTAAAATTGAAATTTAAAAAAAAAATCAATTAATTAAATTTTAATAATAATAAATTTAAAAAATTTAAATCATAATTTTTTTATTTTCAATAATAAATTTTAAAAATCATCACATTAGAACTTTTTACACAATTATTATTTGAAAAAAAAACATAAAGCTATGCTGCAAAAACCATAAAACCATGCTCTTATAGCTTTGACCAATGTTGTGAGTTCGAGAATATAACTCTCTCTCTCTCTATATATTTTTGACTAGGGGAATTGGCAAGTGGGGTCGGGCTGCTACTGGGACCAGGATGGTACTTGTGTGACACGGGGTCCAGGGATTCATTCCCGCTACCACTATAACCCTAGGTGCCTCACACCCGCCGCAAGACATGGGACACAGGTAAACCCGGGTGGGATTGATGTCGTGACATCCAATTTGCAACAAGTGACTTCATAACAACGGAACCGCCAATGAGCCACACCCGTGTGGGAAAGAATATAACTCCATATTAACCAACACGAACCAAACAATTAATTCATAAATATATTAATAAAAAATAAAGATAAAAGGCGAGTATTATAATTTTCTTATTATGCTTTTGGAGGAATGTAGTGTTTGATAAATATATTAATAAGAAATCAAGATAAAACGTGAGTATTATAATCTTAGTATGCTTTTGGAGGAATGTAGTGTTTTGGTCAGAATATTTTTTGCTAAATTATTATTTGGTGATGAGTTTGTAATCTTAATAACAAACCATTTAGATTTTGGAAAGTTTTTTATTTTTATTTTGTAGGTTAGGTTTTGAGAGTTTATGAATTTTTAAATTTAGGTGAACTTATTTATTTTAAATTTAGATACGATAATACAAATTTTGGAAAAAAATTATTGATATTTTTAAGGTTTTATTGTTTTTTAAAATATTTAGAAAAAATTTAAATAAATCTAATAATTTTTTATAGTTAATAACCTTCAACTTTAAAGTAGTATTTGTCATCTATTTTTCCTTTTAAAAACTAGGATTCCACTCACTGAGAGTATTATTATAGTTAGATACTTAATACACAAACATAAGATAATAACATAAAGAAGAAGTAAAAGTCATTCAAAATATATAGGGTAGACTAAAGATGTGGATTGAAAGCTTAGCCATTAGAACATAGAAAAGAAGATGATACTTCAAAGATATACAAATTACTATTATAGCTAACTTTGGAAGAGAAATTGTAGTGCAATGAAATCATTGCTAATCAAGGAAAATTAATGTACTATAAAGATAACACTAACTCCGAGTTAAAAAGTTTAAAGTATCTTTATACTTGAGTAAGCTTATGTCACACATCTATATTCGTTATATGAAAAAGATAAAACTATATGTAGAATTAATGAGTATTTTCCTTTTATATTGACATTGTTATAATGGAACTAGACGACTTGGACAAAGAATTGTGAGATCTATTTTTGTTCCAAAGTTTGTTTTTTTAATTTAGTTATGTGATCATGCTGATTATTAGTAGGTGTTTCAGGAGGATCCCTGGTTGGGGAAGTGTAGGACTTTTTATAACCTTTGGCTCCCCAATTTTTATACTACAATAATGATCTTTAATAGAATGTTAGTTTGGGTTACAATAATGATCTTTAATAGAATGTTAGTTTGGGTTTGTCTTCACAATTTGATATTACTTTTTTTTGTTATTTATTAATTTTTAAAGATATTTAGACTACTTATGGCACTTACATAAAATTAGATCTTGAGAGAGGTGTAGTAGGGTTATATACATATGCATGTATTTGTGTTAATATAAAACTTAGTTAGGGCCTTTTGGACAAAACGATTCTCATATGGAAACAATTTAAATACACATAAGCCTTGGATTATGAGAACACAATATTTAGGTGCAGGATATGTCACATTCTATTACATTTATAAGTTGCTTGGACCCATTCTCAAATTCATCATTCTAGGGAAAAAAGGAGCAAATCAAAATCAAAGAGATGGAACTTTTCAAAGGAACTAAATTTCAATACTATCATTGATTAAAATGAAGTCAATTAATGATAAAAAAACTAACATTAATCTGAATAAGGTAAATCGACAACTAAAAGTGTTGATTGAGAAATTCACTTCTTTCTCAAGCTATAGAGTAGAAGAACTGGACACATGGATTTCCTCCTCAAGGGAGTTTGTGGTCACTAAAGTCCCTCTTGGAGGAATGGAAAGACATCATGAAATTGATACCTTCATTCTAAATATGTATCTAATTCCTTTTCAAATTTTTTTTGATCTCATGCCTTCTAACTCATGGTTAGTTACCATAGCCCCTTCTTCACTGGGGTGGTAAGAAGTTAAAAGAAGAAGTGGAGAAAGGGAAAGATTAAGGATTAATTTTTAAAGGGTAAGAAATGACATGTACATTAATTATGTAGTTCAATCTTGTCAAATGGATTTAGCCATGTGATTGAGAGATTGGGTAGTATCCTCCCCACATACATGGTGGGTTTCCTCAAGATGTGTCTTTTATGAAGAAAATTTAAAAAATGTAATTTCAATCTTAATATGTAAGTTTTTTGATATTAAGAAAATGGTTAATAACTTTATCTATATGGATATCAAATTTTAGTTTCAAAACATTTTTAATACTATTGATTTTCACATTTTTTTAACTAGGGGAATTTGTATATGGACTAGGCTCATACTTGTGTGACATGGGGTCGATTCCACTCTGTTATTGCTATACCCCTAGGTGTATTGACATTGTCCCACATATAGTACAAAGGGATGATGAGGTTTGAATTAGCGACATCGCAAGTAGTGCCTTAACATTACACTTTATCTCCGACTAGTCTAAACCTAGGGGCTCATTTTCACATCACAAATAAGAAAAAAATATTTTCAATCTTCTAATTATAAAATAAGATGTTAAAACAAATTAATTAAAATTTTATTAAAATTTAATAAACCAAACTACTCTCAACAATAGTCTTGATGTCCATGAAAATCCAAACTAGTATTGTTGGAACCTATGGTTTGTTAGTAATTACCTCACCTTGTCGGATGCGGGAGTATACCATTGAAGTGAGTCGAACGATGACTAAAATATAAATGAACAATGTCCACTTTGGGTCCTCATATGCATGATCTATGGACAATTATAACTTCCCTAGATATTTTAATCCATATTTTATGAACCGTTGTAAATAACTTTTTCTCATGATTGTTGGGTTGGGATTTTATTCTTGGTTAGTATATCAAGCACATCATCATCAAATTATGGATCATCAATCCCGTGCTTAAGTGCAAAGGTGTCTCTAGACACCACCATTAATTCTAGGAATCTATTTTCTCATTATGCTAGTTAATGCATACTCCAACATGGTATCATAGCTGAATGGTGATCGTGATATGGTTTGTAGAATGAGAAGAGTTCTGTGTATGATTTGATGATCTACATTTTTGTTTATTGGGCCAAGAAGAATGGTGCATTGTTGGATTTGACCATCATAGCCTAACTTTGGTCTGATCTGATTTTCTGGGTATTTCAGGATTGACTCCTTACTAAAGTTCTACAGGCATGAAGATGTAATCACCGGGAGGATGGTGAATAGTGGTGCGCCTTAGATGATGAGTTATTGAAATGAATTAAGTGTTATTTTTCTAGACTTATGATTCCCTAATTTGGTTTGGTAGAGCATTGTTATTTGATCAGGTGCTCAACTTGTGAAGCATATTGAATTGTATTAGTTGATAGAGTATCGACTAACGTCAACTTTGTTCAACTTGAGATGATCTCGTTGTGTGAACAACTAAAGTTTGAGGCATTGTTCAAATTTTGTAGCCATCAAATGAAGGGTTCTAATGAATAGTGAATTGACTAGATGGACAGCTTGCATCTCAAAGTTGTTGAATTGATGAATTTATGAAGACCATAGAGTGACAACTAGTACTTGGATTCATTTTTTTCAGTAATCAATTATTGAGCCATCAAATATTTGGAATTTAGTTGATTGGGATATGCTCAACTTGGTATAAGTCAGTTGGTGCAAATTGAGATAGTCATGCTTCAGTTGTGAATTGAAATCTTATCGAAGATGGGTATGCTTGATTTCTAGAAATTGCAGGAGTTTCATGCAAAGAAGGCCATCACCTTAAAAGAATATCATAATCGACTTTGTGTAGAAGTAGAATATTTGTAGCATGTCATTGTACAGTTACAAAATGAGAATCAAATAATGAATAATGAACTAGAGGAATCTCGTACCCAGATGACCCAATGAGGCTTCCTTCTTTCAAACTAGCATCTTGCAGTAGTTTGATGAGAAATCTTGACAATTTTTTGTGCTAGAAAGCACCATGGAAATATTTTTTCAAAATTTAGCATACAAATTTGAAGAGAAACCCAATTTGGTTGATGACTTGGAAGAAGATATGAAATCTCTCTCTCGTGAAGATATTGTGGATTGAAGAAGAAAATTGGTAGACTGGAAGCAAAGAATGTCCACCTAACGAATGAGTCTACTCACTTGCAGGCCTCAGTTGACGTGCTTCATGAAGATGATACCCCTATTGAAGAAGAAAATACTCGTTTGTTTGAATAATATCAAACTTTGAAAGAAGATTATGATGCTTTGTTGCTGTAGGTGACTAAAAAGGATGGGGCTATAAAGGGATTGCATGATTGGAAGCATAGTCTTAAACAAGAGGCTTGTAGACCACAAACTCTTGAGCAAAACTTTGTTGAGCAACAAACTAATGGGAAGAATACCGCCGAAGTACCAATTGTTAAGTAGAAGCCTGTCATTGTTGAGTCGATAGGGTCACCTATTACTTCTTCCACCTTTGATGTTTTTTCTTGTATGGTAGTTGTTTGTGAATTAAATAATTGTAAGAAATATGTTGATGATGTTTTTTTCATCACATGATTTGTTGGTTACTAATGATATTGTTTATCTTATCCTTGAGAAGAATACTATAGGTATTGGGTCCCAACTTTTGAGAAAAATGGGCTATACGAGAGGAACATTCGAGAATAATGGAAAATGTATTATTGTTCCTATTGCCCTTGAGATGCACACATCTAGATCTGGTCTTGGATATGATGGTGCTACACCTACTTTTGTTGAAACTAGGAAAATGTTGTTTGTTGCTGGAGGAATTTCGACTTAAGAGAAACTTGTTGTTGTGTGTCTTGCTGAATCGGCTATTCTAGATGTTCTAGACATTGAGAATGTTGCTGCAGATGACATTATTATTGAGATGCAAGGTTATTATGATCCTGTCGATGAATTGGAACCTAAACCTACATCAAATGTTCATTCAAAATAGAAATTTATGCCACACTAACATCCTCATCAGAAGAATTGGAGTATTCTTCCCAAGAATCGTAATTCTTGGAAAGGTGGTAACTATGGTTTTAGAACTTTGTAGAAAATAAGTGAAATATAAAACCATGTAATAGTGACGACTACTTGGATAGATTGTGATTTGATTGATGATTGGTCGTGGAATCATTTGAATAGATGCTTGGGGATGTCATACAAATGTGTATCTTCTACTATACTACTGTACTACTATACAATGATCCTCTTACAGGTTTTTTATTTATTTATAAGTGGTCGATGGAGATTTGAACAAACAAGAATGGTTGATCGAGACTCAACCAATAATGGTTGTCAAGTGATGGGTCGAATTGAGATGTTTGTTGTGGCAACTAGAGTGGTTGTGGCCGACTAATCTTTGAATATTTTTCCCACTGAATAAAGTGTTCGAATTCTTTTCTTACTGACTTAATTGCTCATGGTCAATTGAGCTTAGAACACTGGTGATTGTCGACTAAGAGTTAAGACTGGCTTGTTTCTCGACCAAGCCTTGACTACTATTGCTATTGGTTATCCCTTAGTTAGGTTTAAGTGAGGGTGGGGGGTGGAGATTTGTAGACCTTGATTCGAGGTAAACCTAACTGTTGGACCGATTGAACTATGTTTGACTAGATTACTTGTTGGGAGTAATTGATTGCTGAATGGACATAGACTGTATTGTTGAGAGAGACTTCCTATACTTGTGCGCCTATGGCTAGTTAGTTACTTGAGTGGTTTGTATTGTTTATTGTCTAGTCGATTGACCGAATGGGAATATTGTTGGGGCGCGCACCCTAACGGTCCTTAAGGTGGACAGCTCCATGGGTTTTGGGAGTTTGTAAGTGGAGCTACGGCTCAAAATAGTCTTAGGGGTGTCAGGGCAGAGTCAAAAACCTTATGTTGTAATAAACCCATGGTTTAAATCCAGGGTTTAAGGTTCGGGGTGCCCATGGTTTAAGTCCATGGTTTTGTAACAGTGCATTGTTTAAATAGGCACTCTTGTAAGTAAGTAAGGTTAGGCTTTTTGTGAAAAAGGAATTGATGCGAAGCTAAGGCTAAGTTTGTAAGAAAAGGTTAAGTCCCAGCTATGTGTGTGGACGACCTCTGCAGTTGTGTGTGCAGAGGGTTTTGGGTGATAAGGAAATCTGCAGCTGTGTGCGCAGAGGGCTGCAGCTGTGTGTGCGGCTTTGAGGACTGAAGGGATCTACAGCTGAGTGCACAGATCATAACTGTGGTTTTTGTAGAAAGATTGAATAAAACACAATTCTGTGGACATAACCCCTACACTGGGGGTGAACCACGTTATATCTTGTGTCGTGGTTCTGTGTGTTGTTTATGTTGTGTTCTTTCATGCATTTATATCTATATATCTGATAAGTAGAGATCACTGCTAGATAATAACTTCGCTGTGAATTCCCAGTAAAGGGTTGCGCAAGGCATTGTGTGTTTATCTAACTGCGAAGCTAAATAAGTGAATGCTAAGCCCTGTGATTTATATTTATAATATGTTAAAAGTTAAAGGTACAGTAATATCCCTCTTTTGCTTGCAGAAATCTGGTTCTGCGGCACCCCATAGCAGTTTCGAGTGAGACTGCAACCTGTTCGCAGGTTGTTGCCGAAAGGGCCAACTCTGTGGGTCTTTTGTTGGTGCGAAGTTAAGGTATAAAACCCGGGTCTGCCCTATAGCCCAACAAATTGGTTCCGTTGCCGGTTGAACTCAGTATCTGCTCAAGAGGGGTTTACATCGTACCTCGAGGGCTATGTTCTGGAGGCCCTCTGTGAAGGAAATCGGTGATTGGCTTGATGAGACTTATCTGAAATTTGCTGAGCATGAGAACAAAGATCCGCGTCGTAGTACAAACGACTTTTTACAAAGGTATGTTTTTTGTGACATTTATGAAATTTTCTTTGGTAGTATCCACATAGAGTTGCACCAGTGGTTATCTAGGTTAGCAGAGCGAAGGATGAACTTCCAAGCACGTCAGTTTCCTGCTGGGACCCCCGCGAGAATTAATATACTAAAAAGGGTGAACAACGAGATATCCCACGCTGTTGATTTCTGGACAACGCGAACCCTTGAAGCATTTGTGATGGAGTTCACCATCGACACGAGTACCTCCTTTAGTGAAGCTGAGTGACAGTTTTTCAAAGGCCCAAGGGGCAAGTTGTTGAATTCATTTAGTTTGCGAATTAAAATGCTATTGGATGGAAAAGGTATATTGCTAATTGAATCAGACTGTTAGATTTAGTATTACTAACATATGGTTGTAAGTGACAATACCTTCGACGAGCAAAGTGGTTTGCTGCGAAGTGGCAAAAGGTACAAGAGAGATTTTGGATCCTATTCCCAGGGTCAACATACGGAGTATCCCCCTGTAAATCCCATCGATTCAGAACCCGAAGAAACCCCTTCTGTCGGAAACCCTCCGGTAACCCCGCAACGAAGACCTATTATCCCTGAGCACCTGTCGCAGTTTGAAAGTCACCCTAGCCCGAGTTCTCTTGTCGCAGGTCAGTCTACCCCAGTAATTCCCCCCCCACCTACTCCCAGTCCCCCTCCCTCCCCTCCTCAACCTACGATGGCTCATCTGCATGACGACATTAAGCTCCCTGTTTTCAAAGGAACTGGATCAGAGGATCCAGAATAGTTCTGGTTTTTATGTGAAGCAGTGTGGACTGCTAAGGCCATTACGGATCAAGATAAAAAAAGAGCGCAGCTGATTACTTCCTTCAGAGACCATGCTCTGACCTGGTTCATGAAGTTTTCCAACACTCAGAACCATGCATTGGCTGATATAAAAGAAACAATGATAAAGGAATTTAAGAAGCCAAAATCTGAGTCGCAGTGTATTACTGAATTGAAAGAGATTCAGTAGAGGCGTGGAGAATCAGTGTGGGACTTTGATCAAAGATTCAAAGTTCTTCTAGACCAAGTCAGCTTCCCCATTGGACCTGGGTAGCACAAGGAATGGTTTATTGTAGCGCTGTTACCGCATATCAGAACTCCACTCATGCAACAGAAGGTTGCTGACCAGCAGGAGGCTCTGGAAATCGCGATGAAGCTTGAAACCGCCCCTATCGAAGATAACTCTGGTATCGCTCAAATCCAAGAGCATTTGGAAGCGATGGCTCTGGAGCTCCGTGATATGAAGAAAGGAAAAACTGGTCGCGAAGAGGTCTGGTGCACACAATGTTGGACAGAGGATCACGACAAGGAACAGTGTCCTGTGGTAAGAAATTACCTGAATACTGGTGCACCAAACCCGTTCAACCCTACTATTCTATATTGTGAGATCTGTCGGACAACTAGCCAGCATCGACCTGAGAATTGTTATCTGCTACAGAGGTATGTGCAAGTCCCCAAGAACCCTTACTGCAAATTCTGTAAGTCCGTAGGCCATAATGAAGATGAGTGTCGCAGTTATGACCTCATGAGGGAACGCACCTACGATGCCTATCGGGTACAAAATAAGGGACAGAGTAATTATGGCTATGGCTACCGCGGTGGTGCATCAGGTAGAGGTGGTTTTGGAGGCCGTGGTCGTGGTGGCATGGCTGGCAGAGGTCGTGGTCAGGTAGTGTGTTATAACTACAACCAAGCCGGACATCTGGCTCACGATTGTCGGAACCCGACTATGACATGCCGGTATTGCCGAGCAGTAGATCATGTGATCGAGTAGTGCCCGCAACTGATAGCTAAGATTCAGGAAAGAAACAGTGGCCCCACTCAGAATATTTAGATGATTTCTATTGAGCAAAGACCTGCCCCAGCAATTAATGTTGTTACCCGAAGTGGAGATACGACACAGATACAGCCTACTGAGAAACAACCTGACGAGACTTGGGTTCGTAAGGCTCCCGTGAAAGTCCCCGCCTTTGATATTGAAAGAGAAAAGGAGACATTCATGGACGCCAAGAAATATTTTGTGGATTCTAGCCCAGCAGTAGCACCTGCACAGCCACATCAACAGCAGTCGCAGCTGCAAGAAGCTTCGATGGATAAAGTAAGTACACTGTCCTCCTTTTTATAGAGTTGTCTGAAAATTTTAAGAAATCAGAATGCTTTAAGTGAGTTGCAGAAAGTTATTGCTTCCTGCGAACCTCAGCAAGGTTCTGATCAGGAAAAAGCTATTCATAGAGTCCGAAGAACTGGTAGGGAAATGAGGTTGAACGCTCAGATAGGAGAGTATGAGATGACTGATGTGATCTTGGACTTAGGGTCAGAAGTCAATGTCCTAACCAAGCAAACCTGGGAACAAATGGGCAAACCTACCCTTGATTGGTCCCCTATATAGTTGAGATTAGCCAATCAGCAGAAGATTATACCCCTAGGACAATTCCCTAATGTTCCCGTAGATATTGATGGCATTTGTACTGTAGTAGACTTCGAATTTATTGAGATCATTGACGACAGCAATCCCTATCCAGCTTTATTAGGTATTGAGTGGGCAATGGCAAATGCTGCAGTTATTAACCTTAAGAAGAGACAAATGACTTTCGAAGGGAAGGATTTGAGAGTCATAGTCCCATTGGATCCTTCCCAAGGAGAAAGGTACATAGAACCCCTCCGAGATGAAGATCAGGATGTGTTGGACCATATCTACAATATTACAGCGAAGGAAGAAGCTTATGTTGATCCTAATGCCGAAGGTATTATGGATTGGCAGTGTGATAGCTCCTGTATGACGGACTCAGATGATGGTTTAGAGAACTGGAAGAACCGGTTGTATGAGCTACATGGCCACCATTGTGCAAGAATTACCAAGTCTCTTAGATGGCTTACAAGAGTCCTACCTATTTTTGATGGTTCGACAGACCCAAAAGAGTTTAGTGCGACATTCTCAGAATAGATACCGGATTCCCAGACACGGGAGACTCTGGATTCTGCATTCCATGCCACTGCAGTAAGGTGGAGGGATAACCATAAGAAGTACATTCCTAGTTGGGAATATTGTCAGAAATCTATTCGCCTAAGCTTTGTGACTCAGCCCCAGAAGGTGCGCAACGGGATCGCTGGGCAGGGTGGACTGCCGGAATGCTTGGAGCACTGTTACGAAGCATGGAAACATGTACCTTGACGGGTACATAAGCTTATACATATCCAGGAACCTTTAGCAGAGAAATGGTATACGGAGGTCGAGCCTTGGCATGCTAATAGGTTTGGTGACAGAGAAATCACAAAGTACCAACATGTGAGATCGAAGCTCACACCTTGGTCGCGGAACTTGTCGGGATATGCCGAAGGTCAATATGATGTCGATGGTCCTTATTATGATGCAGCTGCAGACCTGGAGGCACTGCAGCCCAAAAGCTGACCGTTGGAACACTGCCGATTTGGCGGCGCCGGTACTTTACTCGCCTTAATCGCTTGTCCTAATGGTATTCGCCGAAATCTAGCACCATGGAAACAGGACCTCTGTTAGATTTGGCGCTTTCAATGTACATTTATGGTAGATATGGCCGATGGATTGTATATGAAGACACCCGGGTACAGGGAAATTGCATTCTGCATTTCCTTGAGTTTCACAATTGAACCCATGTCAGCTGATCGTGAACTCTAGGACCTATTGAGAGAATTTGAACAGACGGGTCTGTAGCACATCTTCGCCCCCCAACTTGAGCCTGTAGCCTGTGAAGAGACTCAACCAGCACCGACTTCGCCAATGCAGACACGATATTCCAGGAAACAGTTTAAACCTGAAGTTCGTTCTAAGCGAAACGAGGATAGACATAAGGAATCAGGGAAAACATCGGAGGATCCCAGAATGGATCCGCCTGGTTCAACAGAGATCCCAATTGAAGGAGAGGAGAACATTGCACCACAGCGGCCACCGTATATTTATCCTATTCGACCAGGAGTTAAGCCACCTCGACGGAATTCTAAGTTCACTATATGCACTCCCTCGCTACCCCCAGGTGTGCAGCTGGTTGGAATAATGACAGGGAAAATAGACCGGCTTAAGTATGCTGACCACGACACAAGTGACCATGGGAAGTTTCCACAATTTCCACCTGCCCAATACTTGCATTTCATTAAATATCAAGAAACTGGGGTGACCTTATTGGAAGTAAAACAGTGGGCTGCTGGCTTGGATCTAGCTGGTTTGCTGAAAATGCTCGATGTTCCCCACTTTGGTCGTAGCACACAAGTCACCATCGTGGTCAAGCAACTACTGGCGTTAGTACATAACGGCTGCCTATGGATCGGTGACAAGAAAATCCTTATTAATGGAGAGCTCATTCATAGGATTACCGGCTTACCAGTGGCAGGGCCTGATTCGGGGATAGAATTTCCCTCAAAGCATGAAGATACGAAGCTCGCACAAAGCATGAAGGAGTGCTTTGTCCTGACGAAGGGGAAACATGGGTATCACACTTCCATGATTCAAGAGTAGAATATTCACTTCGCAACTGAGCTCTTGGCATGCAAAATTATGTGGAAATGCAGACCAACTGAAGTACCCACCCCGGTCATCCGAATTGCTATCAACCACGCCGAAGGCTACAACTACAACTGGGCAGCGTATGTTGCGAAGGAATTCCTTGAAGATGCTCACGATGCACAGGAGAAAGGTAGGCCCTTCCACTACTCATGGTTGATTATCCTCATCGCACTGGTAGGATGGAAAGAACCTACTGAAGCACAGTTTGTTGCTGTACCAGCACACATGCCTAGCGCAGCCAGGTACGTATCGTTGTGGGTTTCACAGGATAAAACCCACCAACAGATGAAAAACTATGTATTTGCCTTTTATATGCTGAGTATCTCGTATGATATCATAAAAACCCCGCGGCTCAGTAATGAGTTATTCTCTCAGTATGATGGAGCGGTCAATTTCAGGGCCGATATGCACCATATTTTTATCCAAGCTTGCGCAGATAAGAAGCATCAATGGTTTAAGTTGCCCTATGTAGTGACTAAAGATGATATCCTTGCGATAGTATAGCAGTGGTTGGAAAAATGGTTAAAACACGCAGGGACAAAACCTAAGATTCCTGTCCCTCCTATCACCGATATGGGTGCAGGCCCCAGTCATGCGCAGCAGCAAGAACCCCCCGCAGATAGTGACGAAAAAACTGAGTCGCAGGAGACTGCCAGCAACCAGGGAGGAGATGGTGGAAATGAAGATGAAGAATAAGAAGAAGAAGACTCAGTTAAAACTACCTCAGACCCTAATAGGCAGCATAAGCGCAAGACACCGGACGCAGAGGAAGTAGACAAACCGCCACTGTGAAAGAAAGCAAAGGCATCAAAGGATAAGAATATCGGCGAAGCACCCAGTACGACAAACGCAGAACTTGATGAGGCTTTTTCAAAGTCCACCAAAGTTCTCACTAAACAATGGTTAGAGTTTGCAGCTGTGCATCTGGATGCCATCACCAGTGTAGCCAAGCACATCTCGAAGCTTAAGGACTTAGCAGCGAAATCAGTGACTGGCATTGCAGCCAGCAGTACCCCGGTGAGCATGCAGCCAGACCTAAGGAAATGGCTGGCCCGAGATAACAAAGGGAAAATTTCGAGCGCAGCTCTTATATTAACAGATGCAGCCTCTCGCTCGGTGATGAGTATGAAAGTTGGCATAGACTATACTAAGCTCTCTATGACAGAGCTACATCTCTGTTAGTCAACCATTATGAAAGAAATTCAGGCACAAGACCAATATTCGCAAAAACAGTTAGAAGAGGCCATAAGTCAGCAGCAAGGATTTGCAGCGCAGCTAGAGGCAGCAGAGCAGAGAAAGAGGGACGCCGAAAGAAAGCGGATTACACTAGTCCGAGTTTTGGATGAGGCATGTCGAAGTCTTCCTTACTTCGACGTGCAGCTGGTGGAAGAGCCAGAACAAAGATTAGTCAGGCTAAAAGACTACGCACAACAGTCTTGCAGTAAAATTGAGAAACTCAAAGCAGCACATGAGGCTCAGATCGCGGAGCTTCATTTGCGCATCGCTCCAGAAAATCCACCTGAGGTTAAAAAACAACGCCGCGCAGACATTCAGGCATCTGCAACAAAAATTTCAGATATTGTTGGTAGCGCAACAAAGTTTCTTGGAGACAGTGTCAAGTCCTGGACCACCCTGCAGGAACATCCAGAAATTGGACAGCTGCAAGAAACCATCAAGCAACGACAGGCAGAGTTGGATACCGTAAAAGTGGAAATTAAGACTCTGCCACCGATGGAGAAAATGCTCAAAGTAAAGCGCAGCAAGGAACTCCAACAGGAAATTGAGTCATGCAGGGTAAAAGTAACAGAGTTGGAAAACTCTATATAGCCACTTGTCAGTGAGGCTTTGGAATTAAGTACTGCGGTGGATAGCCAGTTCAAAATTCTGAAGGAATATGATGCATTCGCACAGGAAAAGGCCGACGAAGCATCATCCACCATACTGCAGGAGTTGGTGGAAAAGGAGAAAGCAACTGAGAACATCATGCATAGTCTCAATACTCAGTTCACCGTCCTTGCAAAGAAGCTTCGTCCGCCAGGAAACCAGCAGAGTGTCCCGGGATGGGCCACTGGTGAGTCTTAGGGGCCTGTTGGGGCGCGCACCCTAATGGTCCTTAAGGTGGATAGCTCCGCGGGTTTTGGGAGTTTGTAAGTGGAGCTACGGCTCAAAATAGTCTTAGGGGTGTCGGGGCAGAGTCAGAAACCTTATGTTGTAATAAACCCATGGTTTAAATCCAGGGTTTAGGGTTCGGGTTGCCCATGGTTTAAGTCCATGGTTTTGTAACAGTGCGCTGTTTAAATAGGCACTCTTGTAAGTAAGTAAGGTTAGGCTTTTTGTGAAAAAGGAATTGATGTGAAGCTAAGGCTAAGTTTGTAAGAAAAGGTTAAGTCCTAGTTGTGTGCGTGGACGACCTCTGCAGCTGTGTGTGCAGAGGGTTTTGGGTGATAAGGAAATCTACAGCTGTGTGCGCAGAGGCCTGTTGTTGTGTGCACGGCTTTGAGGACTGAAGGGATCTGCAGCTGAGTGCGTAGATCAGAACTGTGGTTTTTGTAGAAAGATTGAATAAAACATAGTTCTGTGGACATAACCCCTACACTGGGGGTGAACCACGTTATATCTTGTGTCGTGGTTCTGTGTGTTGTTTATGTTGTGTTCTTTCATGCATTTATATCTATATATCTGATAAGTAGAGATCACTACTAGATAATAACTTCGCTGTGAATTCCCAGTAAAGGGTTGCGCAAGGCACTGTGTGTTTATGGGTGATTCCATGAAGATGGGTAACACTTTTTGGCCAAATTTGGTGATGAAAACCTGATTTTTTACTCATGTGCTAGATAGAAGCCCTCAAAACGCATATATGCCATGTGAATTTTGACTTGCAGTAAAAAAACAAATTGTAGAATATTATGTTGGCTTCATAGTGATATTTTTAAAAAAATATTCCGATGTCATTTAATGTGTGAATGTTTGCATTTAATGAACTGTGTGACCTTAAAAATTTGAAGAAGCTAATAAGTGGCTCGTGCCCACGTAGAGTAATTCAATCTTGCATTAATAATTAAATATATATATATATATATGAGCATGATCTACATAAAATGCAGTGTGATGTGCATATTTTTTTGTTAATTTTTTTCGCATTATACAATTATTTATTATTTTTCAAAAGTGACCACATTCGATTTCAGCATCATTTTAAACACATATTTGTCCACGTAAAGCAATTTTTTCTATTTTTTCAAAAATTGAAAAACCAAAGATACCCTTTTGAAGAGGACACGTCGATATGTGATGTGTGCATTTTTAAGAATTTTTTGGCTGTGTATTTTTAACTCTACGGATTTTTCTTTGAGCTGCTTCGAAGTTGCAGTGTGGTTTTCTAAGTATAAGTTTTAGAAGTAATTAAAAAATAAATTTCATATGAATGCCAAAATGCATGTATGATACCTCAATGGATAGAAGATTCGTTGGTCAATTTATCGGTATCAACTCCGCTCAGTTATGTGCTAGGAATGGCAGGGTGCACACCTCTGCAAGGCACATAAAATTTTTCATTTGTTTGAATGTGGGCTAAGTCTATTTTCTTAAGCCCTCGACCGAGGTATGAACATCGACCGAGGTATTTAAATACCTCGGTTGAGGTCTTAACGAAACCTCGACCGAGGGTTTGTAAAGCCCTCGACCGAACAAAAACCTCGATCGAGGGCTGAACAAAACCTCAGTCGAGGGCTTGATAAAACCTCGGTCGAGATATTAAGACCTCGGTCGAGGGTTTAACAAGCCCTTGACTGAGGTTCGTTTTTCTATTTTTGCCGAAATGCGCTTGCCAAAAAGTGTTACCCAGGTCCGCAGATTCACCCTTATCTAACTGCGATGCTAAATAAGTGAATGCTAAGCCCTGTGATTTATATTTATAATCTGTTAAAAGTTAAAGGTACAGTAATATCCCTCTTTTGCTTGTAGAAATATGGTTCTGCGGCACCCCATAGCAGTTTTGGGTGAGACTGCAACCTGTTCGCAGGTTGTTGCTGAAAGGACCAACTCTGTGGGTTTTTTGTTGGTGCGAAGTTAAAGGTATAAAACCCAGGTCTGCCCTATAGCCCAACAACTATATTTTGATAGCAATGTTGCAGAACATTTGGATGGATTCATTGAGTTTTCTGACACGATGATATTGTTTTAGAATTATTTGAGGAGTATTTATTGTACCGATGATTGATTAGTTTGGTGCAAAAATTATATATTGTTATACCATGTTTGATCAATGTTTGTAGTTCAAATCAAATTAAGGGGGGGGATGTTGTATATTTTTTTCTTTCCTCCAAGATAAGTTTATGGGGGGGGGGTGTTGGAACCTATGGTTCATTAGTAACCTCACCTTGTTGGATGTAGGAGTCAACCCTTGAAGTGAACTAGTTGCCAACTAAAATATGAAGTAATTGTGTCCACTTTAGGTCCTTCGACCCACATTATATGGATAATTATAACAACCTTGGCTATTTTAATACATCTTTAATGGAGTGTTGTAAATAACTTGGCTTGTGATTGTGGGGATGGGACTTTAACTAAACCTACTTATATATAGCATTCTTAGTTGGTATATCAATAACATCATCATCACATTGTGGATCATTGATCTTGTGCTTAAGTGAAAAGGTGTCTCTAGATGCCACCATTAATTTTAGGAATCTCTTTTATCTTTCTGTTGGTTAATTCCTTCTCCAACAAGTATATAGTAATATGTACAAGTGAATTGGAAAAGGAAATAAATTTAATCAATTATGACATAACAAAAAATCAATGTGGTGATTAAATCGGAAAAGGAAAAAAGAACAAAGCATGTGAAGACCTTGTTAAGATCGAAGATGGTATTGTGAAGATATTCAATTCAAATCCATCTCATATATTTTTTGAGGAGGATAAAATGTTTTTACTAAATTTAGAAAATCATAAGTCCTTCCTACTCAAATAGGAGGACATGACTTGGATCCTTAAGAGAAGGGCCATATGGGTGGCCCTTGGAGATAATAATATTATATTTTTACACAATTATGCAAACTATAGAAGGAACTTAAACATAACTTGGGGTTTGAAGGATGAAGAAGGGAATTTTGTCCAGTCTCAAGTTGACCTACAATCTGCTGCTAGAAGATACTTCTGTAAACATTTTAAAGACCCTAAAAGTAACAACATATTTTCCCAAGTTCGAGTGATTGAAAAACTTCCTTCCTTTTTCTCTTATGAGGAGGGTATTTATATTGGGAAAATTGTGTCAATTTATAAATAAAAGATGCTTTAAAGCAATTTGCTAAGGACAAGAGTCCTGGTCCTAATGGTTGGCTTGCATAATTTTATCTTTCTTTGTTATCTCTTGAGAGAGGAAATTTTGCAGAAGGTGGATTATTCTAGAATGGAGAGTTTCATGTTTGGAGCATTTAATTCCACTTTTATAACTCTTAATACAAAAACCAACAAAATCGAGACTTTTAATGATTATAGGCCTATTTCCCTATGCAATCTTTCCTATAAACTCATCACAAAAATGATTGTCAATAGATTGAATTCTAATTTGGAAGAAGTGATGACTAAAGAACAATTCAAGTTTTTTTAGATAAGACAAATCTTCAAAGGCGTTGGTGTGACTTAGGAATACCTACATTCCATAAAGGAAAAGAACCTGGATGCTTTAATTCTGAAAATGGATATTGTCAAAGCATATGACAGGGTCAATTGGGTTTATTTAAAATTGCTTCTAGTTTAGATTGGAGTTCCTATTTTGACGGTCATTTGGATTATGGCATGGCATGTGACTACTACTCAATTTGATTTCCTTATTAATGGCGCTCCCTCGGGATTTTTCTCAAGCAGAAGAGGAATTAGACAAGGAATCCCACTTTCACCCCTTTTATTTCTTTTGGTTATAGAGGGACTTAACATATTGATTCATGTGGCTAAAAGAGAAGGAAAAATATGGGCTATAAAAATTTCTACTTCAATATTTATTACTCATCTATTTTTAGTATATGATGTTGTTTTATTTGGAGATGGTATTGTTGATGAATGGAAAGTTTTTCCTAAGATTGTGCTTTTATTCTGTGTTTCTTTTGGTATGGAATTTAATGTAAACAAATATGTATTTATCAAAAATGGGTTTGATGAGGTCATAGTGAGGCAGATTACATATTTCCTTCCTTATTGTTGAACATATATTGTCGTTGATGTCAAAGGAGAAAATATCTGATGTTAAAGGAGAAAATATCTAATTTAAAAGGAGAAAATTTCAACTGTCAAAATAGAAAATATCAAATGTCAAATGATCAAAGATCATATGGACCAGAAGTCAAAAGAAAAGATTGAACTGCTAAAAGAATTCCTCTCACACAACCATCTTGAAGAAATATACATATGGGAGAATATGGAAGTCATATGAAAGAATATCCCACCATGACATTGGTTGTAAATGCACATATAACAATATTTAAATAAGAGTATTGGAAATGGCTTATATGCACAAATACCATTTGTGAGACTTAGGAATTAAGAGAAACAAACTTGAGTGTGAAAGTACCACAAATAATATGGTATGCGATACAATATTTGTAAAGAAAGTATAAGTAATGAACCGATGTGTGTAAAATTCCCACAAAGTTGTTGGAAAATGTGCATCATACACTACACAAAGATGAATTTTAGAAAGTGGCATGCCGACATAGATCCTCACTTGTTGAAAATTCACAATCAAGTGGGGCATTATCAAAAGTTAAGAAACTTCACCAAGTGGACACATCTCTTGAGTAAAAAATATTATAAATAAGCAAGAGATGGATAAGGTGATGCAAGCTTGTGAAAGATAAAGATCTGAGATAACTGCTTGGACAAGCTTCAAATTTTTTTGGGGTGTCAATGGCTCATTGATCGTAGAGAGTATATTTATGCAACAAATTTGGGTTGCGTAAATCAGTTAGCAATGAACAATGAATAAGTGCGATAGAAGAAAAAGGATACCCATATTCTGGATGTGTGAAGTTCTTTCTTAGTAAAGGCACAGATCGTAGAACAATAAGTGTGACTATGCTAGAAATGCTATTTAGATGCAGAACAAAGATCAACTAAAAGGATGTAGACATAGTAAAATTCACACATCATATTCTGGGAAACTATTTGTTCAGACATAGATACACATACATAGATCGAAGAAGTTATAATAGTTGTAGACTGTGAATATAAGGTATCTATCTATTTGTAGTTTTTATATACAATCTTAGTTCATATCAGGGAGGTCATATGGGGAAAGGAGCAGGGGGTCATAGCCTCCTTCCATTCGATGCTGAAGAATACAATCAGAGTGTAGGTGCATCCTTTCTGTTGGTGCAGATAAAAATGAGGGGGTCATAGCTTCCTTTCAGTCGGTGCTAGAGAAAAACACAAGTTTATGCTTCCACAACTAGAGAGCACAGTTTTCCATAGGTCAAATATTGAAGCCACGAGTTGTAGTTTACACAATTGGATTGATATCTATTAAGGTGGGTACCTAAATATCATGAGTTGGTACTCGCACAGATTGAAATTGTTGCAGGTAGCTATCAACATCTCATAGATTGTACTTGGGGATTAGGTCAACATATTAATTGAGTGGGTGCTCATGTTTGGAGATTGCAATATCCCACTGATGTAATTACACATATATATTTATAGATATACAATTATTCTCAATTATTTGTGCATTGTTCTGATTGTTCTTATGGATACCGAAAAGTCTTAATTTATGAAAATCTGCATAAGTTAAAATTATACATATTTGCGTAATTACTGATGCATCCCCCCCCTCAGTAATAAGATAGATACAATACTTATCATATGTATTATCTTTATGATGAATTCAAATACTCGGGTTACTTCTTAAATCCAAACTGTTATGGTGTCAAATATTGCCTATGGTTGATTCAAAAATATGAGAATAGGATTAATAACTAGATTTACAGGAGCTTGTCTTTGGGTGGAAGATTAATTTTATTGAAAATGGTGCTTGTTGGAATTCCCGTCTTTTGGTTTTCCTTAGCTTATGTTCTACAAACTATACTTACTAAGATTAGAAATATGATGTTTAATTTCTTATGGTCAAGATATGTTGAAGAGGGAAAATATCACCTGGTCAATTGTGAAAGAATTTCCAATCCTAAATGTTTGGGTGGATGGGATATAAAAAAAACTACAGTGGTTTAGTACAACATTAAGCATGAAAAGTATGTGAAGGGGGTTGTTCAAGAATGGATTATGGTGTGAGGTGCTACATGGAAAATATATCAAATTGAATACTCTCAGGTGGATTAGGAATCTTATTAAAAACTCTTGGAATGTATCTAATTTTTGGAGAGGCTTCATTAAATCCTTTTCTTGGATTAGATGAGGGCTGACATATAAGGTTGGTAATGGATAAAATGTTCGAGCTGGCATGCATCCTTTAATTGGGAATGAAATAAAAAATATATTTTGTCTCCTTTCCTACAAGAATACTTGGATGAGTTTCATTACTTTGGCTCATATAAAAATGCCTGAATGGATTCATACTGATCCATCTTACAGGCTGAATACAAATGATTTTGGCTTAGGAAGTATTTGGTATGAAGAGTGGATGGATTACATTTATTATCTTAACAAAGCATGTATCGTATTAACCTCTAAGGAGGATGAGCTGATTTGGTTGTGCAACTAGGTCATAGCATAGGTCACTTCAAAATCAACATAATCTTTTCTTATGATGGATCTTACTTATGATGTACCTAAATGGTGATTTGGAAAATTATGAAAATGAAAGGTTCCCATGAAGCTAAAATGTTTCCTCTGGTTAGTTTTTGAAATTTTCCTTCTCACTTTGGATAACCTTCTATGCAAGGGATGGACTGGTCTTAGCTTTTGTTCTCTCTGCAAAGCTGAAAATGAGTCCATATTGCACATTTTTGTCAAATGCACTTTCTACATATATATTTTGGGTAAGGCATGTGAAGCATTAAACAATAAACATAGCCGGGGATTGGACTCTCTTGAAGACAATTTTTATAGTTCGTATTAAAAATTTAAATATCATAAACTTTTTTCTATTAGGAAGTATGGAAAGCTAGAAATTCAGTCATACTTGAAGACATGCTCTTGGAATTATATTTCAGTGTTATCAAAATTATCAGTATATATAAATATTATGTTCACGTGGCCACAAATTTCAAGAATATCATACAATTAAGCCATTTACCTATTTCTTCCACAACTTTGGGGTTTTTTTATGGTGCTACTCAAGGGAGATGTTGTTGTGCAGGTTATGTGATAAAGATAAATGATGATCATTTCCTTAAGATAAATAATTTTTTGGGAAGGGCACAAAAACCAATGATGAACTATTAGCTTTGCGGTGCCTTCTTTTTGTTTCTCACAGGTTGGGCATAGATTCTATGAAAGTCTTTGGGGACTCTATGGTGATCACTAATTGGGCCAAAAGACTCTACTCTTTACATCCGGTGTCTTTAATGCATTTGTGAAAATGTACAAAGGATCTTATAAATTCCTTCTATGACTTTTCATTTTAACACATTTATAGGGAACATAACTATGAAGTTGACAAGTTATCCTCACTAATACATGGGCTCGTTTTCCACTATTTGAGATTATGGAGTAAACAACAATTGATCTGATTTTGATTAGACGCCTATTTCTAAGATATGATTAAAATAAATCTAAATTTAAATACAATCAAGCTATTATTTCTAACTAAAACTAAACTATCTATGGAGCATAAAAATGATCAAATATGAGGAGAATAAATAAATTGTTTCCTTTTTAGAAGTAGTTCTTAAAGAAAGAAAAAACAATTGTTAAAAAAATTATTAAAAATTACACTAATCAAATAAATCATTATTTAAATCTTTAATTTCTTTAAACTCATGTTTAATTTTAATATAATTCGCCTCAAATTCAATCAAGAAAGGAATAAACATAACGATTTCTAAGTTATTCTAACAATAGTGCAGAAAACAAAGTATATAAGTATTCACTCCTAGACAAATTTTAAAGAAAGATATAATGGCCTAAAAATTTGTATTTCATTTGTGTGAATAATAGTATCAAACATTAGAAACACAATATACATACCACCACCATAGGTCTTGAATTCCACAAAGTAATGCACTTATCTTGTTCTTAGAATTTTCCAACCCCTTGGTGGCGTATGAAAAAAGGTTCTTTAAATACATTTTGAAAAATACCAAACTTAGAAATTCTCTCCTAAACCTACTGGCTGATAATTCGAAATATAAATCATTTCCTAAAATAAATATTTGGTTACCAAATCTCAATATTTTCTTCCTAGCGAGTATCTTTTTTCCTCTCGATTCTCTCCACATAAGCTTAATTTTTTAGATTAATTTTCCATAATGATTCATGCTACACATCATTCAATAAGGTGAATAACGGTAAGCTTTGCTAAACTTGTTTAATCGTAACCAATCCTAATTAATGATAACAACTATCAAGATATCATCAATACATAACAAATGTGTTTTTTAAAGCTTGGACGATATGCTGAGATTTATCCACTCATTTATTAACCTAAATCTAATTAACATGATGATTAACCCTATCGAAAGAGCATATATTGGAAATATAGGTTTTAATGAGCATGATTATTGTGAAAGGTTAAACAAGGTCTAATATTACCTTATTAGTCCGTGTCATAGTCTAGCAGGGACTCTTGTAATCGGCTTGTCGCTATTTTAAATCCTTTACATGCAAATCAATACATCTTGTAGTCTTTTAAACAAAGTTTAGATGGACAAAAACATGAAACATGTTGTTTTTTAAGGACACAACTTTATTTTTATCATCCAAAAACAAGGAACCGTCCTTTCGTCGAATAAGAAACTTTGGCCTCTTATTTGGCCTCATATCAAGGCAAGGGGCCAACTTTTCATTTCAAAAACTATGGTTTTTGAAATATAACTTATGCGTTTGTACTTCTTTGGGAGTAATGCTACTAATATTGCTAGCATTAATTCAACACATTAAATGTTTAACTTCACTGTGTGTGATTTCCCAAGATTTTGTATCGATATCATTATATATCAATTTCTCATGACCAGCAGACACTTTGGCTCCAGCTTTCATCGCAGTAATTGACACATCTCTTGCATGGACCTTTATTTCCATGTGTAAAGGTAGACTTCTCCTTGTTATCTATATCTCCATTACTTGGGGAACAATTCCTCACCTTCATCAAACTTGTTCTCAATCTCCAACTACTATGAACATTCTTCTCCAATTACTTTGAACATTCTTCCCGAGCTCTAGCTACTCTGGGGTAGGAACATTTTTTAAATTTCTCTTTGAAGCTCTATGGTCTACACCTGCAATTTTTTCCATGTAGTGCTACAGCTTGTGTGAAGGTACCTATGACAACTAAATACTGTGCACTAGAATTGGTATATGTGTCACACTAAGGGGTTATGTGACAGAGACTTGAATCCTTGTGTACTTGTAACTACATGCATAGATGACTTTAGCTCTTTTGATGGTGTCCTAATGAACAATCCAAGACATAGCTTGTCCAACTGTTGTGGTGTACCTCTATGAAGAATATGTTGTACTTTCAAAGTAGATCACAACATGCTAACTATGACCTGCACTAGTGGAGCCGACTGTTCCTACTCCTGCAAAGTAACTTATGACTTTGTATCTCTACCCTCGGTCATCTCTAAAAATATCACGAACCTCAAGGATCGTTTTCTGTTTTATTTCAGATCTCTCTATCTCAGAGTCATAAATATCAATCTATTTAGATGTTTTCATTAGAAAATAGATATATATGAGCTTATTATCTTATTTCCTAAAAGAAGAATTGGGCATCACATTACAAATGCTAAGATTTATATGAGCTAGATGTCTATAACATCTGAAATTTTTGTTACTTCATATTACTTCCTCTGATTACAATTTTATGGGTATAACAAAACAACAATTTATATGCAGTTCAACAAAACAATAATATATTGTATGCATATCCTTAGTTTACTATCACAACTTAGAATAGAACATCAATAAGTTTGTATATAGTGAACAAAAATCTGTTCAATTTAATTCCAATTTTGGGTCACAAAATTACCTTATATACCTCGTCTTCTTTGGTTTGGTACTTTCCAAGGGCTATGTGCTTTGTATGAGTGCCGAAAGGGAACTAGAGAAAGAGAAAAAAATCCTATTCATATCTTTGTCTTTCTATGGTTTATTATTGGGAGTGGAGTCTATGAGAAAGATGCGTCGCATCCCTGAAACTACCAAACGATTAAAAAAAATTCAATTCTTTACCATTTTCAATGGAGAATTGCAATTTCTACTATACCCGACATGAAACCATGACCTTCTTCCAATTTTTCTCATCATAAAATGTCAATTCCTCCTCTGTAAGACTTGAAAGCATCAGGTAGTAGACTCGAAATTGTAGACCAGCTAGAGTCCCAAGAGATTTCAAGACTTTTTCCTACTTCCTCCTTGAACTTCAAAGTATTCGTCCAGATATTGGACAAATTATCCGTTAATACTTGGAAACCTTCAGTTGGCATGTTGTAAAATTCAAAATTCTTAGCTATGGATGAGGAACATACATCCCACATGATTGTGAGCCTTCAAAAAATAATAAGTCACATCTTTCATGGGATAGATGGATGGATGGCTGTAGGCTAAGAAGATGTTACCAAAACCAGAGCAATTGGTGGGATGAGAAGCATTTATTAGACATTGAATCCTTTAGAGTTGAAAAAACAGAATAAGCTTTCCATTTGCTAACAATTCCATAGGACACATTAGACCATCTCAAGAAGGTAATGTATATTAGTATATTTATTCTTTCCATTCCTGTATCAACAACCAAACAACTTCTTCTCCATACTAATTTACCCTTACAACTTGGTATTCAAAATGTTATAAATGCAAACAGCCTGAAGTTCTATGAACCACCCTTACTGGAGGAAGACATTCATATCTCTTACCCTTCAGACAACATTTAAGACTTTAATCCTCCTTTGGACGTTTCCTTAATCTTCTCTAGAATCAAATTGAATAAGGTTTAGATTAGAGTCAAATTGAATAAGGTTTAGATTCGGCTTGAGCTAGTTCTTGGAGCAGACGTGAAACTACCTAATTAGCTAGTAATGCGGGAAAGCAACTAGTTGATGTGATCGATTTATAGTAGCCAGTGTGGAATGGCTAAATACAGAATGAATACAATTACCTCTATAGATGTCGACTACCTAGATTTAAAACAATCCTCCTACTGTAGATATGAACGTAGATATGAACCCTTCAATCATGAGTACTTTGCATTCTCTCTTTAATGAAATGTACTGCAAACTGAAAGTTGAAACCTGATAATTACTCATGTATGCAACAACAACCTCCCAAGACTACTACGAGATTCCTTGAACATGTTCTCGCTAGGACTCTAGAATCTTTGACCTCGTACATCTTGTGGATGCATGGTATGCATGGCCTAAACGTGGCAAGTGTATGAAATGAGTCGAAATGCATAACAAATTTCAGTGCATATGAAGATTATAAGTTATCAACGATTCTTTTGATGTAATTACCCTTTTGTAAAAATATGTGTTTCTATGTTCAACTTGTTTCAACGAGTGGGATTTCAAGTCAAATCAATGTTACTTACCGGTGGGTTCAATGTTCTTGTTTTGCGAAGCACCATAATTGCTAGGTTTATCACTTCATTTACATATTGCACTTAGATGTATATTCATTTATATATTGCATTTAAAAATATCATTTCAGTTCTATCAGGTTTTATTTTTTCATGGTTGAAAGCAACATATGGCCTCTTATGAGTGGAATCGAGCAAAACCAAATTACCAATCCTTCGCTCATTTAAATGAAAATCTAAATTTACTTAGTCCACCATTAATTTCTACTTAAGATATTTAATTACCTGTGACTGGATCTAATGAAGAGACATATGAAGCCATTGGAAACTTTTCAATCGCATTTTGAGGAGAAATTCGATTATTGCGAACAATGTGAACCAACAGTTCAATCCAAAATATTTATTATGGTTGTAACTCAAAATACTTGAGACATTTTTTACCTACCTAGGCGTTGATAATCACCCCAAGCTTAGAACGAGGTTAGATAAATGGGCTATAGAATGTCGATATTAACAGAACAAGTATATCAACCTTCACCATGAAGTTTTTAATGGACGAATAGTTTAAACTCAATTTATTAAATTTATCTGTTTCAGTACTGCAAGACTAAAATGGTTCATTGTATTTTTATCATTCTCAAACCTAAACAATAAATCAAATATATATTTTTACCATAATTCCATGCTAATAGTAATACACGAAAGGAATCCGTGTTGTCTAACTACTCTGCATGTTTTTTTGAGAGGCCAAATCACTTTCTTTCTTAAAACATCAATTGATTTTCTTTTCAAATTTGGCTAAAACTTCAATTGATTTTCATTTCAAATTTGGCTAAAACATGGACTCCATAACTTTGGAATTTGGTGAACTTACACAACAAATGAAAGATGATGATTGTTCCTAATTAGAGCAATGAAATTCATATACAATAAGTAATTTTCCTTCGAGAGTAAGAACCTAAGTGGTCGTCCCATGGTTAGAACACAAAGTAAATCCGGTAAAAAAAAACAATTCGTGCTTCAATGTGGAAAAAGCAATTTTCCTTTTCTAAAGTAATAATCAATTCACTTCTCTAGTCTCAAGGAAACATACAAAACAGTAGGCAGGGACTTGTTTCCTTGCAGCCCCTCTTGTTTATAAAGGAAAATGCTAAACAAATGGAAATTTTGGGATTTTTAAAAGAAATTTTGCTATTTTAGATGATTTTGGTTTATTGAGTTATTTAAATTGGAATAATAATAGGATAATAATTTTTTTTAATATAATCCTAAAATCTTATTTTCGAGAAATAAAACAATTTATTTTTTCAAAAAAGAAAATAATTACATGAAATAGCAAATTTACAAAATAATATGGTAAAATGAAATTTAGATAAGAGGGTCCTTCATTTTTGACAAAAAATAAAAGGGGTTGTTGTGGTTCAACAAATGGTAGCATGCTTTGCGAAGCAGTTATCTCTATCTAACATTACCTAAAAGACTTATCTACACTAAATGTTAAAAATAAGCTCAATAAATGTAAAGATAGACCTCTAAATTATGGGTAGCACCATATGTTCATGAATTTAAAATATATTCTCACTAAATATGAATTCTAGGTAACCGACATGCCACCTTTTCAAACCAATTTATAAGGTTAATTTTCCCTAGATTACAATATACAAATAATTGATATAAGACATGATCTAGAACTTCACTCTAGGTGATTAAACAGTTTCCTATGTGTGTTCTTCATTTATATTTAAATCAAAATTGCTTCTCTATCCGTGAGCATCTATGGACCAATAATGATGTCTTAGTATCTTACACACATTTCCCCACTACCAACAAGTGTCCATATCCTCAATGGGTTTACTTGTACTTCCCACACTGATATATCATTGTCAACCTCCATTTGAAACACCCTCCTGATATGTATAAGTGTTAGGATTATTAATCCTCCCTTGTCCAATTTGGTCATATGTTTAAATTAGGAGTCATGTCTAAATCGGGAGTCCATCTAGTCTATTTTTAGTCACTAGCACCATTGGGTCCACTTGGACTAATTGGGGGACATGTTCCAGTTACTAAAGTGTGGGGAACACTAATTGAGGCCTACTGCCACTGATTGCACTTTCATGCATCAGTTTAGGAGCCTCCTAGATCAATTCCTATAATTTAGGAGCCACTGGGAGTGCTGATAGAAACCTTCCGACAGTTGAGTTTAGTTAGTGATTAGTCAAGCTGAGTTAGGAGTCAGTTACATTCATTTCTAGTCCTCTACATTCAGTTAGCGCTAGGTTTGCATGGACGCATGTAGGAGAGGTGCATTTCTCACCTGCCATAGTCAGTTAGCATCAATCAACACTGAATTAGACACTTGAGTTGTGTTTTAGAACTCCGTTGAACTCTGATATTGGTTTAGACAAGGTTAGTTAACTATTGAGTCCTCCAAAAATGATTTAGACAAGGTCTTCGTTACCTACAGTCAAGTAGAGCCTAATCAATTTGAATTTCCTCTTGTGGATTTGAATTGCATGTGGCTATTTAAGCCATTCTACTTCATTGTAATTATTATCTAATTACTTTTTGATTGATGAAATCATTCACAGTTGCAAGCCATTTTTGCACTGTTTCATTTTTCAATTATTGAGTAAATTGTGTGATCTATCTTGTGAGTTGTGTGTTTGTCCACAGATCTATTGGATCAATTTAATATGGTATCAGATCCTCGATGGATAAGGCACCTCTCCTCCTTAGATCTCCAGCTGGATCATTTTTGAGAAAAATTGCTCCTTCTAGTACTGCACCAGAAGCGGAGAATTTACCACTTAATATCCCAAGTTAAGAAATTGTTGATCAATCTTGCTTGATCAACTATGCTGGGTGTGAAGGAAATTCCAAAAGTGTAGACTATAAAACTTATTTTGTATGTTTGATTATGTGATTTATAGGTTATCAACTCCTCTCATTGCATTCACTACAAGTAGCTCATTCCCCTCACAACATTCGCTAAAGCAACTTAGTCCTCTCTATTGCATTGAAAATGTTCCCTCAAATGGAGCAACTCACCCCCTTCAACTACCACTAGTGGAAAGAAGACATGGAGAGCTTCCTTCGCACCAAGTTGCTCTTCAGACTCACAGAAGAAATAGAGGCAGTGCCAATTCTTAATCATGACAAAGAAAAGTACTTGAACAGGATTGGTGAAGCTCATGGATACTTGTTCCTCTCAGTCTCTCGAGATCTTCATTTCCACATCCAAGGATTGAAGACTCCCAAGGAGATTTGGCACAATCTTGCTTCCATATTTGATAAGCAGGATGAGATGAGGGTCCATTAGCTAGAAAATGAACTAATCTCTCTTAATCCATCCAACTTCGAAACACTGAATGGATTTTTCACAAAATTCAAGAACCTGATATACCAGTTGAAGCAATGCAAGGTGGAGAAGGAGGACAATCAACTCATCCTTTCCATTCTCTCAAAACTCAGTGCAGACTACTCGGTCTTTGTATCAAATTTTCAATCGGTGAGGATCACTACTCCAAATTGGAATATGCCCACTCTTGATTCTTTCATTACATCTCTCACTTATGATCATGACAAGTTGATCCAAATGGGCATCATTCGATCTTCCAGAGATCAAGCACTAGTTGCAGGAGGACATAAGGGAGTGAATGATAAAGGGAAGCAAAGAGATAAGTCTCATGTGAAGAAAGAGCAGTCAAATGAGCCTTCAAGTTCAAACAAAAGCAAGAAGAATTTCAAAGGCAAGGTTCTTTGTTCTTACTCTAGAAGGGGATTTCATTCAGAAAGCTCTTGTATGAGAAGACAACTTGATGGAATGGCTCTTATTTTGAAGAAACATAACATTGCTGCACCTGCTAGTGCAAGGAAGGATGACTTTGAAAAATAATATGAAGAATATAAAAGGAAATTCCATGCACTAAAGGCTAGGTGTTCAACAACACAAGTCTTTCTCATCGATTCTGGAGCTTCCAATCATATGGTTGCTTCCAGAGAATCATTCTCTTCCTTACAATCCTTTGATGGTCCTAGTATCTAGAAGGGAATTAATAACAGTAAAATTCAAACCAAAGGGAAAGGTTCTATCAAGCTTGAACATGGAATATTCAAATATGTGCTCTATGTTCCCTCCCTAGCTTCAAACCTGTTATCTGTATACCAGATGACTCATACTGGCTCTCCAAAGCGATCCATATTTGGTATTGACTTAGTGGAGATCACATATATCTCTACTGGGAACATAATATAAAAAGGTGTTGCAAATCATGCCTCCAAAGCATATGATTTCTCATACTTCATGCCTCCTTCAAAACCAGTGCACTCTCAGTAGCCACTTGCAAGGGAAGGTAAAATCATTTCATCTACTTCTTTTGCATCTTCTACTAGTATTGCAGATCCAGCTATATCAGTTTATGAGATTGAGGATCAGGGTGATTCAGATCCAGATCTAGTCTCTACTTCCAAACTAGAAGCTACGAAGATGTCAATCCGTCAATATGGAAGAGTAGGTCTCTTGAAATGCTCAGACACAAAAGACCATAGGCCTCATCCCTCCTGTTGTGCCATTTAATTTTCTTTGCAGCTGCATTGGGCTCTGCCTCAGTTTCCATAGTCACCCTGTAGATACCTTTATCTCTCAAAAATATCTCCATCTCATCTTTCCACTCAAATAAATTGAATGGAGTCAAGATGATCTTCTGAGTTTGGTCCATAGCTCAGAAATTGTGCCCTGCAGTCAGCAGAATGTGCTCCTAGTCAATGATGTAGAACCTGCAATAACAATTTGGAAGGAGATAAATTGATCTACAAAGGCTGTGATACCATGTGGAAATTGAAACCAAGAGATAGAACAATTACATTCACAAAATTGCTTATCAAACATGCAAAATTAACACCAAAGGAGACTGGAATTGGAGCATAACACTAATCTATATTGAGTAAGTGTACAATATCCAACCTTATGAATTAATAGGCTTCTATAATATATAATTACATGAGAGAATATATTGCATAAATATGCCATTCGAAATAGTCAAAAAGTAGGCTTACCAAAACTAGTCAAATCCCCCATAGGTGCATAAAGCAGTTTCCAAATCTAGGTAGATGCTCACGAATTGGATAAGTCAAGTGGGAAAGATAAAAAGGGATGGAAATAAAAATTATACATGCTTTTATTTGGAGAAAATGAGGGAGGATGACTTCGGATAAAAACAAGGAAACTACACCTAGTCTAGCTTTTTCTTTTGCCTTAATTCAAAAATAAAACAAGGAGACTTTTCAGAAAAAGCAGATATGTGCTTTAGAGAATCTAGAATAAATCAGACATGCTAAATTGGGTTTCTAGTACATTTCCCAAGTACTCCATGACTCATTTTTAACATGTTTTTACTTCTAGGACATGTAGAAGGCAACTAACATAGAATGTAATCTAGGTAACTAGGTAATAAGACAAAAATAATTAAATTAATGTCTAATGTAGGTAAATATGGGTTGATTATTCTAATAAATGGGTCATGTGATACTTATTCATATAAATTTGGATCATATCCAACCATCAGAAAACACCTCTTAGGAATATTCGAATCACGAGTGGAGAATGCATTGTGAAAATGATATCTAGTATTCCTAGTGTCTAGTGGATCTCCTGAAAGATCCATTAGAGGAAATTTCAACTCAAAATGGGCCTCCTAAAATGAACTAATAAAATAATAGTTAAAATAACAAAATAATATTTATTAATTTTGGAGGAAGAAAAGAAAAAAACTACTTTTTTGTTTGTATTTTTGACATATCTCCCTGTGTTTTTACTCAAATTTCGATCGGGAGAGCTCGTTGGATGTGGAATTAAATTCTACATCCAACGAGTACCCACTTGGCATACTTTTGATGGACTCCGCTACCCAAAAAAAAGAAATACCTGAAAAAATTCCGCATCCAACGAGTACCTGAAGATATTATATCCCTTTTAATATTCAGCATAACCAACCATGATGGACTCCTTTCTTTTGGGCTGCATATATTTTCTCTTCTCGGGAGGTATCCTAGCCCATGCTTTTGAGCCAAACACCCTAAGATGAGACACATGAGGCTTGTGTCATCTCCAAGCCTTGAATGGAGTTTTGTATTCCATGTATTTGTGTGGAACTCCGTTTTGAACATATGTAACACAATTTATGGACTCAAACCATATATTAGGATACAAATACTTAGCCTCCAACATGCAAGTGGCCATCTCCTTCAATGCTCTATTCTTGCGCTCTGCCGCACCATTGTACTATGGTCTGTAGGGCATTGAATGTTGCATTTGAATTCCATTCTCTTCACAGAGATTCTGTAGGTTATTATTGACATATTACTTGCCATTATAAGTCCTTAAGAACTTTATCTTCTTCGCAATGAATTTCTCAACTGAAGCTTTTGAAAGCTTTGAAGATTTCAAATACTTCATATTTAAACTTGAGGAAGAACACCCAAAAATATATTCAAAAATCATCAATGGATGTTAGGACATACCTTTAGTTTCCATAGGAGGGTTTTGGATTAGGTCTTATAAGATCTAAATACATCAATCTGAGGACTTGAAAAACCCTTCTTTCCTTCCCTTTGTCATGCATGCACTCTACATGATTCCCAACAATGCATCCCTTGCATGTTCCTTGGAGAATTTAATTCTTGGAAGTCCTTCAACCATCTTCTCTTTGATCAAATATTGAAGATATATGTATTTGAGGTGTTAAAAAATATCATGCCATAGCTTACTGATCTCATTGGAATGTGATAGAAATGCATTTTATGAGGAGTAAGAAAGAAAGTGGGAAAACTTGTACATCCTTAGCTCATGATCCGCAACACCCACTGCGACCACTTTTCCAATGGAAAATTCACAAATTTCCAGATTTTCTTGAGTGAATGTCACTCTCTTTTTCAAACCAGTGTGATTCATTTTGTAGACAAAGAGTACATTTGTTGCAAGATATGTCACAAACAACACATTGTTGAAGTAGCCATTGTCTAGATTGATCCTACGAATACCTTTTGTCGAGATCTCTGAGTCATCTCCCATGTGGATGGATGGACCACTGTATGGATTAAGGGAAGAGAAGGATTCTTCTAAAGAATTCATATTCTTTGAGTCATTTGAATATATGATGAAGGAGGGATACCCATAAGTGCTAGCCACCAATGCATGGAATCTCTCCTTGTTTTCAGAATTCGAACACGCATCCTTCTTCTTTGCTCCATCTGGAAGAGGGATATTGTTCTTCTCAAGAATTTGTGCCATCTTGTCTGTAGTTTTCTTCATGCATGTACTCTGAGGGTGAAAAACCTTGTGATAGTAAGTGCATTCCGACTTCTCTTTCATCTTCCCTTTTTCCGTACTAGGATTCAAACTCCCATTAGAAGATTTGGGCTTCTCTTTTTCCTTCTTCCTCTCTTGCTGCTTCGAATATTTGGGCTTCTTATTTCCCATTGATTTCTTTGAATCTCCTAATGAAAGATCTTAATCCTTGGTAGTTTTGATGGTACCCATTTAAACCAACATGTCTTGTTCTTGAGTTAGAGACTCCACAAAGTATGCCAAAGATGGCATTATCCAATTTGAAACTATTAACTTTCCTGAGTGAAATGCCAAAAATGCCACATAATATTCATTACCTATCTTCAAAAGTATGAGAATAATAATTTTATCTTCATTCTTCTCAATCCCACATTGCTTCAGTAGAAGAACTAGGGATTTGAACTTGGTGAAGAAGTCTTGGATTGTCTCAAAATGAGTCGGGATCAAGCAGATAAACTCATTCTCAAGTTGATGGCCTCTTAATTCATAAGTCTTCCAAAAAAATGAATTGATATTAATACATACTTCATTTGGAGTTGTGATATTTTCAACAAGAAACAGGAGGTCTCTCAACACACAAAGACATAAAATCCCAAATGCTTCATCCTTTCTGTTAAAAAACTTAGACTTCTCAACAACTAAGTTCGACTCATTTTCTGTCCACATGGTAACTCTGTAGATACCTCTGGATCTCATTTGGATTCCCATCTCATCCTTCCACTCAAATTATTTGAATGGAGTGAGAAAAGTGACATGAGACTGCTCCATTTGCTGCTACGCACTGGGTGACAAAGAACCATTGAATAACCTGCAATGCAAACACTCAATCCTCTGCAAGAAACCCTATGCTAATTTGAACCCTATGAACTCTCTAAATTTTATTAGAATATCCTTGAGATATGATACCATGTTAAATTATAATTCACAACAGGATACATAATTTGATAAAATCCTCACAATACAATCATTTGACAATGCATGAGCAAAACAATGAAAGAGGAAAAATTGACACAAAAAAATGATGCCAATAACTGAAGTTTCTATTATAGTCCAACATGTAAACATGTATGGAATGTAATTATATTACAATAGGAGAGAATAATAATCCTTTGGAGGCATTCAAATGAAATACATGTGGCAGAATTACATTGGACCTCAAAACCCCACAAGGTTGACTAATAGGTTCCCATCACTTGAAACGGTCACAAATTCCTAATTTGAACATTGGGATGGAATGTGTGGTCATAAATGAAGGTGTACCAGGTGTGGTGGAGTGCATGGTGGAGTGGAAGTGTCTCTAGGCACTCCAAAGAGGCTAAAATATCCAAAACAAAACCAAATACAATGCATGAGCGCCCCTAGTCAACCTAGATCCATGAATTAATGAGTTGGACCACCCCAAGGAACCAAATGGTCATAAATGACGGTTCCTTACCACTTGGTTGACCAAAGTGAGGGAGTTTGGTTTCATTAATGGTGAAAAACCCCCAAAAACCTTAGGAAAAAAATCATAGACCATGGTTTTGACCATATATCATAGGTAAAAATTAATGACACTATGGTCCTAGGTGGTATAATGTTCTAACAGGAAGAAAGAAAGCATGACATTTGGAAAGGCAGGAAAGCAAGGAAGAAAAAGCATGAAAGATCCTATTCAACTCATGAGGGCGCATTGATTGTAGATGGTGGGCCACAAGAAGAGTAAATTCAACCATGAATCCAAATTTATCTATAAAATAATTATAGCACATCCCTATCAGGACTTTTGTATAGTTTGATTTTTGTTTAGAGAGGATTGTGCTACTCTGACTTGGGAGGTGTGCTCCTGGTCCAAGATAGGTGATGTTCCCCATGATATTGATAGGATGACGGAATTAATCCATTATCAATGATTTTTATTGCATATTATGAATTTTATTCCAATCATATTCAAAATCCATAAAGGAGGACGACAAGCCACATATCGAATTACCCAATTCTCCTCTCTTCTCTTCTATTCTCATGTATTCTCTAAAGAAGCAATCCTGGAATCTAATTATGAAGCCTCATGGAATTCCATAAGAGTATAATAATGTTCTATGAGAAATTTTTATCATTTTTGTATCTGACTGAATAAATAATTCTTTATTTCATAATCTCTTTCCAATAGCTCTTCTAGATTTGCTTAGAATTTGACTAGTTTTCAGTGTAGTTGAGTTTAAGGAAGTTATATTCCATGAAATCAATTCCTTTCTATTTCAGGTGTTTTTTTTCATGTATATATCTGTAATACATGCCCAAATTTGACCATGAAAACCACTTATCCTTTGTTTTGGAAGCTCCAACTGTAAGGCATTTGTGTAGTCTGAAATTGATTATTTACTTATATGAATTGTAAAACTAGTCAAACATTATCTAAACCTATAATCTAGACATGATATTTATATTTAAAAACAATTATAATTTTTTTAATCCTTATTGAGTCAAATTCCATCCCCTTTGGTTCCCGGGAAGTGCAAATCCCAAGGTCTAGTTTGCATATGTTGGAGCACCCAGCAAACCTTGGAGTAGAATTCATCCTGGCTGATTTTTAAAACATAAATGGCCCTAGTACATTGTGAAAAGGATATAATCTAGCATAACTCACCTCTTTTCCCTTGTCTTTACATTTGACCTTTAGATTCCTTGTTAATCTAGCTAGTCAAAACCCCTACTTTCACAATTGTTCTGAAAATTTGAGAGGCTTGAGATAGTGAACCATCAGATTTGATTTGGTTCATTACACTTGTATCAGAGTACTCTCCTCTACTCTTTTGAAAATTATATTTTCAAGTTCGAATTTATATCTATGATATTGGTACATATCTCAGTTGAAGAAGGTGATTGTGAATTGTATGAAGGATATTATAATTTCATAGATGAAGAAACAACATGCAGTACTTCATCACATTTCACATACAAGGATGATGATGAATTGTATGTTTCAGCATATGACGAAGTCATGAGGTTGATATCTGATACATTATGATAGTATTAGAGCAAGGGCATGCAAGAGATTAGTATTGTGCAAACATTATAAACCTATGAAAATATTGAAGCATTGAGAAAAGCTTGCAGCAATGACATCATTATCTGTCTGACCAAAAGATCAACTTGAAGGAACATCAAACTTCAACACATGGAAGGTGAGAGTGATCAACATTCTTGAAAAACATGATCTTGATTTTTTTGTGACCTCTATGATTGAATATCCTACTACAAATGCAGGAAGAACCAATTACAAGAATACTTAAGTAAAGGAAAAAAGGATCATATATGACTCTGCGAAGGACAACCTTGTGTCTGTGATCACACCATTGAAGACAAAAAAGGAGTGTTTTTACACACTCACAAATCTGTATGAGAAGAAGGCCCCTAATCAAAAGAGATATTTTAATAATAACTTGAGCAATGTGAATATGGAGAAGGATGAGACCATAGCATCATTCTTCACAAAGATTTCACAAGTGAAGGATAAACTAGTAAGAATTGGTGTGGAGATGGATGAGGATGACCTTCTTCAAACCTCCATAGATGGACTCCATTCCTCATGGATGCTTTCTTAGCAACAATAAATGGTATAGAAGAGCATACCAACTTCGAAATACTTTGGCATGATTGCATCCAGGAAGAGGGGTGCATCCAAAGCAAGACATTATTCCCTAAGGAGGAAAATATTTCCGTCATGGAAAGAACTAAGAAAGGGACAAAGAGATTATATTCCAAGAAGTTCTTTCATGCAAAGAAGAAGGAGATCAATAAATTTTTTGGAAAATAAACATTTCTATGCTATTATTGTAAAAATATGGGCAACTTTGCACGTGATTTCCATGCAAGGAAAAGAGGAGAAGAAAGGCTTCATGCATCCACCGCCATAGAAGGAGGTGAACCTTCTCAAGAGAAATCATCCAAGGAAGAGGATGATATAAATGAATATTTCCTTTAGTGAAGAATAGAATTTTCTCTTGGTTTCATGGGATTCTTATTCCCATGGAGAGACACACCTTCTAGTACATGCCTTAAGTTTTTGTAATGTTTAAAGTTGTAGTGAATAAAGAAGGACTCCACCTATCTCCGCAAGGGTTCAGAGATCAAGAAGGATCCCACACAAAGAATTAAATATGAGTACCTTACATTTTTTGTATGCTGTTATAAATCATATCTAAAAGTTTTTTAAGTTTCATGACTATCATACAGATCTGTATTCCTGGACTTGGAATTGTTTTTAGCATATACATTGTTTTTTTGTTGTTGTCTGTATTGGCATGTTATCGATCTCATGAGTCCATATTTTTGTGAGATGATATAGGAATTATATAAGACTTATTTAGGACTGATATATACGCATATATTATTTATAGAAGGATGAAAAAATCCTTCATAAGACATGATATTTAGGGTTGCATGATTGCTTCATAAGCTGTGAACATAGGACTACATGATTGGCCAGATAGAGGGCTACATGCTTACCTCAGGAGATATGAACATGGGGTTGTATATTTATTTCAAAAAATTAAATTTTTGGACTGATATAGAAATAATATAGGGATTCATATCAGTACATAATATTAGAATGGGTTATGTTAAACCAGTTGGTAAATATATGTACATAACTATGTAGATCATTATCATTATATTGAGAGTATTTCATGTGAATAAAATTCATGAGTATGAAATGGTTCTAACAATTAGAATATTTTTTATTGTAGGTAAAATTAATATTCCCTTACCTACAAGTAAATAAGGACATGAATGTGGATTCATTCCAATGGATGAGCTTGAAAGAAAATAGTTCGGGAGGCTCCTATGCCTCTTGGGAAGCAGACATAATAGATGGCTTAATTCAATTATGATAGATGTGAATACTCCTAAAGATATTATATATTATTTACATTCATGTTTCAAAGAATATATTTATACATATATGAGAATAAGTCTCTGTGATGGAGGACCCATATTATGTTTCTACATTCACATTGTGAGAGGGAGTAGATAGACTCACTAGCTCTAGAAGAACCAGTGTAACTGGTTGATGTACCTCTTGTTAAAAGGAGAATTGCATGATGCTCAAAATTTAGAAGGAAGCTCAGAATATTATTCAAGAATCTTGTTATTATTCGTATTATTAAAGGTGTGGTAGTCACCAGATAATATTTCCCTTAGTTAAGGAAAATTTGGAACAGAGACCTTGAAGAGTTTCATGACGATGGATTAAAAGTACATGGCCATGTCATGAATAGAAATATGAAGTTTAGATAAGATTTGGAAGATAGAAAAAGTTATTTGAGATGAACCTGGTTAGTCACAGGTCCCAGGATCGGTCATGTTCTTTACACTATGTACATAGACATGTACATAGCATGTGTTATGGTACCTAGTTGATACAAGTGCATGTAAACTTTATATGTCTCAAACAATGGAATAAAGATTCAAAGATATATGAAATATGAATAGTATAGTGATCAAGGAAGGATCACATATGTTTATCTAGATAGAGCATGTTAAAAATAAGTCAATCTTTACGAGCATTATAGTCAGTTATATCTGAGACCTAGTACATATCCACAGATAGCAACATATCCAACATTCTTACTAAGCCTATGTATGGGACAAGATTGGTATAGTACATAAAAAATATTCTAGTTAAAGAGGGAGTAGTGATTTTTCTTCATAGGAATTAGCATATAAATTCCCCATTAGTTAGTCATGGTGCATGGCTAAGGCAGCCAAGGGTTGTGAAACCTTCTGGAGAGAATGAACATGAGAAGAGAAATGGTAAAATTATTAGAAAACATCAATACTCAAGATGAGTTATATTGTGAAAATATGAATCGACACAATATCTAGGAGATAAGAGAATCCTCACAATTAAAGAGTTTCACAAATTATGCAAAAAACAATAAAAAAGAGAAATATTAACACATAGATAAGGTGTCAATAACTGAAGTTTCTATTACTATACAACTTGTAAATATGTCTAGTGCATGTTTATAATACAATGGGAGAAAATTTCTAGTCTTAGGAGGAAAATTGGTGGCATACATGTGGAAGGATTAAATTGGACCTCAAACCCCCTTAGGTTGACCAATGAGCTCCCAAACCACCTGATATGGTCACGAATGGCCATGTGCATGCAGGTGAAGCATGATAGGACATGAATGGGGGTAGGATAGGCATTATGGAGTACATGGGTGAGAGGGAGTGGCTCTAGGTAGAATGTAATGGTCCAAAAGGGAAAAAAACCACCCAAGTACATGCATGCAAGCCTCAGGTCAAACCAGTTCCATGTTTTAAGGAGTGGTATCAACCCAAGGAATGAAATTTCATTAATTAGGGTTCTCATGGTCTCGTTTGACCAAAATGAAAGTGCTTGGTTGCATTAATGAGTCCAAAACCATCATATACCTTTCTAGATCAACATAACCAATGTTTGGACCATATAACATAAGTGTAAAACAAATGAAGTGTGTCCTAGGTGGTATGTGACCATGATACTAGGAAGTATGATTCTCTAACACCCCCTATTAATCCTAACTTAGTGTAACCACATCAAAAAATTGAGGCCTTAGCAACTAAGTCTCAAGTCACCTCTTACAAAATTTATTTGTCCATGTAAAAATTAAGAAAAAGGAAAAACATGATGGAGAAAATCCTCCCTTGTTATAGACCAAAATGAAACATCTCTTCCTGTGACCACTTTCCCATTATTTCGTCACATGACGACACTTCATGAAACTCACTGAAAAAAATCTATATTGGAGTACCCATATATGAAGTTTTGTAACTCTGTTTGACCTCTTCTCTGCACCGTTGGAAAGGTATTTGAGTCAGATGAAACTTTATAGAAGACACCAAAGGCTTAAAATTAACATAAATACCCTAAAACTGATATTTTTTGATGTACATGCGAGCTTCCTTAAGCAACCTTGTGTGTATCCCTTGAACACACAACTATTTGAATTGAAACCCATGTGTATCCTCTGAACACGTAACTGATGTCTATGAAACCCACATGTTTGTCGTGTAGATGTCAAAAAAAAAAAGTTTCTTGAAGTTTGGGTAGTTTGGGCGGTTATGCAATTGACTCCTTGAGTTGTAACTACTTTGTCTTCGACCCTATCTCTTCAAAAGCATATAAATAGAGGTAGGGAGGTCCATGAGAGGGGAATTGAACCTTTGCATTGTTATGCTAGAGGAATTGGAACTCTATTTCCCCCCACCTTTTCCCTAGAATATTTCTCCTTGTGTTGTATATTTTGGAGGATGAGCTCCTTGGAGAAGAGAAGCAACATAACCATATCAAGGTTTCGTTAGGTGCCCAAATTGAAGAGAAGGTATAATTGTACTTCCTTTCATGATTAATAAATATATGATTCTCTTATTCTTCCCAAATCATTGTTCAATGTGTGACTGAATCTCTATTTATGATCATATGATGATGTTAATCAGATCATTATTTCATATTAATTTGATTATCATTTCTTTATATGTGGTCATATTGGTTTGAGGAAGGTATTATTTGTTTTGTAGGTCTATTGGGGCAAGAGGAGCAAGAAGAGGATTGAAGGGATGATTGGATCAAACTTCTTTTGGATAAGGTATGAACCATTATAATTTATGAAACTTGCTTATATATACTTGAAAAACTATATGCATCTCTTTTTAAACCCTAGTACGTTGATGGCCTCTTAAACCCTAGCCATAGGAAACTTTCCGCTACAACAGAACTGGAGACTCCACTGGGAAAAACCTTGTCTATTTGGAATTTCTCTATATTTCTTCCATAATTTTGTAATTTTTTAGGTCCTTCTTTCCACTTAGGAACACCTTATCAGTCTGATAGTACACCTCCCTTTCCTTTCTAAGGTAGTTTTTGGATTTTTTAAGCCTTTTCCCACCCATACGTGAGTTGCAGACTAAATAGTCGGGTGTCTAGTTTATACATGCGACCTACTATACTATTAATCTGCATATGACACACAACTTGTTAGTAGTAAAACCCGCGTGTGCCTCAGAACCAGTGTTTTTTCCTCACTTTGTGGTTTTTTTTTGCTATTTGAGGGTTTTTTGGTAGGTCTTTTGGGGTCCTCTACAGGTGCATGAATCTAGGGAGTTAGTGTCATCCATTTTGGGTGTTTTTTTATCTATGTGGTAAGTCTTTTTGTAGCATTAGGTTTTTCTCTTTTCATATCCCCCCACACCCTTTGCTTGGCATGATTTTTGGCTTATGTTTATGGTCAACCTCTGTTAGTGATCTTTGTCTAAACTTAGAAGCTTATTGGTATTTGTTTCCTTCTTCTTTTGTTGGTTAAATTCACCTTTCCAAAGTAGTTGACTTGTCTCTTATGAAAGACTTCCTTCCAAGTAGGGTTTATACTGACTTTAGGGAATTCTAGAGTATGTTTGGTGGTTGTATAGCAGAGTTCCTTTTGCTTTGTTATTTTCATCTGCATACTTTTGTTTGTAGGTATTTTTTATTTTTCATTTATAAAATAAAAATAAAAATAACATACAGTTGGTCAATATGCATGTAGATTAGGGGTAAGCATGAGGCTGCGTGAGGACCTGGATTGAGGAGATAACCCTATGATTCCGTGTTCGAGTGTATATCAAGATTTTTATGCATCTAGGGACTTCTGTCAATACCACCTCTTGGGCCTCATGCGGTTCCGATGTTGAAAAGGTTTCGGGCTTTGCTATCCTTCCCATGCATATGAATCAGATTTGCAACTATCCCCTGAGACTGTCAGTATAGTTGCGGTAGCCTTTAGTCTCATTCACATCTAGGGTTCATACATAGGTATACTGAAAGGCTATTTCTAGTCTACCTTGGACGGGATTGGAAGGTAACCCCAGTAGAAGGTGTGGGAGGGAAGCTGGGTGATTCCTTCGCTTGTGCCTAAGAAAATCTATAGGGACTCCAAGTAACTGTCTATCATATTTCTTCAGGAAGGAATATCTTATACCTGTTTGTTTGTTTGGCTTTAGGAATTTTTTAGTGAGTGTTGTGTGGTTTGTTTGTACTTAGTTTTCCTTCAGGGGTGTGCTTTGTACTTTTGGTTTCCTATCGACCTCATACTTTGTATTATTGGTTGAAACTATGGTTAACACCCCTTTGAACACCAACCAAGAGATCCCCATGCTAGGAACTCCTTGTACTGTTCCTCTTATAGGGAATGTTGGTGTTCCTTTGATGACCACCCTGAATCTGCCTGGATTCACCCTAGGGATACCGGTGTGGTTGTTTTCCACTCCGACTATCCTAAATGCTCATGATGTTTCTCAAGTAATCTCTTTATATCAAGGGAATCAAAACATTGCTTCCCCTTCAATTGTAGCTACTTCTCCTCCTCTTTCTACCTCATGCGGTGAAAGTACTGATACTATTAACCGACAGTATAAAAGGAGTAAAAGAAGGAAGAATAGCAAGAAGACACAAAATCAAGGGGGAACCCATTCAACATCTGCAAATCAAGTTGAAACTCACCACCCAGACTCTGCAGTTCATGTTGGGGGAACCTATCCAAACTCTACAAGTCATGTTGGATCTAAGCACTCAACCTCTACAAGCCAAGTTGATCTTCACCATCCAGTCTCTGTTGATCATGATGGTGGGATCCTTCCAACCTTTCCAGGTCACGTTGGATCCATTCACTCAACCTCTATAGTTCATGTTGAGGGAACCCATTCAACCTATGTAGGTCAAGTTGAACCTCCTAATCCAACCTCTGCAGGTCATGTTGGATCCATCCACCCAGCCTCTGATGGTCATGCTGGGGGCACAAACTCAACTATTGCAAAGCATGTTTATCCTAACCATTCAGCCTCTGTCGTTCATGCTGGTGGTGCCCATCCAACCTCTGCAGGTCATGTTGGACCCAAACTCTTAGCCTCTACAGGTTATGCTAGGAACAACCTCTCAGGCTCTATGGTACATGCCAAGGGAAATCCGTCAGGCACTGTAAGTCATATTGACACTGTTGAAAAGACTAATCGTTCAAAACATAAGCCAAATTTTCCTTGTAAGCTTTGTGAGGGAGACCACCTTACTTATAAATTCGCTTTTATCGTGGAGGTGCGAAGAGTTTGGCTTCATAGTCCTCCTGTTTTTTAACATTCTAAATATTTTCAACAACCAGATTCTCTTAGTCATGTTGGACCTAGACACCCAACTTCTAGTGGTCATAATGGGGGAAAATGCTCAGCCTCCATAGATCATGCTGAGAGAAAACCATTAGCCATTGCTAGTCATGTTGACACCGTTAAAAAAAATGGTCGTTCTAAGTGAAAACTTAAGTTCCCTTGTCAGCTATGCGAGGGATATAATCTTACTCAACAAGGCCCTGCTATCGCAGAGGTACGAAGAGTGTGGTCCAAGACTCAATAATTTTCTTCTCTTGAACAACCTGTAGTTTCTCAACAACCTACTCAACCTTTCGTTGATCAAGTGGTCAAACCAACCTCAGCTTTGGTCGATCCCACTCTTCTTTCAGAGATTGATCCTTATGTGATTGAACCAATGTCATCTTTGGTCAATACCACTCTCTCTTCGGAGAGTGAATTTCACGAAGCGGTTGAATCGGTTCCATCGTCGATCAATCCCACTCTTTCTTTGGAGAGTGAAGTGTTTTATAGTCACATTTTATTCACTTCTAGCTTAGAACTTACTAAACAAGGGGGCATTGAAATCACTTTGGATGAACCCCCACCGAGCTCTCGGATTGCTTCCTTTGATTGGGATATCCTAGTTGAGCCGCGCCTTCCTTCTGATGCACCTTTCCAGATAAAGGTCAAAGTTGAACCATACATGATTTCTCATTGTATTGTTGATGAAGGAGCCTTAGTTAGTATATTTTCTGCTTGTTCTTGGTGAGGCATGGGATCTCCCAGCCTTGTGTCGACTGCTAGTCAGTTATTAGCATTTGATAGAAGAACTAGTATAGCCTTGGGAATTCTTTCTCAAACACATATTACTTTGGGTGGGAAGACCATATTAGTTGACTTCATGGTGATAGAATATCCCTTGGACTTCAATATGCTCCTCGAACATGATTATGTCTATGCCATGCAAGTTGTGGTGTCAACATTATTTCGTGCGATGTTCTTTAATCATGGCAAAGAAAGTGTCACTATCAATCAGTTGGATTTTATTGATCTATCTCCTAACCCAAATAGAGACCAGGTCTTTCCTTTATTGATTCCTAGTGTTTCTATAGACACTGGCCTCATGTCCTTTGTGTTCAATTGCTATTGAGAAGCAGCTTGTATTTTCATGCTTACCTTCTCGGGACTTGGTCCTAGCAGTTGACCAGGTGAGTCATCCTATACAAACTATGGAGCTTCCTCTCCACTCTGTCAATCCATTTAAAAGTTTAGACATGTGTCCTATATCGGATGATCTCCTTCCTTCGGATTAAGTCTTCATAGATTCTTTGATACAGTCTGACCTTCTTATGGATGCCATTTTAGTTGTGACTAAGTCTAACCATGATTTTCCTCGTAATCCTAACCTTTCTTCTTATGTTGGTCTTGTTGAGTCTTTTGACTCTTCCTTTGAACAAGAAGTCAGTGATCCCGATGAGTTTGATTTTTCTTCTAGATTTTTCAACTCCTGTGATACTAAGTTTGTTCCTGCAGACTCTATCTCCTCTATTGATATTTTCCTTCCTTCTAAGGTTGATCTTACTGATTATAAAACATCGAACCTTGGTGTTATAGAATCTTCTTATGCTGATTCTTCCTTGACTACACCTTTTGTATAAGATAGCAAAGTCGCATGTGTTTTTTCCAAAGTGACCTGCATCGAATCTTTTCTTCTGAATATGATCTTGATGTTGTTGTTTCTTGGAGACATGATTCTTAGTTGGGTTCACAACTATTTACTGGCCTTGTCTTGTTCTTCAAGTTGTAACTGCATTTGCATGTGCCCTGCTCACGCTTATGAGCTTGATGTCGGCTTCCACGCTTTTAGCTCATTGTATAAACCCTCATCTTTGCTCTCATCATCGCTCAGCCTTATATCATTTTTCCTTTGCAACTTGAAAATTTTTACCTTGAAGATACATTCCCTGAGTGCCTTTGTCATGCTCATGTTCCTTGCATTATGCATAGGTTTGTTCCTTGCACGTGGAACTAGTTTCACCTGCCTATCACACTCATCTCCTTGCATTTAGAGCATTCTTTCTGCTCTCCTTTGAGCTTGTTAAAAATAGTAAGGAGGCCGGGAATTGACTTTTCCGTACTCGTTAAAACTTCATGGGAAAGATATGGAGTTTCTTTAGGCCTAGGTATGACTCCTCAAAACATACTTGATTGCTGAGTAAACTTCTCCATTCAAGCTCATTAATAATATGTGATTGGGCATCCACATCGGTGGTAGGTTGTCGCTTTTTTAGACCATGTGGAATAATATGAAAAAGGAGCACTCTCTTTTGTTCGGAATTGAGAAGAGTATTCTTAGGCATAGGTTTATCGCTTTTGTGGACCTGAGGGACTAAATTTACGAAAAAGGAGCGCCTGGTATGAGATTAGTTTTCTCCTTTTCGTGCTCTATACCTAAACCTGAAAAATATTTCGAGTGTACTTTATGTCTTTGTCATGCTCATTAAACCCTAAAGAACAAAGCATCAAGTTTACTATTGTGAGCCCCATTTCTTGTAACCAAATGGATCTTTCTGAGTGATCTTGCCTTCCTTCACACTCATAAAACTCATGCTATTTGTTTCTTTTTAAGGGGTATTGGGTAGGTGGTAATTTAAACTTTTTTGGACCTTCCTGACTAGGTACAAAAAAGGTACTCCTTACTTCTTCAGAAGCTATGAGAGTTTTCTATGATTTGTTTTATACTTTTTTGGCCTTAGGATACTAAATTGGATGAAAAATCCCCCCCCATTTTGTACAAGAATAAACACCTTATAACCGAAGGTCTGGGGTTATCAACATACTCATAAAACTTGCAGGAAATCAACCTTAGAGTACAGAAAAGGAAATAGGAGGATAGAAAAGACTCACCCGATATACAACGGTTGATCCTAGCTTTGTCCTCTTCCGCTCTGCTTCTCCTCCAAAGCCTTCTGAGATGCTTCTCCTTCACCTGTCAAGAGCAAATCCTCCAAGTGAAAGATAATACATGTATATAAATCAGGTAAGATAAATCATATACAGAATGCTCAATCATAAGTATTCATCAAACCATGATACATGAAAGATATTCAAGACACATATGGAAGAAGGATTCTCTTTATTAACAATAGTGAATGAGTTCAGATTACAACCCAACGCCTAAGACAAGGACTCCTCTGCAATCAAAGGATTCTGAGTTCCACTGCTCCAAATACTTCTGAATAGACTCCACCAGCATAACTTTTCTCTCCAAGTATGATTGATTAATACCCTCCCCAAGGTCTTTATTTATACTTGGTGAAATAAGGCAGTTTCGAGGGTTGAGGAGGTTGAGACAGTTAAGATAGTTATAGTTAAGGGCTTAACAAATCTTAGATAATCATGATTTATTATTTTTAATGTCAAAGGAAGGTGTACGTGGGTGTTAATACTGGAAAATCATGTATGACATGCAAGTTTCTCTAAGGGTAACCCGCGTACAAATCTGTACGTGAGATGCAATAATCGATACTCGCGTACAATACACGACATGCTTTAACGAAAGGCGCGTATGTACGCAAGTTGCATATAGGAAGAAGCACGTACAACACTTGACATATTTAAAGGTAAAAATAACCAGCTGGATGGATGATAAATGTAGTTCATAATATGCCCGTCTATAGTGTTTTAGGCAATCCTCAATCCATAAATGTCCTTTTGTGTGCCAACATAAGGAATGTCGGCACTTAGACGGAGAGGTGCCATTCAGGTGGATAACAACCCCTAGAGTATTCTTCAGAGTTTTTACACTCTCTAAATTATGAAAACACCATCGATCATTCACTAATTTGGGCTCATAAAATCCATGAATCAGTGGTTTATTGAGCATTCTTCTGTCTCTTCTTCGAGATTGAAAAAAATGAAGAAGGTCCCGATTTGGATTTCTTGGACTCGTTAAACCTTTACAAGAAAGAGGGAAGGGAATTTCATTCACATGTTTTTACATCATGGAAGCAAGTCTTATCTCCTTGAAAAAACACCATTTTTTATTCTATCAACAGTTGGGTCTCATATTTTGACTTTATCCCGATTCAGAGTTTCTTACTCCTCCAGTTGGCTTCTTTTCCAATTATATGGGGAATCTATTAATGTATCCTACATTACGGATTTGTATTGTTTTGTCCCTTTTGTGTCAAAATATGCCTAAGTCACTTTTGTGTCATTCTCATTGTTCAAGGATTAAACCTTTTTCAGCCATTTTGCAGTTTCCTTGACCTTTTGTGTCGTCCATTCCCTGGTATTAGTTCATTACATCATGTCTTCGATAGTCCTTATCGTGAAATTCTGTACCAATTCCAGATCCAATTGGTCTTTGATTTACCTTGTGTTGGATGATGAAGGATGCCTTAATGTCTTCCTTCGAACGGATCTCTTCGTATTGACTGCAACAAATATTTCTTTAGGAATGAGATTTAGATTTTATTACAGTACCTTGGGGATTTAAGTCATCAGTGGCAATTTCCCTCGCCATTGAGTAGTGGGAATACCTTATTGTCTCCTACTCGATGGATTCTTCAAGTGTTCGACTTCAAGTCCTTGTATTCATACTTGTTAGAATGTACTAGCTACCTTGGGGACCATTTTCATTAATGGTGGTTCCCCTCACATTTGTTAATGGTTCTCATCATTGACCCATACTAAAACAGTTTCCTACATGTTTGACTTCAACTTCTTTATTCACATTGTTAGGATTCATATCTTTTGGGTGGTTTGAATTGAGGACCTTGGGCTGACAATAGTATTGTCATTTTTCTATCGCCCAAGCTGCCCAAGAACTTGCTACACTTCATATGACATTTTGCTGAGACATAGATCCACCTTGTAGTTTTGTGGCTATGATCGATTGTTGATCATGGATCCACCTTGTTCATTTGTGGCCATGACTCCTTTAGATTTGATATGGCATCTTTTTTCATATTGAGTGACCATGATAGTTACATCAATTATACATATGTTGGATCATCCTATATCTTTATGGCGATGATTTGTATATGGACTTGTATGTCCCATAGATCAGTTTTGTTTGGCATTTATCTCTCTTTCAAGTACCTTTGTTCGAGCCTTTTGATATTGGATTCTATGTTCTGTCCATACTCAGTTGTTGCCTTTGTAATGTATTTTGGCTATCATCTTCTCCTCTAACCTCATACATTATGGGGCATCTGCCATAGACCAAAATTACACATCTCTGCATGTGACCGATTTCCCATGATTTTGTCGCATGGTGACACTTCGATGACGACATTTCATGAAACTCATTGAAAAAACACCTATATTGGAGTACATATATCAGAATTTTTCTAACCACTTTTGACCTCTTCTCTATAGTGTTGGAAAGGTATTTGAGTCGGCTAAAACTTTCTGGAAGACACCAAATTCTAAAAATTCCCAGAAGTACCCTAGAAATTATATTTTTTTGATGTACGCGTGTGTTTCCTTAAGAGAACTCGCATGTATCCCCTGAACACACGACTATTTGCATTGCAACCTGTGTGTATCCCATGAAGACATGACTGATGTCTATGAAACCTACATGTTCATCTTGTAGATGTAGAAAAAAAGAAATTTCTTGAAGTTTGGGTGGTTAGGAAACTAACTCCTTCAGTTGTAACTACTTTGTCTTTGACCCTATCTCTTCATAAGCATATAAATAGAGGTAGGGAGGTCCATGAGAGGGGGCTTGAACCTTTGCATTGTTATATTGGAGGAATTGGGACTCTCTTTCCCCCCATATTTTCCCTAGAATCTTTCTCCTTGTTTTGCAGATCTTGGAGGTTGAGTTCCTTGGAGAAGAGAAGCAGCAGAACCAGATCAAGGTTTCGTGAGGTGCCCAACTTGAAGAGAAGGTATAATTGTACTTCATTTCATGATTAATAAATATTGGTGTTCTTCTTCTTCCAAAATCATTGTTCAATGTGTTCTTGAATCTCTGTTTATGATCATACGATGATGTTAGTCAGATCATTATTTCATATTAATTTGATTATCATTTCTTTATATGTGGTCATATTGGTTTGAGGAAGGTATAATTCATTTTGCAGGTCTACTGGAGCAAGAGGAGAAAGAATAAGATTGAAGGGGTGCTTGGATCAACCTTATTTTTGCTAAGGTATGAACCATTCTAATCTCTGAAACTTGCTTATATATACTTGCAGAACTGTATGCATATCTCTTTGAACCCCAGTACGTTGATGGCCTCTAATACCCTAGCCATAAGAAAATTTCCTCTACAACATCCCTCAAGAATGGACATGGAATAGAGATGATCAAAATATCTTCAACATGTCTTCTTCTTCAATTGAATGAGCTAAATGAACAACTTATTGGTGATAGACTTGGTGAAGATGTTGTGGATGCCAAGATCATGCATCAATGCATAAATGTGTTGTAAAAAAATAACATTTGGAGAGGCCCCTTGAAGGTCATCATTTGATGATGGAGGAGAATCATAAGAATTATTTTTTTTCTATAAACATACTCTGATCTAGAAGCATAATCAACAATGGAAAAGATATCTCTGCAAATTTCTTCCCAAAGAGCATCAAAAGACTCAACAAAATTAGATTCTTGTGTAGCTTCCATACCATGAATTAAACCATGAATCTTCTTCCCAATTTGATGAAGAACCTTCATAAATCTGTAAAAAATATCATAAGGCTCTAAAATATTAGAATAGAAGTCATACAGAGTAGAAAATATCAGAGGTATAGTGTCTCCATGAGCGAATGGGTCCAAAGTTGGAAACTAGATCACACTGGCAGTTAAGCAAACTTGGATGGTATGAAGACTTAAAATTTGAAACATAGGTGGTGAGATCAGGTCCAAACATGTGGAGAAACAGTCCCATCAAGTCCAATGACATGTCTTTCCAACCAATGAATCATATGCAAGACATAAAAACAACATACACAAGTGACATAGTTTTGGAAATAATGCAATTCTGGGATTTTCCAACAAGTGAACTTGGGGGTTTTAGGGTATTTTGAGAATAAAATGGTTGGGGAAATGATTTTAAGGATGTAATAACCTGCATATCAGTATTAGAATCATAATAGTAAGTATTTGAGTGGGAAAGAGCTTTCAGAAGAGAAGTAAAAAACTAGTGAAAAATGACTGGTTTTTGGAGAACACTTTGGTGAACTGTTTGGGGTTTCTTCCAAGGAAGGGATGGAGGTTTCAAAATATGATATATCAGAATCTAAATAAGAAACAAATATATATAAAATAGATAAATGAGAAACATGTTTGAACCTGGCACCCAAAGAATACAAGTGCTTACAATCTTCTTGTTACAAGGAGATCTTTCCTTCTTCTCTTCTTGCAAAATCCGGAACATCAATATTGTTGTATTCAAGTAGCTTGATCATGATGTACAAATTCCTTATGAAACAAGATTTTTCATGATGTGAACCTATGCAATAACCACATTTGGGATTATCTCTCTTACTCTTCATCCTCTTTACTTTCGAATCCTCATCATTTGAACTAGAGTTGTCTACATCCGAATGCTTCTTCTCCTTCACTCTTTGCTGCTTCGAATCCTTGGATTTATTCTTGCCTTTGGCTTGATTCAAAAAAATTGAAATGAGGTATTGATCCTTTGTGGATTTGATGGTACCAATTTGAACCAACTTGTCTTGTTCTTGAGTCAAATACTCCATGAAGTCTTCCAAGGTAGGCATTCTCCAATTTTGAATTGTCAGCTTGCCTGAATGTAATGTTGAGACAAATAAAAAATACTCAGGCCCTAGCTTCGAAAGGATAGAACATATCAAATTCTCTTATTTCTTCTCGATGACACATTTTTTCAGATGAATCACCAATGATTTCAACTTTGTGAATAAATCATGGATCGTCTCAAAGTGAGTTGGGCCTAATGTGATCAACTCATTTTCAAGTTGGTATCCTCTCATCTCATCAGTATTCCCAAATAGTGACTCGATCGTGAGACAAAATTGAATTGGGTGTAGTAATAATTTCTAAATGGAAGAGAAAATATCTCTAAATATTGATACAAAGCATCCCGAAATCCTCATGCAACCTGTTGAAATACTTCAATTTTTCCACATAAGAGTTGGGCTCATTCTCAGTCCCCATAGTTACCCCGTAGAGGCCCTTCGACCTCAGTTGGATGACCATTTAGAAATTCCATTAAAAATAATTGAATGAGGTAATAAATACATGAATCTATTCCATTTCTTCTTGCGCGTTGAGTGACAAAGAAACTATAACTACCTGCAATGCAAACACTCGAATTTTTCTGGAGGAGGCCCTAAATTGCAAATCGAACTATGAAGTTGAATTTCAACTCAAAATATATCTGATACCATGTGAAAATATGATTCAAAAAAATATGTAGGAGCTAATAGAATCCTCACAACTAAATACTTTCACAGATTATGTAGAAAACAGTGAAAACAAACAATATTAACACATAGAGATGGTTCCAATAACTGAAGTTTCTATTACTATAAAAATTTTAAATATGTCTGGTACATGTTTATAATACAATGGGATAAAATTTTTAGCCTTAGGATTAAAATTGGTGGCATACATGTAGCATGCTTAGATTGGTTCTCAAACCCCCCTAGGTTGACCAATAAGCTCCCAAACCACCTCAAACAGTCACAAATGGACATGTGAACTTGGGTGAAACATGTTATGGAATAAATGAGGGTAGCATATGTGTGTTGGAGTGCATGGGTGATTGGGAGTGGCTCTAGGAAGAATTTAATGGCCCAAACGAGCCAAAAACCACCCAAATACATGCATGGGCAGCTCTGGTTAAATCATTTCCATATTTTAAGGATTGGGAGCACCCACATATTGAACATAATTAATGAGGTTTCTCATTCTCCTAGTTGACCAAAATGAAGGTGCTTAGGTGCATTAGTGAGTCCAAAACCCCTATATATCTTGCTAGACCAACGTAACCAAGTTTTGGAACATATAACATAAGTGTAAAACAAATGAAGCATGTCCTAGGTGGTATGTTACCATGGTACTATGTGGTATGATTCTCTAACATATAGTATGGACTATTAGAGAACATTTAAACCTCTTGGAGAGGTAGTTGAAGTGCCACAACATAAAGAGAAGAATCATTGAGAAAGTGATCAGGCCTTGAAGAACATCATAGAGAATGGAAATCTCATAGAGAACTTCTCCAAATAGCAGAAGATTCAATAAGTCAACAAATGTTGAAGATTCAAAGAAAATATAACACTTTATTTATGCATGATATTACACATTTGTTGTATAATGTTGTATATGATGGATTTAAAATCCATGGTTTCTAGTGTAGAGAAACTTTTTTCTTGTTGGATCCTCATGATGCTACTATGTGTAAGTAGCTGGTTGGTCTTTGAGTAGACCTATTGTATTTTATGCTTACGACTAAGCATGTGTTTGAGTAACTTTGAGGTACATTAGAATATGATATTTATTATATTTGATACATGATAGACCTATTATATTATTGTGCTATCCAACTATTTTTTTATCCCGAGATCTGAGTGATGTAATTTGTGGCTAGTACTACAAATTCTAAGAGTATTGCGACTAGTACAACATAAGCAAGATGTATATCAGAGAGTACTACAAAATAAAAATGTGATTTGCAGATAGTACTACATGTTGAGGAGTAGTGTAGCTTGTGAACCCACCTACTAGGGTGAAAGACTTGAGCCTACAATTATTAAGTGTTAACAGTCAATCCTTCTGAATAACCCTATATGTGTGTTATGATTAAACACATTGAGATTAAGTTCTACTTTATTGAACTCATGGTCATGTAAAATGAATTCTGGTAAATAGCTATCGAGAAGAACATTGTAGATGTGTTGACAAATCCTCTATCGATGACGAAGTTTAGCAACTTTCGAGATAATATTGGTATGATAGAGAATGTCTTCCTCGCTAATAGGGAGTGTTGATATTACAACATCATGAGTCATTCTCTAGTATTTTGATTAATATCAAGACATTAGACTTGTGAGTAATATCAAGTCCTACAAATATCCTCATATGATTGAGGTGTTGATGTTGGAACCTTGTGAGTAATATCGAGTCGAGTCTTGTGAGTAATATCGATATAGTAGACTTGTGAGTAATATCGCTTCCTACAAATATCCTCATATGATTGAGGAGGTGTTGTTGTAAATCTTGTGAGTAATATCAAGCTAATTCTTGTGAGTAATATCAAGACAATTGACTTGTGAGTACTATCAAGTTAGTAAAATTGTGTGTAATGTCAAGTGAGTTTTGTGAGTAATATCAAGGCAGTAGGCTTGTTAGTAATATCAAGTCCTACAAACATCCTCATGTTGTTAGGTTGTGTACTTTACCGTGTATAGTGATTATACTATGTGATGTATTACTAGTCATGGTCAATAAATGTTATAAGTCTCCTTTACAAAGTAGCTACCCCTAGAGTGATTCACTTTATCGTATGACTATATGACCTACGGTAATACATATGATCATAGGTTGGAAACAATTATTCTAAGTATTATATGATAAATATGATTAATTAATTAAAAAATCATGGACCATGCAGAATTAATTAATGATAAATGAGATGAGCATAGAGATAGAGTGAATTCAAATTTCCTATGACATGCCTCCAATGAACTTGAATTCCAAATACATCTGCTAAGTCTAAGTTGTGGAATTTTTTTTTCAGATAATTAAGGAATCTACTCCTTGATTTATGCAAAGTGGTTGTCAAAGATGGCACTGATGGTGAAGCACTAAAGACTTTTAGTTTTGTTCAGTTACTTTAGTTCTGTTCAATTACATTCATTTATATTGAGTTCAATTTAGTTACATTCATTTCTGTTTAGTTCAGTTCTGTTACATTCAATTACATTTAGTTCTATTCAATTTAGTTCAGTTACATTCATTTCAGTTCAATTACATTTAGTTCCATTTAGTTCAGTTTAGTTCAATAAGTTAACAACTTAGTTAGAGGCAGTTAGCACCAGTGAATTAATGGAGGGAGCATATCTTCAGTGCGAGAGGTAACTATGAGGTGAAAACTTGGCACCAAGTCAAGGAAGGTGCATTAGGTAATGTGTGAGGTGTGCACATAGTGTTTACATTGTTTATATTTCCTAAAGGGATGCAACCATTCACCCTCTCTCATTGTATGATTGAATAAGCTTGTTATTAAATTTCTATGCATTTGGAAAGGTTGGGACAATACTCTAAGTAACTCTATTATCTACTGTTTCTTAGATATCCATTATCAAGCAATATTTAAGTATTATAAAATAATTCTCTACCACTATCGATCATACTCAAAGATTGTTTGTTGTGTTTTTCATGCTTCGGATTTGGAGGGTTTTCTTAGGATACATCACGTGTCAAATGGTTTTGATTAATTCATTTGTTTGAATTTTTAATGAGATCTACATGTACTAAATTTTTTTATCAAAAAAGTTTTAAAGTTCAATTATCTTCATGTTTTCTCAAGCATTAACACATGGGATGAAGGGATATTCCTTGTTGGTGCCATATGAGGAGCAGGAGGCTCCAACATATGTTCATGATGAATTGAAGAATTAAACGTTCCCTTCCTAGAAGAAATAAAGACATCCACTTACATTCTTTGATGCCTCCTTCATTCACTTGCACCCATTGAGTGGACCTGGTGGTATAGAGTTGAGCCATTGGAGTTGTGATCTAGTTCCATGTTTGGGGGGTCATAATATTTCTATAGATGAGGAAGAATCATGGGTGGAGAAGATACTTGAGTGCATTCTACCAAAAACCAGTAGCCATCATCTTGATTTCAATCCATTGGTATCCAACAACAGAAATGTTTATCCACCTATTGATAGATGCACTTTGTCACATCCCTAGCCCTCTACTAGGCAGAGAGGACGTGACAACGTCTATCAACCCCAGGAAATCTAAGCCCCATGAACATATATAAATATCTAAAAATGATTTGAAATAAAACATACCTAAGTATAAACAGATGCATAACACAATCTACATCGGAAGCATAATTTGTTCATTAAATACATTCAAGCATTTAACATGTTCATATATATTCATAACAATATACAGTTGTGGAAATTAAATACACAAAAATACTTATCTTTGAAAGAGCTTATCCCACAACCAACTACATTGCTACAATTTTCCACCCAACCATAGGCCAGTGCACTCTTTAATCTCTCGGCAGCACTACCATCCCTGAGATGGGCATGATTTCCCCAATGAAAGGTGTTAACAACCCTACCTAGCAGAGGTTCGAAAAGATCATAGTGAAGAAGGGATAATGGTCGTTTATAATACTTTGGTTAAAATTTTTATGGTATGAAAGTATGGCAAGAGGTGAAAAACGATGAGTTATCAAAGGATCTAACAGTGCGAAGCGAAAAGATGGAGATCAACAGCCTGTATTGTGTCCTCTCTCTAAAATATGCAAGAAGGATAAGTACGTGCGAGCGTTTGATATAATATATGGATCAATGGTCATCGATCCACTTGATGAGATCTACGGTCTGTGTAAACTCCACCTTGCGAACCTGCACGTTGATTAAAACAAAGGAACCCGACGGAATGGAGTACATGTCACTTGATCTGATGATGGGGAAATAAAGGAGAATTACATCGGCGATCGTGGATGAATCCACAACGGGAAATTGCATGTTTGATAAGACAAGGACGCTCGACAGAATTAGGTAAGTGTCGCTTGATCCGATGGCTGAAAAATAAAGGTGAAATAGATCAACGGTCAATGATGGATCCGGAGCAGGAAGTTGCGCGATAGTTGGAAGTAAAGGGAGGTAGCGGAATAAAAACCATTGTACACGTGGTCGACCGTGGTGCATTCCGGAGGCAAAAGTGGTTTGCTGGAAACCGCCAAAGGGAGACTCCGGAGTGGGGTCCTATAAAAGAATAGTTGACTTGTTCGGTGATTATTTTATTGGCGTCGGACGATTGAAAAAGACCTGCATGATCATCAACCTTCAACTGCCAATTTCGAACACACGCAACCACGGTAATAGGTAAGGCTCAAGCACCCATAATTCATCTATCTGGTTACCATTATCAACTGAATTATGGACCAAGAAAAGGAATTGCAAGGGTCTGGCGTATTTTAGATGACCGGGAAGACTATCTGGTTGATAGAGACAAAGGAGTGTGTGACCCTTTCCAGTCCATAGGAAGTGTATCAGTCACTAAGGAGAAGTTGTGGCAATATAATTCATAGGGCAATGATGTCTTAAATGTCTGTAAATCCTTTTTATATTATTTTGCTTTCGAACAAACTCTGCATTTTCCCGAGTTCATAGAATGGTGCACGGTTAATTATTCCCCTTCTCAAAGAGTCATTGTAAGCCAATATACATCCCGAATACTCTGTAAAATTAATGCCAAAGTCATCCACGAAAACCTCAACTTGCCTGACAGTTACCCTGACGGTCGTGAACCTGTAAATGAGTCGATTCTTGTCGAATTGTACAAAAGTTGTGGAACCCAAGTCCGTTGCAAATTCCTATCCAGCATTTTGAAAGAGGGTCAATCATTAGATGGTCTCTTCCTGCCTTACCATGTTCATATTTTCAAAAATGAAGTTCAATTAGTGGTATCCCTGGTCTGTCAAATCTTGGGTCTTGACAATGATTGTCACGTAAATGAATTCATCCTTGGTTTTTTGTTAAAAATAAGTTCATTAGGTTTTGAGTCTCAATCGGTTCCTGTATCTAGTCTAGATGAGTACTTGGCAGAAGCAATCCATCTTCAATTAAGTGAATTCCCAAAGGTCAGGTTCTTTAAATTTCAAACTTACTTGTTGAACATGTTGCTGTGTTCAAACGTCACTGAATTACAATTTTTGAGTACCATCTTCTCTTCTGATTTTCCCAAGCAAATCAACATGTTTGAATTTGCTAATTCAATCATGTTAAAAATATATAAAATGTTGTTTGATGAAGTGTTTCCCTGTGTGTTAGAAGATATGAAATGCCTGATGCAGTCTTCTCCTGAGGATCGAGTTGGAGACTGGTTCCTGTATAAACATTCCACTGTTTTGAGGATATATGGATTTATTGGGGAACCTTATAGGTTACCCGCTTTCCTTACTCCGAGAATTTTTGCATTAGAATTCATGAGGCAAAGGTTGCACTCAGAGGAAGAACATTTTGGAGCCTTTAAAAAATCTTCAAATATCAAATTCCCTCTCAAGGTTGGCTCTTTTATTTTAAAAAATAAAGGTGCCCTGGTGTTTATTGAAAAGCTATTGGGGAGCATGGAATTTCAAAAAGAGACAAAGGCAAATTATGATCCTCACCATATAATTTCCCTAAGGAAGCAGGCCAACAAAAACAAACCATTTGAACACCAGTTTATTGAAGGATTGAATGAAATAGCAAATCTATTGCAGTTTATGGAAACTCCAGGGTCCGATGGAGATGCAAGTACTTCACCAGTTACAGTATCACAAGTGACAGAGGGTCCTAATGTTTTGATTAAGAGGAGTCTATCTGAAATTGAAAGCATGGAAGTGGATGAAGATGGGTCACACAAAAAGGAAAAATTGTTACAAGTTGGTGGAGTTTCAAGTGAAGAGTTTTCTGATGATTTCAAGAGAGTTGCTTTAGTCCCAACAAAATCTGTACAGGTAAATCAATTTTCTTTTAAAAGTGTAGACGGTTCAGAATCAAGCCCAATTTTCAAGTCCAAAGAGGAACTCAAGGCCAGTTATATGGAGAAACGAAAGCAGTCTCTGGAAGAGATAAGGAATTTACACCCACAGGTAAGGAATTTGAACAATCCAAAAACCTCATTGATTTCTGCCAGGGATATAGAAAGAAATACCTTCAAATTGGCCATGATAAATGACAAAAAGATGATAGAGATTGAAGTAAGGTTGGACAAGATTAGTGTACCCGACAAGATACATCTACAAAAGCAAACAAGTGACATTATTTTTTCAGACCTATTGCAAGCTATGATGAGAATCAATAAGCTACAAATTTTGGTAGATAAGTTAGAGGTTCAAGTAAAACATGAAAAATTTGAAAATAAGGCCAATGCCATTCAAATTAAAAATATACAAGCAGATATTATCAGTTGAGGAAGTGAAAAAGAGAACACCCAAGCAATCAGAAGAATGCTGGAAGAAAAGGACAATGCTCTCCAAGTTTTGAAGAAAAAGTTGAAGATCCCAAGCACTGAGCATGTTCAATCATCCGAATTATTGGCACTGCAAGAAGAGAAAGACAAGATCCACCAAAAGATGATGGAACATAAAGGAAGAGTTGTTAAATTACAAGAGGAAAAATAAAAGAGGGAAACTGAACAGAGTGAGCTGATATCTCAAATTGCCATGCTTAAAAAGGACCAAAATGATGAAAAGGATATCATGGAGGAATTGATGAGTCAGACTCCCACTGATGAGGACCTGTCTATTGTAAATATTGAGAAACCATTAAATGATTTTTCTGCAGATGATTTGTTAGTACCTATGTCCCAGGTAAGCCTAAAGGATGAAGAAATAAAAGAGTTAAAGGTAGAAAATGAAAAGATCAAGTCCGAATTAGCCAAAGTAAGTGAGAATAAAAATAAAATATTGCAAGATATAAATCAGCTACAAAAGAAATTCAATGAACTGAAAGAAAGAAACATTGGGAAAGGTCCTCTCCAGGGGGTGAAGCATATAATTTGGGACACCTTATCTATAGAAATTACTAAATTCAGACATCATCTGAACTTTATTGATGATCAAAACATATTGGTCAATTTGGCCAAATAGAGACTGAAGTTAGTAAATGAAACCATGGAGAGGAAACCCCTTTCCACAGTGCAGAACGCGTTGAATTTCTTAAATTCATTGACATATCAAAAGTTGCATGATATAGGAGTAAATGACAGAATAAAAATGGTACTATGGGCCAAAAAGTTTATCCACAAGCATCATTTAATGAAGACAGTCTAGGACAGAGCTGATGAAATGGTCTCATAGGTTAATGATTTCAAACAGGTTTTCAAATAATTATTTGAGGACGGTCTACCTTCCTTTTGGAATGAGGAGGGATGAATGTTTTCTCAAGAACACTATCATAACCTGTTGGTACAAATCCGAATGGATCATTCCAAATTTGACGATCTGGAAAAGGGGCTGACAGGGAAAGCCATTGTGGATAAGCTGACAGAGGATTTTGAGATATTACAAAAGTTCCTAATCATCAGGAGAGGTCTGCCTAAAATATCTTATGAAGCTTACATGGAGTTAGAAGTGTCTATTCGAGAAATGATGGAATATGATACTCCCAGCACGGAACAATGGAAAGCCATAGAGAGATTCAGGAAAACGAAGTACATCCTTCACCCATGAAGACAGGTGTTGCACGGTAAGGAGCTGCTGGGATAGGCCTTGTATCAAGTTGATTTTAACTTAGTGATCTGTTAGGATTGAAGCTGTAGTTTATTCCTAGAAGTTAGGAATTTAGTTACAAGACTTTAATTAAGCCGGTCATTCAGTTATGAATCTTCTTGGAAGATGAATTATTTTATGTATATATTTGCATCTATTTTATTTGATGGGGGTTGGAACCCATCCTGTTGTTGAATGTTTTGAAAGACATATTATTTTTGAATAACAGAGCGAATGCATAAGAATTATCAGATATTCCTGTGTCATTTCTATTACAGTCCGTATTTCTTTCCTTATGTGATTGTGTTTTCCAGTGTAACACTTCATTCTGCTTTTCTTCATATCTGAAACACAGTATTGGATGGTTAGAATTCATAATGTTTATGCTCTGATCATCGTTTTGGATATTTTATACATTTTTATACTAAAGTTAATATAGAACTCATCTTTGATGCTTTGTATTAATGGGTTGTTCATTGTCTCTTCTGTCTCACTCGAACTAAATGAATGACTGTGATGAAATGGTTACCTTGCCTTTGATAAATCTCATGTATCTGTCGTTGTGATATTTTTATTTTTATGTGACTCCATGCCTGTAGAAGCAGCAAGTCGACTAAGTCGACTTGAACGAAGACTGACTTAGTCGTCTGATTGACTAAGTTGGCCCATCGACTTAGTCGGCTGATCGACTAAGTCGGTCTTCGTTCAAGTCGACTTCGTCGACTTGTTCCTTCTACATCTCAAGCAAGTCGATGAAGTCGACTTGAATGAATACTGACTTAGTTGATCAGCCAACTAAGTTGATGGGCCAACTTAGTCGATCAGCCGACTAAGTCAGTCTTCGTTCAAGTCGACTTCGTCGACTTGCTCCTTCTACAATGCCCAATGGTTATGTGTTGTTTCAACCACCTATACAAATATTTGGATGTTAGTTATATCTGGTATCATTAAATCTGTACTAAGAGATCCCTCTCTGGAAGAAAAACTAGTTTCTTTCTAAAGTGGTTTTGCTGTTACCTTGGGATTTACCTTTACAACCTTGGGTACATTCTGAGTGCTAACAAATTGGCGCCGTTGCTGGGGACGAAGGTGCATATTTTCCCTAGGAGAACGACAAAGTTGAAGAAATATTTATGTGGGCAAACAGGAATTTTATCATTAGAAAGTTTGTATATTTTCCCTAGTGACTCCATTGTAAAACTTTTGCAGAATCTAAGGAGTCATTCTAGCTTCGAGAAGACACACGCGAGGTAACTCTGATACTGAAATCTTGAAAAGTTTTGAATACCCAGAAAAGTTATTTAAAAGAAAAGTTAGGTTTTCCTTTGTTTGGTGCATCATCATCTCAAGATTCTCATATTGATCCAGAATGGGAAGTTAATGCTGGGAAAAGTCTGTTGAGAACCAAATCCAAGTCTGAACTTAAGAATACTGAGTTCAATCCTCATAGGTTAGAATCTTATTTGTTGGATTCCCTCTGGAGAGATTTACAACAAACCACTAAAGTTGAAACATTTACCTCTCAAAATACTCAAAGCTCTTCAGTTCCTATGAATCCACCTAGACCAATGGCAGCCAGATTTGCTCCCTTGCGTTTGCCTCCTTTATTACATGACCTTTCTCAGAACTATTCCCAAATAATTTCTTTGTTTGATGGAGAAGGTGACGTAACTACAAAACAGCATGTTGCCAAGTTTGAATATTTCATTGACTTAGAAGAAGTTGATTATCTAGACGTTAAAATGCGGTTATTTGCCCAAAGTTTGTCAGGTGAGGCAAAGAAATGGTTTAAAGATTTTTCTAATGGATATATAATAAATTTTCTGGCTTTCCAAAATGCATTTCTAGATAGGTGGGATGATAAACAGAACCCTTTGCAACTCTTATCTCAGTATAACAGTCTCAAAAAGGGAGGTTTCGAATCTGTCCATGAATTTTCTAGCAGATTTATGAGGGTTTATAATTCCATTCCATAGGATATAAAACCTTCTGCGGTCGTAGCCAAATTGCACTATGCTGGAGCTTTTGATAATGATTTTGAATTTTCATTAAGGGAGAGAAAATAAACAACTCTTGCTGCCATGTTTACAGATGCTTTAGAAGTAGAAGCAAATATGATGGCAAGTGGAAAGATGAAACATAGAGATATTGATAGAAGGAAAAGGAAGAAAATTTGCCTTCTTCTTCTTCTTCTACTAATGATGTCAAATTTGAAATGATGTTGAAAACCATGGAAAAGATGATGGATAGATTAACTATGGATAATAGGGGATTAAATAGAGAACAAGTTGAGCCTCAAATCAGGAATCCTAATTTCAGAAGACCGAATCCTCCAGTTCCTCCCCAAAACCGACAAAGAGACATAAGGAATCCAAGAAATCAGGAGGAACAACAAATTCGTCCACCATTCCTGGAAAATTATGTTGTTGATGAAGAAGATCCCACTGAAAATGAGATTCATCTTTTTGGAGAACAGGACTCAGAGATATGTCTTACTGAGGAAGAGCATAACATGTTTGGATGGGAAGGTGGAAGTGAAGAATTTGAAATGGAGACCGAGCAGTATCAAAGGGGTTATTTACACGCTATGGATGATGTGCAGAGGAAAATCAGACTGAGGAATAGGGATGTCCTCATAAATAAAGGAAATGCAAATCCAAATCAGCCTTCCACTAGTTCTTTGAATGTAGAAAAGGGAAAAGAACTACAAAAAGAGTCTTTTGTAAATAAAGAGGTTGAAAATGATGTACAAAGGGATAAAATAATGAAGCAGGTGGCTCCGGTTGATGTGGAAAAAATTGGTTCTGGCTTCAATTTACAAAATGAACTTTCAAAGCTAAAAATATCTGTTCCATTTAATGAGTTATTGAGAAACACTAAATACAGAAATACTATCACAAAAATGGTCAAAAATCAAGGAGAATGGAAATCTGACATTTTAGAGTTGAACAATGATAACCCTGCTATTTCGTTTGGGTCAAAGGTTGAAAATTTAGAAAGTGAAGAAGTCCCTCCTTTCTATTTGAGTTTAAATGTGCATGATAAGGTGGTCCACAATGCTATGCTAGACTCAGGGGAATCGCATAACTTAATGCCGAAAGGAGTGGTAGAGAGTTTGGGATTAGAAGTAACAAGACCTTATAAATATTTTTACTCATTTGATTCTAAAAGAGTGAAATGCCTTGGTTTGATTAAAGATATGGTGGTGACCCTAAATAAATTGCCATCTAAAACTATAGTCATGGATGTGGTCGTGGTAGATATTCCACCTAAGTTCGGGGTACTATTGTCTAGATCTTGGACTTCCAAGTTGAAAGGTAGTTTACAAATGGATATGTCTTATGCTACAATTCCTGTTCGAGATGGGAGCAGAAGATTATATAGTGAAAAAAGAACCCCTTATGTAGTGAGCAGTCAAGATAAACCTGAAATTCACCACATCTATGCTGTTGATACTAATTTGGGGTCTTCCATTTTCTTTAATGATGTTGTTCCACATGATGTAGAAGAGGCATTGCAAAAGAAGTCTGAGGAGAATAAGGAAAAGGAAGGGCTGGAGCAGGATGCTTTGGAAGCGAAAAAAAAAGAGAAGGCCAGTGGATTATGTACTTTGACGGATCTGCTGCAAAAATAGGTGTTGGAGCCAGTGTGTATATAATTTATCCTATTCAGGATTTCAAAGCTTTATCATATAAATTAACATTTGAGTGCACAAATAATGTGGCAGAATATGAAGCTTTGTTACTGGGATTGCATGCTTTGAAATATTTGGGAGCTCAAAAAATAAGAGTCTTGGGGGATTCAGAGTTGGTGATAAATCAGGTAAATGAAAGCTATCAAACCAGGCATCCTCAGATGAGGGATTATATAAATGAAGTATGGGATATGTTGGGAAACTTATTTACAGAGCATACAATTCAGGTAGTTCCTAGACATGAAAATTTGGTAGCTGATTCTTTAGCTGTGGCCGCCGGAAAATTTGAAACCCCTATTGCTGGTCAGAGGGAGTACCAGGTGGAAATTGTGAATAGACCCTCTATTCCTGATAATTCTAAATATTGGCAGGTGTTCGAAGATGACATGCAGATCAGGAGGTACTTAGAACTCTCAGGAGAATTTGTGAATACTCCTATTGATACCGAAAATGACAATGATGAGAGTATTCAAGATGAGGGAGAGCTTTAGAAAGAAGGGAATGGTGCTGAAAAGTTAAAGGGAACCCTAGGAGGTAAGGATATTATCCAATTAAAAAATAATTTCATACCAAGAGGTCTGATTCCTTTGGAAATTTTTTTTGATCAGAATGATGTTGCTAAAAATCCAAAAGTAAAGCCTGTTGAGAATGCTATTGAAGATAGAAATATTGGCACTAAAGAGAATCCTAAGATTGTGAAATTATCCAAGAAATTGCCCGAAAGAGAAAAAGAAGAATATGTGAAATTAATGAAAAAATATACAGATGTCTTTGTGTCGAGTTATGAAGATCTCAAAGAATATGATACATCTATCATACAGCATACTATTCCTATAAAGCCTGGGGAGAAACCCTTCAAACAAAGGCTCAGAAGGATAAACCCTAAGTTGCTTCCTATTATTGAGAAGGAAATTAAAAATTTATTTGATGCCAAGATCATTGTCACTCTAAGGTTTTCAAAGTGGGTTGCAAACCTTGTTCCTGTTAGAAAGAAGAATGGAGAAATAAGATTGTGTATAGATTTCCAAAATTTAAACAAAGTTTCTATGAAGGATAATTATCTTTTGCCAAAGATGGACCATATATTGCAGAAAGTAGTTAGGGCTGAAAGAATTTCAATGTTGGACGGTTTTTTCGGCTATAATCAGATCAAAGTATTACCTGAAGATCAAGAAAAAACTGCTTTCACTACACCTTGGGGCACCTTTATGTATGCAAAGATGCCTTTTGGCTTAATGAATGCAGGAGCTACTTTTCAGCGAGCTATGGACATTGCTTTTGTAGGGGAAATTGGGAATTTTGTGGTGATCTACACGGATGATATCACAGTCTATTCAAAATCTGACAGAGAGCATCTGCATCATCTGGAGAAAGTTTTCATGTAATGTAGGAAGTTTGGCATATCATTGAATCCAAAGAAGTCCAATTTTGCATTGGAAGAAGGAAAGTTGTTGGGCCATATAATATCAAAATATGGAATAAAAATTGATCCTGAAAGGGTGAGTGCAATTTTGAAAGTAGGTGAACCCAGGAGTAAGAAGGAGATACAATTTTTCTTGGGACAAGTAAATTTTCTAAGAAGGTTTGTGTCGAGTTTCGTCGAGATCCTAATGAATATCACGAATATGTTGAAGAAAGGTCACGAGATAAAATGGAATGCCGAAGCTAGAAAGTCTTTTTGGGAAATAAAAAAAAAAATATCAAAGGATTTTGTGTTGGTGAGCCCATATTTTACCAAATACTTCTTAGTGTTTTCATATGCTTCAGAATATACTATAGCAGCAGTTTTGTTGCAGAAAAATGATGAAAATTTGGAACAACCCATAGCATTTTTCAGTAAAATGTTGAGGGATGGAGAATTGAAATATGACATCATGGAGAAACAAGATTATGCCTTAGTCAAAGCATTGAAGGATTTCAGAGTGTATATTCTGCATTCACATATAATTGCACATGTCCCAACTGCTGCAGTAAAAGGAATCTTGACACAACCAGATCTAGAAGGTAGAAGAGAAAAATGGATTGCTACATTATTGGAGTATGATATCAAAATAAAGCCCACCAAGTTGATTAAAGGACAAGGATTAGCTAAAATGATGGCTAATTCAAATTGTGAAGCTTTGCAAATTAATTTCTTATCTCACCAAGCTAATCAGTTAGATACAGAAGTGGAAGTAATGGCTGATTTTGTGGCTTCTCCATGGTATTTTGATATTGTATATGTCCTTCGAAATTTACAAGCACCAGAGGGATTGAGTAAGTCAAGAGCCCGATCCATAAAGTTGAAAGCTGCCAAATTTTGTATTCTAAATCAATATCTTTATTGGAAAGACCACGTAGGAGTGTTACTGAATTGTCTTTTGGAAAATGAAGCTCAGGATACAGTCAAAGAATTTCATAAGGGAGATTGTGGGGGACATCATTCTTGGAAAGTGACGGCAAACAAAATTCTAAGAGCGGGCTATTATTGGCCTACATTATTTTTAGACGTGTATAAAGAAACCAGTAAGTGTCATTAATGCCAAATTTTCGACAGAAAGAGAAAGGTTCTTCCTCTCCCTTTGAATCCGATAACAGTAGAAGCTCCTTTTCAGCAGTGGGGTTTGGATTTTATTAGAGAAATAAACCCCAATTCATTAGGACAACACAAATGGATTTTGACAGCTACAGACTATTTTACAAAATGGATTGAAGCTATTCCCACTAGGAGAGCCACTAAGACTGTAATCATGGATTTCCTTGAAGAAAATATATTGGCTCGATTCGGATGCCCCAGAAGAATATTAACAGATAATGAAGCTGCATTTAAATCCAAGAAAATGATTGACTTCTGTCACAAGTATCATATAAGCCTCAATCATTCAACTTCCTATTATCTGCAGGGAAATGGGTTAGCTGACTCTTCTAATAAAATCCTAGTAAGGATCATCAGGAAGCTGTTAGAAGATAACAAAAGGTCCTGGAACACCAAGCTCAAGTATGCTCTCTGGGCTGATAGGATTAGTACCAAAAGGGCGATTGGCATGTCTCCGTTCCAATTGGTGTATGGGACTGAAGTGGTTTTTCCAGCGTCGCTAGGTGTTCCAGTTATGAGATATTTTCAAGATCAGCAGGAAGAACCAAATCACATGCAAAGGAGAATAAATCAGATTATTGGGTTGGAAGAACAAAGAAATAAGGCTTATGACAAGGTGTAGTTACATCAATAAAAAATGAAAAGTACTTTTGACAGAAGAATCAAAGAAGAACAGTTTCAGATCGATGATTTGGTCTTGAAGTGGGATGCTCCTAAAGAAGACAAACATGGGAAATTTGATCATATGTGGGTAGGTCCTTATGTTGTTGCTAGTTACAGAGGTCAAAACGCATTTCTACTGGAATATACAAATGGGATTCCTCTGGATAGTAACCCCATCAATGGAAGGTATCTGAAAGATTACCTGTCCTAAGGAGGAGGGTAGAATTTGTATTATAGCTTGTAAATACTTATTTCTCTTTACAAAGTCAATATGAATGGTAAGCCGAATGTATTTGAAGCCCACAGTGAAGGCCCTAAGATTCAGGAGGTGTGCTTTTCCTTTCTAAAAACAAAAATAATATATCTACGAAAAACAAAAGATGAGTTTTCTGGAAGTTATTGTGAAAAATAAAAAACAGGCACTTGGTCTACGAGTTCTTTGATACCTCGTGGGGAGGATATCATCCCCAGATGGAGCCAGTTGTTAACAACCCTACCTAGTAGAATTTAGAAAAGATCATAGTGAAGAAGGGGTAATGGTCGTTTATAATACTTTGGTTAAAATTTTTATGGTATGAAAGTATGGCAAGAGGTGAAAAACAATGAGTTATCAAAGGATCTAACGGTGCGAAGTGAAAAGATGGAGATCAACGGCCTATATTGTGTCCTCTCTCTAAAAGATGCAAGAAGGATAAGTACGTGCGAGCGTTTGATGTAATATATGGATCAACGATCGTTGATCCACATGATGAGATCTACGGTCTGTGTAAACTCCGCCTTGCGAACCTGCACGTTGGTTAAAACAAAGGAACCCGGCAGAATGGAGTACATGTCACTTGATCTGACGGCAGGGAAATAAAGGCGAATTACATAGATGATCGTGGATGAATCCGCAATGGGAAATTGCATGTTTGATAAGACGAGGACGCTCGGCGGAATTAGGTAAGTGTCTCTTGATCCGATGGCTGAAAAATAAACGTGAAATAGATCGACGGTTGATGATGGATCTGGAGCAGGAAGTTGCACGATAGTTGGAAGTAAAGGGCGGTAGTGGAATAAAAACCATTGTACACGTGGTCGACCGTGGTGCGTTCCGGAGGCAAAAGTGGTTTGGTGGAAACCGCCAAAGGGAGCCTCCAGAGTGGGGTCCTATAAAAGAATAGCTGACTTGTTCGGTGATTATTTTATTAGCGCTGGACGATTGAAAAAGACCTGCATGCTCGTCAACCTTCAAATGTCAATTTCGAACACACGCAGCCATGGTAACAGGTAAGGCTCAAATGCCCATAATTCATCTATCTGGTTACCATTATTGACTGAAGTATGGACCAAGAAAAGGAATTGCAAGGGTCTGGTCATATTTTAGATGATCAAGAAGACTATCTGGTTGATAGAGACAGAGGAGTGTGCGACCCTTTCCTGTCCATAGGAAGTGTATCAGTCAGTAAGGAGAAGATGTGGCAATATAATTCATAGGGAAATGATGTCTTAAATGTTTGTAAATCCTTTTTATATTATTTTGCTATCAAACAAACTCTGCATTTTCCTGAGTTCGCAGAATGGTGCGCAGTTAATTATTCCCCTTCTTAGAGAGTCATTGTAAGCCAGTCTACATCCCGAATACTCTGTAAAATTAATGCCAAAGTCATCCGCGAAAACCTCAACTTGCCTGACAGTTACCCTGACAGTCGTGAACCTGTAAATGAGTCGACTCTTGTCGAATTGTACAAAAGTTGTGGAACCGAAGTCCGTTGCAAATTCCTATCCAGCGTTTTGAAAGAGGGTCAGTCATTAGATGGTCTCTTCCTGCCTTACCATGTTCATATTTTCAAAAATGAAGTTCAATTAGTGGTATCCCTGGTCTGTCAAATCTTGGGTCTTGACGATGATTGTCACGTAAATGAAGTCATCCTTGGTTTTTTGTTAAAAATAAGTTCATTAGGTTTTGAGTCTCAATCGGTTCCTATATTCAGTCTAGATGAGTACTTGGCAGAAGCAATCCATCTTCAATTAAGTGAATTCCCAAAGGTCAGGTTCTTTAAATTTCAAACTTACTTGTTGAACATGTTGCTGTGTTCAAACGTCACTGAATTACAATTTTTGAGTACCATCTTCTCTTCTGATTTTCCCAAGCAAATCAACATGTTTGAATTTGCTAATTCAATCATGTCAGAAATATATAAAATGTTGTTTAATGAAGTGTTGCCCCGTGTGTTAGAAGATATGAAATGCTTGATGCAGTCTTCTCCTGAGGATCGAGTTGGAGACTGGTTCCTGTATAAAGATTCCACTGTTTTGAGGATATATGGATTTACTGGGGAACCTTATAGGTTACCCGCTTTCCTTACTCCGAGAATTTTTGCATTAGAATTCATGAGGAAAAGGTTGCACTCAGAGGAAGAACATTTTGGAGCCTTTAAAAAATCTTCAAATATCAAATTCCCTCTCAAGGTTGGCTCTTTTATTTTCAAAAATAAAGGTGCCCTGGTGTTTATTGAAAAGCTGTTGGGGAGCATGGAATTTCAAAAAGAGCCAAAGGAAAATTATGATCCTCACCATATAATTTCCTTGAGGAAGCAGGCCAACAAAAACAAACCATTTGAATACCAGTTTATTGAAGGATTGAATGAAACAACAAATCTATTGCAGTTTATGGAAACTCCAGGGTCTGATGGAGATGCAAGTACTTTATGAGTTACAGTATCACAAGTGACAGAGGGTCCTAATGTTTTGATTAAGAGGAGTCTGTCTGAAATTGAAAGCATGGAAGTGGATGAAGATGGGTCACACAAAAAGGAAAAATTGTTACAAGTTGGTGGAGTTTCAAGTGAAGAGGTTTCTGATGATTTCAAGAGAGTTGCTTTAGTCCCAACAAAATATGTACAGGTAAATCAATTTTCTTTAAAAAGTGTAGACGGTTCAGAATCAAGCCCAATTTTCAAGTCCAAAGAGGAACTCAAGGCCAGTTATATGGCGAAAAGAAAAAAAGTCTTTGGAAGAGACAAGGAATTTACTCCCATGGGTAAGGAATTTGAACAATCCAAAAACCTCCTTGATTTCTGCTAGGGATATAGAAAGAAATACCTTCAAATTGGCCAGGGTAAATGACAAAAAGATGATAGAGATGGAAGTAAGGTTGGACAATATTAGTGTACCCGATAAGATACAGCTACACAAGCAAACAAGTGACATTATTTATTCAGACCTATTGAAAGCTATGATGAGAATCAATAAGCTACAAATTTTGGTAGATAAGTTAGAGGTTCAAGTAAAACATGAAAAAATTGAAAATAAGGCCAATGCCATTCAAATTAAAAAGCTACAAGCATATATTATCAGTTCAGGAAGTGAAAAAGATTACACCCAAGGAATCAGAAGAATGCTGGAAGAAAAGGACAATGCTCTCCAAGTTTTGAAGAAAAAGTTGAAGATCCCAAGCACTGAGCATGTTCAATCATCCGAATTATTGGCACTGCAAGAAGAGAAAGACAAGATCCACCAGGAGATGATGGAACATAAAGGAAGAGCTGTTAAATTACAAGAGGAAAAAGACAAGTGGGAAACTGAACGGAGTGAGCCGATATTTCAAATCGCCATGCTTAAAAAGGACCAAAATGATGAAAAGGAGATCATGTAGGAATTGATGAGTCAAACTCCCACTGATGAGGACCTGTCTATTGTAAATATTGAGAAAACAATAAATTATTTTTCTGCAGATGATTTGTTAGTACCTATGTCACAGGTAAGCCTAAAGGATGAAGAAATAAAAGAGTTAAAGGTAGAAAATGAAAAGATCAAGTCTGAATTAGCCAAAGTAAATGAGAATAAAAATAAAATATTGCAAGACAGAAATCAGCTACAAAAGAAATTCAATGAACTGAAAGAAAGAAACATTGGGAAAGGTCCTCTCCAGGGGGCGAAGCATATAATTTGGGACACCTTATCTATAGAAATTACTAAATTCAGACATCATCTGAACTTTATTGATGATCAAAACATATTGGTCAATTTGGCCGAATAGAGACTGAAGTTAGTAAATGAAACCATGGAGAGGAAACCCCTTGCCACAACGCAGAATGCGTTGAATTTCTTAAATTCATTGACATATCAAAATTTGCATGATATAGGAGTAAAGGACAGAATAGCAATGGTACTATGGGCCAAAAAGTTTATCCACAAGCATCATTTAATGAAGACAGTCCAGGACAGAGCTGATGAAATGGTCTCACAGGTTAATGATTTCAAACATGTTTTCAAAGAATTATTTGAGGACGGTCTACCTTCCTTTTGGGATGAGAAGGGACGAATTTTTTCTCAATAACACTATCATAACCTGTTGGTACAAAGCCAAATGGATCATTCCAAATTTGACGATCTGGAAAAGGGGCTGACAGGGAAAGCCATTGTGGATAAGCTGACAGAAAATTTCGAGATATTACAAAAGTTCCTAATCATCAGGAGAGGTCTGCCTAAAATATCTTATGAAGCTTACATGGAGTTAGAAGTGTCTATTCGAGAAATGATGGAATATGATACTCCCAGTACGGAACAATGGAAAGCCATAGAGAGATTCGGGAAAACGAATTACATCCTTCACTCATGAAGACAGGTGTTGCGCGCTAAGGAGCTGCTGGGATAGGCCTTGTATCAAGTTGATTTTAACTTAGTGATCTGTTAGGATTGAAGCTATAGTTTATTCCTAGAAGTTAGTAATTTAGTTACAAGAATTTAATTAAGCCGGTCATTCAGTTATGAATCTTCTTGGAAGATGAATTATTTTATGTATATATTTGCATCTATTTTATTTGATGGGGGTTGGAACCCATCTTGTTGTTGAATGTTTTGAAAGACATGTTAGTTTTGAATAACAGAGTGAATGCATAAGAATTATCAGATATTCCTATGTCATTTCTATTATAGTCCGTATTTCTTTCCTTATGTGATTGTGTTTTCCAGTGTAACACTTCATTATGTTTTTCTTCATATCTGAAACACAGTATTGGATGGTTAGAATTCATAATGTTTATGCTCTGATCATCGTTTTGGATATTTTATACATTTTTCTACTAAAGTTAATATAGAACTCATCTTTGATGCTCTGTATTAATGGGCTGTTCATTGTCTCTTCTGTCTCACCTGAACTAAATGAATGACTGTGATGAAATGGTTACCTTGCCTTTGATAAGTCTCATGTATCTGTCGTTGTGATATTTTTATTTTTATGTGACTCCATTCCCAATGGTTATGTGTTGTTTCAACCACCTATACAAATCTTTGGATGTTAGTTATATCTGGTATCGTTAAATCTGTATTGAGAGATCCCTCTCTGGAAGAAAAACCAGTTTCTTTCTAAAGTGGTTTTGCTGTTACCTTGGGATTTACCTTTACAACCTTGGGTACATTCTGAGTGATAACAAAAGGAACACTAGAATACTTCACCCATAGTCGAGGATATAATAAAATTCAGCCAAGCCAACACAATTGGGTTTATCATGCTGCCATGGAAGTGGAAAAGCGGACTACTAAGCTAGTGAGCTCAATCCAGAGCTATGATCACCCACACCGAATCTAGCCCGACCTCTAAACACTTACAAACCCGACACAAGGAAGCATCCCCTTCTTTGTTATACAGTCCCTCAGGCCATGCATTCCCTTCCAGTGCTATTCAGGGCATGCAAAGAAGGAACCCATCCTTCTAGATCAGTCCGTGAGGTGCTTTCACACACTAGGTTTATCAAGCAAGTATAGGACCATTTCCATTCCTTGATCAGTGTAGATGCCAAAGTGAGGATATACACACAGTTATCTCAGTACTGAAAATAAAAAACGTAACATAAGCCAAGGGAAACACATGCACACAATAATTTTTGAATTTTTGAGCATTGCCAATGCCAAACGACTGCTGCAAATTTACCAAATGAAAAAGTTTACTGGTTAATAAAATCCAAAACACAAAAAACAGATTTTGGACAATCAAATTCAGGAAAATGACTGGCAAATAAGAAAATACGTGAGAGGGAACAAATCCACAAAGGAAAACCAAAAACATGAAAGGAAACAGATTACCGAACCAGAGAGAAAAAATTGTCTAGGGTGCAGACTCAGAGGTTTTGCTTGCTACGTGAATGTAGAATGGGATTCCCTAGAATGTTTTTCCCATTCCAAATCGCGAGGGAAGATGAAACACCCTTGCGTGAGGGAAAAGGTGGACATTTATGACCAAGAAAAGTTAAAAAATGTTTTTCCCCAAGTGGGATTTGTCCAATTTGAATTTTTTCCTGTTATTTCAATTCCCCCCCCTATCCTTAGGAAAATCATGCCGCCATCTCAATTTAGTTGCGTTGACATAGCTGGCTATAAGTTTTTAATTAATAAATTGCAAATTTATCATGATGTCCAGAATAATAATTTTTCGGCTAGCACAAAAATAACATCAGCCCAACTTTAATCGTCGAATCATAAATACTAAATTGATGGTGGGTCTTTTTCCTAGCTCCACACCATGATTATTTACATCATTTTATTTAAATGCAAACGGGGTCAAAACCGGGGTGTTACACACTTCACAATTTGATATTCTAGGAGGTAAAATTTTCTTTTGTAAATTTATTGATGCCTCTAATATTGACATGTTTTGTGATCAACAACATAGACACATATTTATACCATTTGATGTCATCCATCCACATATGGATTGGGTGGAATATTACATGTCACACATGGAGTCTTATTCCAGAAATATTTCTGCTCATGGTCGGTGGAAGGCATCTAAGCAAGCAAGCTACTAAGAGAAGTTTTTGAGACATCTATCTTACACAAGGTGGCCTCTATGAAGGAAATTCACATATTTGTATGGATTATTGCACCCTTTTAACAGTGGAAAAGAGTTGATACATTGATTTTGTTCACATCGATATTTTGATTTGAGTGTCTTTTCATTCCCTTGCTAGATGAGGGGGCACATGTTTGTATTTCCTGCTTGTATTCTAAGAGCTATTTTTAATGCATCATTTTATTCTGAGAATCCAAGAATCCTTGTTTGTTGGTTGATCCTACCCTTATTTTGGTTGGACATTTTATTTTCTTCCTTTACGCTTGAGCTTCATTCATTTCATATTTGATTCTTGTGTGCATTGGGAACATAAGAACCCCCCTAGGAGACCTGAGAGACTTGATTGGATTCAGCCTCACCTTGGGGACATGTATTTCATGATGGATAATATCTCTATGTTTCAGCCTAAATTAGAGGGTGACATACTTCTATGTCACTTTCATGATCCAATCATTCTTCATGATGTTGTTGCTATCCTTCATAGTACCTTTCATGGTGATGGTTTCTTCATGATGTTGAAGATGCATAGGAGGATGCACATAAGACAATGGGATCTTGGCATTCCTTGGGATGCCAAGTTTCTGCATTTGGAACTACCACATGGATACTTTCATTTGAAGAAGTGGGATCCGACATACTTTTTTGTGAGTATTTTTTATGGATGTCATTCACACTAAAGGGGATGCAGTACAAGCAATGGGACCCTGGGATTTATTTTCTTTGGAAAAAATATTTTCATGTTGGGTTGATGGATAAATTCAACCTTTATTCACGTAATTTCATCTATGTTGTATCATGTTCCAATTTTTCTACACGAGGAGTACTTCTTTGGGTGTGCTTGTTGTTCATTTGCAGGGTGCATCAAAGGATGTATCTTGCATCTTATGTTTTTGTAGACTATTGGGGATCTTGGTATCATTGGTAATTGGTTATCATGATAAATTGAATGGTTGGATAGTAATGGAGCTATCTGTGGGGAGAGTGCATGAACAGTTTGTAATTAGAGTAGAGCAACAGAAGGATGATGAAACTTGGTGCTTAGTTGGTTGAAAATTCCATTGCTTAGTTGGTGCACCCTCATTTTTTTTTTGTAAATAATTCGATTTCATACAATATGGTGCATAAAAAGACTACCATTTTAACTTTTTAGACCCCCGAAACCCCACTGAAAACCTGCTAAAATTTCTTTGTTTTGAAAAAAATTTCAAAAATTTTCACACGCTGCATCGTAATTTTTTTTGAATTTCACCGGCTACAGCGGCTCGATCTTAATCTTCCTTCCACCATAGCAGCTCCATCTTCTTTTTCCCCCCACCACTTTGTTGGTTCCATCTTCTTTTTCCTTCCACTACTGCATCGGAAGACTTTCCGAGTTTCATTCGCTGTAGCAGCTCCTTCCCCGTCTTCCATCCTCCGTAGCGATTCTTTCTTTTCTTTCTTTTCACCGCCATCACATCAGCTCAATCCTCAACTTTATTCCACTACATAGAGGCTCTTTCTTCAAATTTATTCTGCTACATATCGGCTCTATCTTCAAATTTCTTCCACCGTGTAGTGGCTCTTTTTTCAATTTCTTTCCGCAACTGCGGCTCCGATCTTCTTTTGCTCGCCACTGCCAAGCCAACACTTAGTCAATTTTCTTTCCCTCAGTGGTGAAAAACTTGGTTTCTACCCATCGTTGTGGCTCAAGCCCCATATTTCTTCTATTGGTGCAGTTCTAAACCCAACTTCCGCTCACCGTTGCGGCTTGGTTCTCAAAATCCATCCACCGCACAATCACTTAGAAAATTTCTGAATTTTTTCTTTTTGTCTGTGAGATTTGGTTGTTTCATCTACTGCGTCGATGATGAAGATGGAAACATGGCCGACATATCGGCTCTCTTTTGGCGACCCAGTCTCTACAATGACTCATTCTTGAAAAAATTCCCACTGTTGCGGCTCTCCTTTAGCCACCCTAGCTGTTGCAGTGACTCACATTTGGCTTTCTCAGCCGCTAAGGAAAATTAATCAATAATTAGAAAAATTCATACTTAGAGAGGATTTTAAAAACAATTTCCTGTCTTCCTCTTCTTGCTATCTGAACACAGAGGCTAGTTCTTGATGGCCCATTGAGGCCCAAAGCTGCAACCAGTGCTCTGATACCACACTGTCACGTCCGCAACCCTCTACTAGGCAGAGAGGACACGACAACGTATATCAACCTGGGGAATCTAAGCCCCATGAACATATATAAACATATAAAAATTATTTGAAATAAAACATACCTAAGTATAAACAGATGCATAACACAATCTACAGTGGAACCATAATTCGTTCATTCAATACATTCAAGCATTTAACATGTTCATATAAATTAATAACAATATACAGTTGCGGAAATTAAATACACAATAATACTTATCTTTGAAAGAGCTTATCCCACAACCAGCTATGTCTCTGAAACGTTCCACCCAACCATAGGCCAGTGCACTCTTTAATCTCTCAGAATCACTGCGACCCCCGAGCTAGGCATGATTTCCCCAAGGAAAGGAAAACTAGTAGGGTTAACCCATAGTCGAGGATACAATAAAATTCAACCAAGCCAACACAGTTGGGTTTATGAGGCTTCCAAGGAAGTGGAAAAGCTTACTGCTAAGCTAGTGAGCTCAATCTAGAGCTATGATCACCCACACCAGATCTAGCCTGACCTCTAAACACTTACACACCCAACACAAGGAAGCATCCCCTTCTCTGCTACATAGTCCCTCATGCCATGCATTTCCTTCCAGTGCTATTCAAGGCATGCAAAGAAGGAACCCAACCTTCTAGATTGGTCTATGAGGTGCCTTCACACACTAGGTTTATCAAGCAAGTCTAGGCCCATTTCCATTCCTCGATCAGTGTAGATGCCAAAGCAAGGATGTACACACGGTTATCTAAGTACTGGAAATAAAAAATGTAATAGGGGGAATAGGGAAACACATGCATAGAGTAATTTATGAATTTCTGAGCATTTCCAATGCCAAACAACTACTGCAAATTTACCAAACAAAAAAATTTGCTGGTTAATCAAATCCAAGACACAAAAATCAGATTCTGGGCAATTAGATTTAGGAAAACGACTGGAAAATAAGAAAAGACATAAGAGGGGACAAATACATACAGGAAAACCAAAAACATGAAAGGAAACAAATTGCTGAACCGGAGAGAAAAAATTATCCAGGGTGAAGACTCACAAGTTTTGCTTGCTGCATGAATGCAGAATGGGATTCCCCAGAACATTTTTCCCATTCCAAATCATGGGGAATATGAAATTCCCTTGTGTGAGGGAAAAGGTGGACATTTTTTCCCAAGTGGGATTTTTCCAATTCGAATTTATTCCCATTCTTTCAATTCCCCCCCCTCTTATCCTTAGGAAAATCATCCCCCCATCTCAATTTAGTTGCGTTGACATAACTAGCTGTAGGTTTTTAATTAATAAATTGTAAGTTTATCATGATGTCCAAAATAATAATGTGTCGGCTCGCACAAAAATACCATCTGCCCAACTTTAATCACCAGATCATAAATAATAAATCGATGGTGGGTCTTTTTCCAAGCTCCACACCATGATTATTTACATCATTTTATTTAAATGCAAACAGGGTCAAAACTGGGGTGTTACACACTTCATAATTTGAGATTCTAGGAGGTAAAATTTACTTTTGTAAATTTATTTATGCCTCTAATATTGACATGTTTTGTGATCAACAACATAGACACGTATTTCTACCATTTGATGTCATCCATCCACATATGGATTGGGTGGAATATTACATGTCATACATGGAGTTTTATTCCAGAAATATTTCTACTCATGGTTGGTGGAAGGCATCTAAGCAAGCAAGCTACTAAGAGAAGTTTTTGAGACATCTATCTTACACAAGGTGTCCTCTATGAAGGAAATTCACATATTTGTATGGATTATTGCACCCTTTTAACAGTGGAAGAGAGTTGATACATTGGATGTGTTCACATGGATATTTTGATTTGAGTGTCTTTCCATTCCCTTGTTGGATGAGGGGGCACATGTCTGTATTTCCTTCTTGTAATCTCAGAGATATTTTTTATGCATCATTTTCTTGTGAAAATCTTGAGAATTCTTGTTTGTTGGCCGATCCTACCCTTATTGTGGTTGGACATGTTATTTTCTCCCTTTACACTTGAGCTTCATTCATTTCATATTTGATTCTTGTGTGCATTGGGAACATAAGAACCCCCCATAGGAGATTGGAGAGACTTGATTGGATTCAACCTCACCTTGGGGATATTTATTTTATGATGGAGAATATCTCTATGTTTCAGCCTATATTGGAGGGTGACATAATTCTATGTCACTTTCATGATCCAATCATTATTCATGATGTTGTTGCTATCCTTCATAGTACCTTTCATGGTGATGGTTTCTTCATGATGTTGAAGATGCATAGGAGGATGCACACACGATAGTGGGATCTTGGCATTCCTTAGGATGCCAAGTTTCCATATTTGACACTACCAGATGGATACTTTCATTTGAACAAGTGGGATCCGACATACTTTTTCTTGAGGAGTTTTTATGGATGGAATTCTCACTAAAGGGGATGCAATGCAAGCAATGGGACCCTGGCATTTCTTTTCTTTGGAGAAACTATTTTCACATTGGGTTGATGAATAAATTCAACCTTTCTTCACATGATTTCATCTATGTGGTATAATGTTCCAATTTTTCTACACAAGGAATACTTTTTTGGGTGTGCTTGTGGTTTACTTGCAGGGTGAATTGGAGGATGTATCTTGCATTTTATGTTTTTGTAGACTATTGGGGACCTTGGTATCATTGGTAATTGGTTATCATGCTAAAGTGAATGGTTGGATATTAATGGAGCTATGTGTGGGGAGAGTGCATGAACTGTTTGTAATCAGAGTAGAGCAGCATAATCATGATGAAACTTGGTGCTTAGTTGGTTGAAAATTCCATTGCTTAGTTGGTGCATCCTCATTTTTTTTTTCGTAAATACTTCGATTTCATGCAATCTAGTGCATAAATAGGCTTCCATTTTTCACTTTTTAGACCCCTGGAATCCCACTGAAAACTTGCTTAAATCTCTCTGCTTTGAAAAAAAATTCAAAAAATTTCACCAGCTGCATCGTAATTTTTTTTGAATTTCACCCGCTACAGCGGCTCGATCTTCATCTTCCTTCCGCCGTAGTGGCTACATCATCTTTTTCCTTCTGCTGCTTTGTTGAATCCATCTTCTTTTTCCTTATGTCACTGCATCAAAAGACTTTCTGATTTTCATCCACTGTAGCGGCTCCTTCCCTGTCTTCCATCCGCCGTAGCGACTCTTTCTTTTCTTTCTTTTCGCCGCCATCGCATCTACTTGATCCTCAACTTTCTTCCACCGCATAGAGGCTCTTTCTTCAAATTTTTTCCGCTTCACATTGGCTCTATATTCAAATTTATTCCATCACGTAGCGTCTCTTTTTTCAAATTCCTTCTACAACTGCGGCCCCGATCTTCTTTTGCTTGCCGCTACCAAGCCAACACTTAGTCAATTTTATTTCCCTTAGCGACAAAAAATTTTGTTTCTATCTGCCATTGTGGCTTGAGCTCCATCTTTCTTTCACCTGTGCGGCTCGAAACCTGACTTCCACCCACCGTTGTGGCTTAGTTCTCAAATTCCATTCGCCGCACAATCACTTATAAAATTTCTGAAATTTTTCTCTCCATCGGCGAGATTTGGAAGTTTCGTTCACTGCGTAGGCGGTGAAGAGGGAAACATGGCCAACGTATCGGCTCTCTCTTGGTGACCTAGATGCTATAGTGGCTCATTCTTGAAAACTTTCCTTCTGTTGAATCTCTCCTTTAGCCACCCCAGCTGCTACAGTGGCTCACATTGGCTTTCTCAGCTGCCAAGGAAAAGTGCTCAACACTTAGAAAAATTCATACCTAGAGAGGATTTCAAAAACAATTTCCTGTCTACCTCTTCTTTCTATCTGAACATAGAGGCCAGTTCTTCATGGCCCATTGAGGCCCAAAGCTGCAACCAGTTCTCTTATACCACATTGTCACGTCCCCAACCCTCTACTACATGGAGAGGATATGACAACGTCTATCAACCCGGGCAATCTAAGCCCCATGAACATATATAAACATATAAAAATTCTTTGAAATAAAACATACCTAAGTATAAATAGATGCATAACACAATCTATAGTGGAAGCATAGTTCGTTCATTCAATAACTTTAAGCATTTAACATGTTCATATAAATTCATAACAATATACAGTTGCAGAAATTAAATACACAAGAATACTTATCTTTGAAAGAGCTTGTCCCGCAACTAGCTATTTATAAGCAACGTTCCACCCAACCATAGGCCAGTGTGGTTTTTAATATCTCAGTAGCATTTCCACCCCCGAGCTGGGCATGATTTACCCAAGGAAAGGAACACTAGCAATGTTCACCCATAGTCGAGGATACAATAAAATTCAGCCAAGCCAACAAAATTGGGTTTATCAGGCTGCCAAGGAAGTGGAAAGTTGACTGCTAAGCTAGTGAGCACAATCCAGAGCTATGATCACCCACACCGGATCTAGCCTGACCTCTAAACACTTACACACCCAACACAAGGAAGCATCCCCTTCTCTGCTACACAGTCCCTTAGGCCATGCATTCCCTTCTAGTGCTATTCAAGTCATGCAAAGAAGGAACCCAACCTTCTAGATCGGTCTGTGAGGTGCCTTCACACACTAGGTTTATCAAGCAAGTCTAGGCCCGATTCCATTCCTCGATCAGTGTAGATGCCAAAGAAAGGATGTACACATAGTTATCTCATTACTGGAAATAACAAACGTAACAGGGGGCACAGGAAACTCATGCACATAGTAATTTATGAATTTCTGAGCATTGTCAATGCCAAACGACTGCTGCAAATTTACCAAATGAATAAGTTTGTTGGTTATTCAAATCCAAGACACAAAAACCAGATTTTGGGCAATTAGATTTAGGAAAACGACTGGAAAATAAGAAAATATGTGAGAGTGGACAAATACACACAGGAAAACAAAAAAGGGGAAAGGAAATAGATTGCTGAATCAAAAAGAAAAAAATTTCTAGGGCGCAGACTCAGAGTTTTTGCTTGCTATGTGAATACAAAATGGGATTCCCCAGAACGTTTTTCCCATTCCAAATCATGAGGGAAGATGAAACTTTCTTGCATGAGGGAAAAGCTGGACGTTTTTGCCCAAGAAAAGTTAAAAAACGTTTTTCCCCAAGTGGGATTTTCCAATTCGAATTTCTGCCTGTTCTTTCAATTCCCCCCCTATCCTTAGGAAAATCATTCCCTCATCTCAATTTAGTTGTGTTGACATAGCTGGGTGTAGGTTTTTAATTAATAAATTGTGAATTTATCATGATTTCCAAAATAATAATGTGCTGGTTAGTACAAAGCTACAATCGGCCCAACTTTAATTGCCGAATCATAAATACTAAATCGATGGTGGGTCTTTTTCCTAGCTCCACACCATGATTATTTACATCATTTTATTTAAATGCAAACAGGGTCAAAACTGGGGTGTTACACACTTCACAATTTGAGATTCTAGGAGGTAAAATTTCCTTTTGTAAATTTATTGATGCCTCTAATATTGACATGTTTTGTCATGATCAACAACATAGACGCATATTTCTACCATTTGATGTCACCCATCCACATATGGATTGGGTGGAATATTACATGTCAAACATCAAGTCTTATTATAGAATTTTTTTTTCTCATGGTTGGTGGAAGGCATCTAAGCAAGTCAGCTACCAAGAGAAGTTGTTGCGACATCTATCTTACACAAGGTGGCCTCTATGAAGGAAATTCACATATTTGTATGGATTATTGCACCCTTTTAACAGTCGAAGAGAGTTGATACATTGGATGTGTTCACATGGATATTTTGATTTGAGTGTCTTTCCATTCCCTTGTTGGATGAGGGGGGCACATGTTTGTATTTCCTGCTTGTATTCTCAGAGATATTTTTTATGCATCATTTTCTTGTGAGAATCCTGAGAAACCTTGTTTGTTGGCTTATCCTACCCTTATTGTTGTTGGACATGTTATTTTATCCCTTTACACTTGAGCTTCATTCATTTCATCTTTGATTCTTGTGTGCATTGGGAACATAAGAACCCCCCTAGGAGACTAGAGAGACTTGATTGGATTCAGCCTCACCTTGGGGACATGTATTTTATGATTGAGAATATCTCTATATTTCGGCCTATCTTGCAGGGTGACATACTTCTATGTCACTTTCATGATCCAATCATTCTTCATGATGTTGTTGCTATCCTTCATAGTACCTTTCATGGTGATGGTTTCTTCATGATGTTGATGATGCTTAGGATGCACACAAGATAGTGGGATCTTGGCATTCCTTGGGATTCCATGTTTCCACATTTGACACTACCACATGGATACTTTCATTTGAAGAAGTGGGATCTGACATACTTTTTCCTGAGAATTTTTTATGAATGGCATTCTCACTAAAGTGGATGCAATGCAAGCAATGGGACCTTGGCATTTATTTTCTTTGGAGAAACCATTTTCATGTTGTGTTTATGGATAAATTCAACCTTTATTCACATGATTTCATCTATGTGGTATCATGTTCAAATTTTTCTACACGAGGAATACTTCTTCGGTTGTGCTTGTGGTTTACTTGCAGGGTGCATTGGAGGATGTATCTTGCATTTTATGTTTTTGTAGATTATTGGGGATCTTGGTATCATTGGTAATTGGTTATCATGCTAAAGTTAATGGTTCGATAGTAATGGAGCTATCTGTGGTGAGAGTGCATGAACAGTTTGTAATCAAAGTAGAGCAGCAGAAGCATGATGAAACTTGGTGCTTAGTTGGTATTCCCTCATTTTTTTTTTGTAAATAATTTGATTTTGCGCAATCTGGTGCATAAAGAGGATTCCATTTTTCATTTTTTAGACCCCTGAAATCCCACTAAAAAGCTGCTGAAATTTCTCTGTTTCGACAAAATTTTCAAAACTTTTCACCTGTTGCATCGGAATTTTTTTTGAATTTCACCTGCTACAGTGGCTTAATATTTATCTTCCATCTTCTGTAGTGGATCCATCTTCTTTTTCCTTTCGCCGCTTTGTCATCTCCATCTTCTTTTTCTTTCTGGCGTCGCATGGGAATACTTCCCAAGTTTCATCCACCGTAGCAGCTCCTTCCTCGTCTTCCATCCACCGTAGAGGCTCTTTCGTTTCTTTCTTTCTACCGCCATCGCATCGGCTTGATCCTCAACTTTCTTCTGTTGCATGGCAGCTACTTCTTCAAATTTCTTCCGCCCCACGTCGGCTCTATCTACAAATTTCTTCCGCCGTGTAGTGAATCTTTCTTCAAATTTCTTCCATTGTGTAGCGACTTTTTCTTCAAATTCCTTCCGCAACTGTGGCCTGGATGTTCTTTTGGTTTCCATTGACAATCCAACACTTAGTCAATTTTCTTTCCCTCAGCGAAAAAAAACTTGGCTTGTACCTATCGTTGGGACTTGAGCCCCAGTTTTCTTCTGTCGGTGCGGCTCGAAACTTGACTTCCACCCACCGTTGTGGCTTGGTTCTCAAAATCCATCCGCTGCACAATCACTTAGAAAATTTCTGAAAATTTTCTCTCCATCGACGATATTTGGGTGTTTCATCCACTACATCGATGATGAACAGGGTGACACGGCTGACGTATCATCTCTCTCTTAGCGACCCAGCCGCTACAATGGCTCATTATTGAAAACTTTTCTGCTATTGTGGCTGTCCTTTAGCCACCCCATCCACTACAATGGCTCACATTTGGATTTCTTAGCCGCCAAGGAAAAGTGCTCAATACTTAGAAAAATTCATACTTAGAGAGGATTTCAAAAACAATTTCCTGTCTGCCTCTTCTTTCCATCTGAACACAGAGGCTAGTTCTTGATGGCCCATTGAGGCCCAAAGCTGCAACCAGTGCTCTGATACCACACTTTCACGTCCCCAACCCTCTACTAGGTGAAGAGGATGTGACAACATCCATTAACCTGGGAAATATATGCCCCATGAACATATATAAACATATAAAAATGCTTTGAAATAAAACATACCTAAGTATAAACAAATGCATAACACAATCTACAATGGAATCATAATTCATTCATTCAATTATTTAACATGTTCATATAAATTCATAACAATATACAGTTGCAGAAATTAAATACACAAGAATACTTATCTTTAAAAAGAGCTTGTCCCGCAACCAGCTATGTCTCTACAACGTTCCACCCAACCATAGGCCACTGCATTGTTTAATCTCTCAGTAGCATTTCCACCCCCGAGCTAGGCATGATTTCCCCAAGGAAAGGAACACTAGCAGGGTTCACCCATAGTCGAGGATACAATAAAATTCAGCCAAGGAAACACAATTAGGTTTATTAGGATACCAAGGAAGTGGAAAAGCTGACTACTAATCTAGTGAGCTCAATCTAGAGCTATGATCACCCACACCAGATCTAGCCTGACCTCTAAACACTTACACACCCAACACAAGGAAGCATCCCCTTCTCTGCTACACAGTCCCTCAAGCCATGGATTCCCTTCCAGTGCTATTTAGGGCATGCAAAGAAGGAACCCATCCTTCTAGATCAGTCTGTGAGGTGCCTTCACACACTAGGTTTATCAAGCAAGTCTAGGCCCATTTCCATTCCTCGATCAGTGTAGATGCCAAAGCAAGGATGTACACATAGTTATCTCATCATTGGAAATAACAAACGTAATAGGAGGCATAGGGAAACACATGCACACACTAATTTATGAATTTATGAGCATTGTCAATGCTGAACGACTACTGCAAATTTACCAAATGAAAAATTTTGCTGGTTATTCAAATCCAAGACACAAAAATCAGGTTCTGGGCAATCATATTCAGGAAAACGACTGGAAAATAAGAAAATATGTGAGAGGGGACAAATCCACATAGGAAAACCAAAAAGGTGAACGAAAACAGATTGTTGAACCGGAGAGAAAAAATTGTCTAGGGTGCAGACTCAGAGGTTTTGCTTATTGCGTGAAAGCAGAATGGGATTCCCTAGAATGTTTTTTCCATTCCAAATTGTGAGGGAAGATGAGACACCCCTGCATGAGGGAAAAGGTGGACGTTTTTTCCCAATAAAAGTTAAAAAATGTTATACCCCAAGTGGGCTTTGTCCAATTCAAATTTCTTCCCGATCTTTCAATTATCCCCCCCCCCTCCCCCCCCTTTCCCCCTTATCCTTAGGAAAATCATGCCCCCATCTCAATTTAGTTGCGTTGACATAGCTAGCTATTGGTTTTAAATTAATAAATTGCAAATTTATCATGATGTCCAAAATAATAATGTGTCGGCTAGGAAAAAATACCATCGGCCCAACTTTAATTGCCGAATCATAAATACTAAATCGATGGTGGGTCTTTTTCCTAGCTCCACACCATGATTATTTACATCATTTTATTTAAATGCAAACAGGGTCAAAATCGGGGTGTTACACACTTCACAATTTGAGATTCTAGGAGGTAAAATTTCCTTTTGTAAATTTATTGATGCCTCTAATATTGACATGTTTTGCGATTAACAACATAGACACATATTTTTACCATTTGATGTCATCCATCTACATATGGATTGGGTGGAATATTACATGTCACACATGGAGTCTTATTCCAGAAATAGTTCTGCTCATGGTCGGTGGAAGGCATCTAAGCAAGCAAGCTGCCAAGAGAAGTTGTTGAGACATCTATCTTACACAAGGTGTCCTCTATGAAGGAAATTCACATATTTGTATGGATTATTGCACCCTTTTAACAGTAGAAGAGAGTTGATACATTGGATGTGTTCACATGGATATTTTGATTTGAAAGTCTTTCCATTCCCTTGTTGGATGAGGGGGCACATGTTTGTATTTCCTGCTTGTATTCTCAGAGATAGTTTTTATGCATCATTTTCTTGTGAGAATCCTGAGAATCCTTGTTTTTTGGCTGATCCTACCCTTAGTTTGGTTGGACATGTTATTTTCTCCCTTTACACTTGAGCTTCATTCATTTCATATTTGATTCTTGTGTGCATTGGGAACATAAGAACCCCCTTAGGAGACTGGAGAGACTTGATTGGATTTGGCCTCACCTTGGGGATATTTATTTTATGATGGAGAATATCTCTATGTTTCAGCCTATCTTGGAGGGTGACATACTTCTATGTCACTTTCATGATCCAATCATTCTTCATGATGTTGTCGCTATCCTTCATAGTACCTTTCATGGCGATGGTTTCTTCATGATGTTGATGATGCTTAGGAGGATACACACAAGATAGTGATATCTTGGCATTCCTTGGGATACCAAGTTTCCACATTTGACACTACCACATGGATACTTTCATTTGAATAAGTGGGATATGACATACTTTTTCCTGGGGAGTTTTTATGGATGGCATTCTCACTAAAGGGGATGCAATGCAAGCAATGGGACCCTGGTATTTATTTTCTTTCAAGAAACTTATTTCATGTTGGGTTGATGGATAAATTCAACCTTTCTTCACATGATTTCATCTATGTGGTATCATGTTCCAATTGTTCTACACAAGGAATACTTCTTTGGGTGTGCTTGTGGTTTACTTGTAGGGTGCATTGGAGGATGTATCTTGCATTTTATGTTTTTTTAGATTACTAGCGATCTTGGTATCATTGGTACTTGGTTATCATGCTAAAGTGAATGGTTGGATATTAATGGAGCTATGTGTGGGGAGAGTGCATGAACAGTTTGTAATCAGATTAGAGCAGCAAAAGCATGATGAAACTTGGTGCTTAGTTGGTTGAAAATTCCATTGCTAGTTAGTAGGAAACATACACTAAGGAATAAAGGAAGTGGTGATATGTTTCCCATGACTACTTCCCCTAAAATTTTCTTCTTCAGTGTTCTTGAAGACAATTATTTACAATAAGATGCACTGGAATATTGAAGTAGCATGTTGGAGGGAGTGCTTATGTTCATCTTGGATCTTTTCATTTGCTTGAGGACAAGAAAAATTGGGTAGGGAGGAATATAATGTCCCGATTTTTGGATAACAACACTATAAAATAAACTTCCTATCCTTTGAGAATATCATGGTCCCTAGTGGAGAAATAAATTAATTAATAGGGGTCATCTTGGTATATTAATTTCGATAGTATTTTAATTTATTGAACCTTGGGATAAAATTATATGTTGAAATTATAATTTTATCAATAATTTGAATTCTTGTATCAACTGGATGTGCTAGGAGGATAATGTGGCACATGAAAATTTGTGGACCTAATGAGTTTTCATGCCAAAAGGAAACTACGAGGGAATTAGAAATATCCATAAAGGAAGGAAAAGATAAAACCATGAACAAAAGATGTTGGCCAGAAAAGAATGCACAAAGTAGGAAAGTGAAGGAAAAGAATGTCAGTGAGAAAAGAAGGAAAGTTTAGGAAAGTAAGGAGGGCACCATTTCTAAAATGAATAAAGGCATGCCTTTTTGACAAGCAAGAAACAATTAGGGAATAGTTTCCAAAGGAAAAATGTCACATCCTCACCCTTCTACCAAAGGGAGGATGCGACGATGCTGCGATCTAATCCGGGAAATTCAAATCCCATGAACATACACATGATAAAAGTGCATTGAACTTAAACATACAAAGATGCATAAATTATTAACATACAACGAAAGAAAAATTCATCCATTCAACACATTAGACATGTTCGTCATTTATCATTAAGCAAATACAAATGCAAAGTTTAACACAAGAGATACTTATATTAGAAGAAGCGTGTCCTACAAACAGCTATATCGCTATAATGTTACACCTAACCATAGGCCAGTGTTCTCATAAATCATTTAGTAGCACTGTGACCCCCGACTTGGGCATGATTCCCACAAGGAATAAGGGAACACTAGCAAACTCACACATAGCCAAGGATACAACAAAAAATCAGCCAATCCAACAAAGTTGGGTTTATCAAGATGCAAAGGAGATGGAAAGGCTGACTGTTAATCTAGTGAGCTCAACCCCAGAGCTATGGACACTTGCACCAGATCTAGCATGAATTATAAAACATCTACACCCCCAACACAAGGAAGCATCCACTTATCTCCTACATGGTCCCTCAGGCTATGCCTTCCCTTATAGTGCAATTCAAGGTGTGCAAATAAGAAAGCCACCCCCCTAGATTTGTCTATGAGGTTCCTTCTCACACTAGGTTTATCAAGCTAGTCATACCCCATTTCCACTCCCAAACCGGTTCAGATACCAAACAAAAGATGTATACACAACAATTTAGTTATGGTATTGAAGGAAAAAATCACAGAGGCCAAAATCGAAAATGGCAAATGGGTAAAACAGCCCCCTGATAGAAATTCCATTTCCAGAACCATTCTATGGATTCACGTGTGAAAAAATGGCTCCCCTAGTCCCTAAATTCGTGGATCTATCCCACATTGGTTATACAACCCTAAAAACATGAAATTCACCAACCATGGAGATGTGGAAACAACAAAAAAAATCCCAGGAGTGATCCTAGCCACTGAACATTAATAAAAACACTTCCCAACTATGGGAAAAATGAACAACACTATAAAAAATGTGAACGCAGAATGCCAGCAGCTCCAAAAACGTGGGGAATACAACCACATGAATGAATGAGGGAATGGGCAGCATTTTTGGGCAATAAATTGCCCCATAACTCAAAATCATGTTTCCCAAAAACTGATAGCTTCTCAAATTCGAATTTGGACTGCCATACCTTCCCCATCCCATGCAATAACCAACACAACCAATTTTTGGCAGTAATAAATGATTGGATGAATAAGACAAGAAAGGTAGTTGATAATTTGATGGGTTCTCCCTTTGAATTTTGGATTTTCCCCATTGTCCCCAAAGGTTTGAATATTCCCCCCATTATCCTTAGTAAATCATTCCCCCGTCTTATTATTTGTTGCATTGACATAGCTGGTTGTGAGTTTTTAATTAAATTGCAAATTTACATGATGTCCAAAATTATAATGTGTTGGCTAGCACAAAATACCATCGACAATGATTTTTAATCGCAAAAACATAAAATGCTAAATCAATGGTGGTGATTTTTCCTTTAGCTCCACACCATGATTAATTACCATATATACATCATATACCTTTAATGTAAATGGGGTCAAAACTGGTGTGTTACAAAAAAATTAAAGCATGGAAGTTGGAAAGGTAGGAAAGCAAGGAAGACAAAGAAAGAAAGTTCCTATTCAAATAAAGAGGGCACATTGGTTGAGGAAAGTGGGACACATGAATATTAAATTTGACAATGAATCCAAATTTCTCTATAAAATAATGATAACACATCACCATTGAGACTTTTGGACAATTTGAGATTTTCTTAGAGAGAATTATGCTACTCTAAATTAGGGCATGTGTTCCATGCTACTGAGAGAATGATTGAATTCAGCCATGACCATTGATTTTTATTATAGGTTCTGAATTGTATTCCAATCATGTTCGAAATCCAGAAAGGAGGAAGCCCAGCCATAGATCGAATCCTCCAATTCTCCTCTCTTCTCTTCATTTCTATGAAGAAGAAAGCTTGGATGTAATTATCAAGACTTATTTCCTTCCATAAGAGTGTAATAATGTGTCATAAACGATTTTTATTAGTTCTATAGATGATTGAATAAATAATTTTTCTTTCATAATCTCCTTCCAAGATCTCTTCTAGATTTGCTTAGAATTTGACTAGTTTTCAGTGTATATGAGTTTAATGAAGTTATATGCCATGAAAATGATTCATTTATATTGTAGGTGTTATTTTACATGTATATATTTTTAATTAATGCCAAAATTTGACCAGTTGAACGCCTTAGCCTTGGTTTTGGAAGCTATGATTGTAAGGCTATTGTGTAGTCCCAAAATGGTTATTTTCTTATATGAATTATAAAAATTGTCAAAAATTATGTAATCCGGTACTTTCATCTTGATATTGATATTTAAATATAAGTATAAGTTGTATAAGACTTATTTATTCAAATTCCATCCCTTTTGGTTCCTGAGAAGTGAAAAGCTCAAGGTCTAGTTTGCATATGTTGGAGTGCCCAGGAAGCCTTGGAGTAGAATTTACCCTAGATGATGTTTGAAACATAAATGTACCCATTAATTTGTGTAAAGGATATCATCTATAACAACTCATCTCCTTTCCTTTGTCTTTACATTTGACCTTTTGATTCCTTGTTAATTTGACTAGTCAAAACCCCTGCTTTCACAGTTTTTCTAAAATTTTGAGAGGCTAGAGATAGTGAACCATCATTTATGATTTGGTTCATTACATATACTGAACGATTTATATTGAATTTTTACTGACACAAATTTTTTTCAAGGAAATCGTCTTGATACCAAAAGCTTTGTTGAACTAGTTTACATACCAAAGAAAAACCAAACCTTCCCAAACTGCCAGGAAAGTGTGATTTATTCCTAAACACACTGATAAAAATATATACATATCATTCCATACAATTAAAAAAATTCACTTATGTATTTTCATTGACAATAGGATCATTTCATAGTGCATCACACCTGGGCAAACAATACGGGTGGACCCAAATGACCGAAGGCAATTTCCACAAGAATTATGTGGAACTCTTATAATTCTGGTGCATCACTAGAAGATACTATATAGAAGTAAGATAATATATGTCATATATGAAATACATACTCATTCCATGAACTCATGACAAAGGAAATATGGAAAACAAAACAAACTAGGCATAAAGTTTGAGATTTTGGAGGAAACATATTCATGTTTCCAACTCACTCCAAACAACATCAAACCCTCACTAATTTCTACATAAACACATATATGTGGTCTTGACACATCCCTAATAACATAATTTACCTTATACATGTTTTAGGAACAATAAATTATAGTTAGATTGAGTATAACTTAGAAAATGTATTCAATTATTAGATGTTTGCAACACATAAGGAACTTGCATTGAAAATTGAATTGTTTTAATGAAAGAGAGACACTTTATTTATATATGCAGAAATAACATTAGGTAAATTACATTGGTTCAAGTTATAGAAGAAAACCATATAATAAATAGAGAATGGAAGGCATAGAGAGTGCATAGGGAGAGATAGAATAATTGGCTCAAAACTAGGAAATTCTTTGCATATTGTTCGATCCTCCTAGAGGAAATCTGAATTCAAACCTACAAAATATAATATGAATTGTGTCCATGACCTACCTTATGTCACTAAAATCCAAATGGATGCATTGTAACATTCACCAAATCAAACAAGTGCACCACACACCAATTGAAAACTATCACTAGGAAAACACTATGAAAACAATATTGTTGTAACTGAAACTACTAGCACATGATCACACCATTCTGAAACATGAATCAAAATTGCACAAAGATAAATATATTCTTCTAAAGATACTTGAAAATAACTATGTGTTCTCTTCCTCAATTACCATCTGAAATGAATCCTAATCATACCAACTAGTTATTGTATGCAAAGGATCACATCTCCCAATGAAAACCAAGGGCACATATTCTAGGTTGTGATAAGCATGAATATCTCCAATAAAAATGAAAACTGACCAAAATATGTGAAATGGGGCTCTCATACCTATTTTACAACTCCTTATTTAACTTTTTCCTCCTTTTAGAGTTTTCTCATGAAAATATTAATAAAATAATAATAAATATTATTTTCATCAGAGAATAGAAGTTCCCCCCCCCTTTATAATTTGAAATTAGGAAAATATTTCCTATATTCCATCTACTTTCCTTGGGAGTTACTTTTCTCAAGTGCACCCACATTAGCTAATTTCAAGACCTGTAGATTTTATGAAATTCTTGTTGCTTTTTCTTGAGAGTTTCTCTTTCTCTAGCACCTTCCTTATCTAATTTATGATTTGGCGTTTTTTCTTCTTTTATTATGTATTTTCTTGCATTTCTTCTACTTTCCTTACATTGTCATAGATTCCTTGGGTCAACTTTATATTTTCCCTCCAATATTTCTAGGAGCCACGAAATAGTCAATATTCTCTCATATAATCATAAATAAAATATTAATAAATATGTATTTATGAGAGTATGGCTCCTTAACTTATTTCTCTAATGTTATTTGGCCCAATATTATTTGTCCTTGCAAAAAAAATCGAATTGGATGTTCATAAATTCACATTGAAGAAGATATTTCTTCATGTGGACCACCTTTACTACTTGACTCATAGTTGAACTTGCAACATCAATTCCTTTTTCACATTGGTTAGGAGTTTGTACTTGATACATGGATTTCCTACTTGTAATCCTTGCCAACCTTAGAATTATTTTCATCAGTAATTTCAACTACATGGATATTTATCTTAATTGATGAGTCAATTGTATCCCACCATCTCCTTCATGCACCTACCTTGTCCATTTAGCTCCAATTCGGAATTATTTCCAACTTTGGACATTATACTTAGTAAATATATGACCCTCAACACCAAATTGACAAACTATCCCGAACATGGATAAGTGACTTAGGCCATTATGGCCATTATCAAAATTTGGGGATATTTCAATGTATCACATTTTTTCCTCTACCTCTGACATGCCTTCTCGGACTCAAAGTGCTCCACTATACCTTTACCTGGGTGGTGGACCTGCTCTAGAGCACAACTTCCTTCTTGTCTAGGATGCACAATGGTTCTTTATGGAATTCCCCTTTTGGTTCCACCTGGATCATACACCAATCCATGGAATCCTTAGTATCATGTATATATTTCTTCAATAATGACACATGAAACACATTATGTATTTTAACATTAGTTGTTAATGCTAATTGATAGGAAGTATGTCCCATTCTAGCTTGGACTTCAAATAGTACACAATATTGTGGAGAAAGTTAGAGGATATTCCTAGATTCGGGGAGCTTCTTTTTCTTTTACTTTAAGGTATACATGGTGTCTTTCTACAAAATCCTATGGACTTCTAATAAAGTCTGCGTAAGTTTTCTGGAAGTCCTATGCCAATTTCAGGTTTTGCTTAGCCTTGTTAACAATTGTTCCATTATTTTAATATGTTAGAACTACACATAATTTTGTCCATTGGGTTGTCCTAGGTGATAAGAGTATGGAAATTCCTACCATACATAATTTCGAAAAGGATCATCTTTGCTGATGTCTTATATCCATTATTCTAGGAAAACTTTGTGAAGTGTAGACAGTTTTCCAAATTTTTTGGATTATCCATTACATACATTTGGAGCATATATTCTAGAATATAGCTAGTCTTCTCATTTTATCCATCAATATAAGGGTGGTAGGAAATGCTCATGTTCCACAAAGTACCCATACATGCAAGCAAATATTTCCAAAAGTTTGATGTGAACTTTGCATCCCTTTCTAAAATGAAGCGTTTAGTTATTCCATGAAACCTAAAGATATATTTTAAGAACATTTATGCATTATTGATAACCTTAAAAGTTGATTTAATTGGGATAAAGGGAGAATCCTTTCTTAGTTTCTCCACAACAACCATAATCAAATCGTGTTAAGTCCTATATTTTTGCAATCTAGTGATAAAATCCATGGAGATTATTTGTCATTTCCGTTCTAGCATGGGTAAAGGCTGCAATAGACTGGCTAGATGCTTGTGTTGCAACTTTAATTTCTAGCATTACAAACAATGAGAAATATACTCAGTGGTCTTGGAATTCATTTAGGGAAAAAATATTGTTTCCTTATTGTGGTGATAATCTTGTCATGTCCTAGATGTCTGGAATATGGATATTTATGGAAATCATCCATGACCATTTCCTTCAATTATGGTGTATTGGGAATGTAGAATTTGTCTTTGTACATGAGTAGTCCATCATTAGTGACACTGAATTATTCATTTTGTTGTTTTGTCTCTTTTATTTGCAATCCTAACCAGATATTCTAGTAATACTCCTCTTGTTCATAGTCAGATCTTATATATCTTTTGAGATCAATATCGACAGTATTGATCCTTATGGAGTGTAGTAGTCAAACACTCCTAAGAGAATAAACACTATTGTTTTCCTTTCCTTTAATGTGTCTTATTTCGAAGTCACATTCACTTTGAAAGGAAAACCATATTGCATGTTGGGAATTCAATTTCTGGTGGTCAAACAAATACTTCAACCCAATATTATCTACTTTTAACGAAAATATCTTTCCAAGTAGGTGATGTCTCCACATATTCAGTGCATGAATTATGTATGTCAACTATAAGTCATGGGTTGCATAGTTTCTTTCATGGTATTTAATCTTTCTTGACTTGTAGAAAATCACATGATAATTTTTAATTAGTACTTCTCCTAGTCCTTCCTTGCAGGTATATGTGCAAACCACAAAATATGCACATAGATCTACAATTTTTAAGATAGGGGAAGCAGCCAACAACCATTTCAAACCCTAAAAACTCTCTCGCATTTCTATGAACAAATGAATTTGGATTCCTTTCAATACAACGAGGTGTTGATTCCTGGAAATTCGCAGGCAAAAACAACAAAGGATTCTCCCCAGTCAACATTCCTAACTAGCACGTGACTGTTTGGTGTAGGGAATCCTTCTAGTTTGCGGTCCAGCTACCATAGGTCAAGTAACAAAAAAAACAGAAGGTTTTACCGGTTGCGGCCCGGTCCACCGTGTATATTTTTGTATTTTTTTTTAATGTATGAGATGCACGTGCCTAACTAAATGCAGGGTGATCAGTATGCAGGGAGCAGTCACAACATGATGTGCAGGTTCTTACCTCTCGTCTTAGGCTTGCAAGCATCTAAATCATACAAATAGTAATAAAATAAAACTAACTAAACTATCTCTAGAGAGTTGGATTAATTCATGAGTAATGCAATACTGTTCAGGTGTTATGGTAAATCACAGGTAGTTGTTCTTATAACCAAACATATAAATAGAAGCAAAAGTATACATGACAAGATAGCTCATCGACAATTTAAACATCCCATTACTCATAGTGGAAGAACACCATAAAAATACCGAATAATCTTCAGACAAGAACATAGGTTCAAGAAATTAGAAGACTCTTGCAGCTAATGAGAAACAGCTGAAAACAAAATAGTTCACATTCAACATTGCTCATTTAAATGCATTGATCCATTCCACATAGCACTTTCTCCAACAGGTAAAATTTTCACTTTCTGGTTTGTAAAATGAAATAGCTCCTCTTACAAGCAAACGGTTTACAAGTTTGCCAGGGAAAAAGCCCCTTCTAAGTTCTACTTTGAAATATTTAAACTACAACATTAGACCGCTTGGGATGCCCCCCAAACGTATGACCTTTCAGTTCCCCAACATGTCATATTCCTCATGCTCATGATTGGCTAGGTAACTTCCAGACCTTTCAGAGCTGCTCCTTTGTCCCCATTCATTTTGTCTTTTCCTTCATTTGTTCTTCTTGCGATCCTGCTGTTTTCGGCTCTACCTCCACCAAACGGCCCGTTATGCCTTCGTACCGCAGTAGTCTAAAAACGTCTTTTGAGTCCACCTGTGATTCAACAAAGTGTATCATTAATTGGGACTGCACTATAAAACAAAGCAACAAATTATACCAACTGAAACGGCCAACCCAAAAGAAATGGTCAGGTGCACCACCATTATTAGAATTTTATCAAACGCCTACACCACTATTTTGTTTATCCACGGGTTTGCACAAAACCACCAACGATAAGAAATGAGGACTCACCGGACGTTCAGAGCGCTGGCATTAGAAGCTAAAAATATCACCCCAGCCACAACGGCGGAAGAGAACGAGGTCATGAACAAGCGACCGAAGGGCGGGAAAAATCATAATCGAAAATTGGAAGGGTAACCACATCGGAAGCNCCCCCCAGCCACAACGGCGGAAGAGAACGAGGTCATGAACAAGCGACCGAAGGGCGGGAAAAATCATAATCGAAAATTGGAAGGGTAACCACATCGGAAGCCAAATGACTTTCCCAGCCGCAACAGTGGAAGAGACAAGGACTAGAGACATCCAAAACATGGGTGGGAAAACTCTCAATCGGAATTCGGAAGGTATTACATCGGAATCCAAATAACTTTCCCAGCCGCAACGGTGGAAGAGAAAAAGCTACGGGTACGTGATTAAAAGACTAATACACATCGGCAGTCGGAGCGATTTGCACTTCGGGCGCAAAGACGCTTTGGGAGCCACAACGGCGGACGAGAAAAGGAGAACAGTCACCGATCAAACATAGTATGACGCCTGAAAAGATATTAAGTGTTTAAAAACTGTTAGAAAATCAGCACCGGTTAAAACCCGCTTTACTTCCGAAACAACGGCCTTGAAGAACAAAGATCTGATTTATGATTTGCTAGCAAACCAGCTCAAATTTGCGACCAATCAAAAAATTCAAACACACACAACCTCTGGAACAGGCTGAAAATCAATCTTTAAAATCATTCGACATTAAAATCCGACCAAAAAGTTCAAGGATCCAATGATTACAAGAAACGCTAAATCATGAGGAGGGGCCCAAAATTTAAGAAATTTGGGGAGAATGGTTGCAGCTGCAACAATTGGCGATTACTTGGTGAACCTAGATCTTTGGGTGATTAATATTTGAGTGACAGACTGTTTAACAACAAATGCATCTGTTAAATTCTTCCAGCTATCTAGATTTCTCAAATGACGGATGTGTGTACCTTTAATCATTGATGATAGTCCAATTTGGGACAGTGGAAACCAAGGTTTTCAAGTCCAGATAACTTTGTTGAGGCCAGAGGATGAGTTTCATTATTACTTTTGTCTTCAGATAGCTGATATCTTGGACACCATAGGATTGTAGCATATGGTAAACAAAAATATCCGTTTGTTCCTCATTCCCATGCCACTTTAGCATTTTGTGCTTTTTGACTTTTGTCCCTTTTCATATGAGTCCTCCTGCATGCCTTTCTTTCTAAATTTTAATTCAAGCTCCTCTATCCCATAGTGTCCTTTTGTGTGAGCGATGTACTTCATGTTTCAGCTCATGGACGGAGAGGAACTTTCGGCAATTTAGTACTTATGATTCAGCATTTTCTTTGATGTATGATGCTTTCATAGGAGTTTTGACTCTTATTTTCCTTTTGGCATTTGTTTCTTGGCATGGGATCATTTATATTTAATATGCTGTTCACCTTGCTCCTTTCCATGGATCTTCTACTGTCACTCCTTAGAACCTTTTAAGTGTGACGTGGATGGAGCCTCAACATAGTATTCCAGACTCTTTGAATCCGGTTTATTTCACCGGGGTTAAGCAGGACTTCAATGCACACAGAGCTTATTCGAGAAAACTGCTAAACTAGAAGAAGTTCTTTTAGACAAACAGCAACACACAGTCTGAGCCCCAAAAATGTTTATCATTCCCAAACATTTTTTATGTTCTCCATGCAATCGTGGGTTCGTTCCCTTTCTTGGAATCAAGAAAACATCAAACTAGAACAACTGAAAAACATGACTCAAAATACATCCAAACATATTATTTATATACAAGACAGAAGAACTCAAAGAAACTCAGGAAAAATAAGGCTTGAGAACCAAACCATTTACTGGTAAGTTCTCTTCCCACCCTTGTAGATCTTGCAACTTATAAGTAGAAGGGCCAAGCTTTGCCGCAATCTGAAAAGGGCCTACCCACAACTGCTGGAATTTAGTATGCTTTCCTTTCTCATCATGGGGGTGATCCCATTTGAGGACTAAGTCTCCCACTTCAAAGTCTTTTGTTCCAGCTTTATGTTTGTCGAACCATCTCTTTACTAACTCTTGCTATTGCTTAAAGCATTCCCTGGCTTTAGATCTAGCCTCTTCTGCTTTCAGAAGATTGCATATCCTCATCTACAAAACTTCATTCTTCGACCCTCTGGACTCTTGAGCTATTATGGAAGAGGGAAGCATGATGTTGGGGGGAAGAATGGCTTCTTTACCATACACAAGGGTATATGGTGACACTCCTATCGCAGACTTGGGGGTGACTCTATCGGCCCACAAGGCATTTGGTAGTGCTGAGTGCCAACTCCTCTGGTTTTCTATTATAGTCTTCTTTAAAATTATAATCAGATTTTTGTTAGAGGATTCAGCCAGGGCATTTCCTTGTGGATAGTAATTAGCAGAATAATGCAAATTTATCCCTTTATCATGAGCAAAAGCAGTTAATTTAATTGATGAAAAGTACTTAGCATTATCAAAAACTAATGAAACTGGAATTCCAAACCTGGTCATGATGTGATCCTGCAGGAAACTGATGACCTTGTCTTCATTTATCTTGCGCAGTGGAATAGCTTCGACCCAGCGAGTAAAATAATCGATTGCGGTCAGAATGTATTTGTGTTGGAGGGAGGAATTCGGTTTTATTTCTCCAATGATATCCAACCCCCATTGCTCGAATGGTTCCATTATCATCACAGGCTTTAGGGGTGTTACTACTTTAGGTTGTCTCCCACTACACCTTTGGCAAATATCACACTTCCTGACATGTGCGTGTGCATCTTTGAAGAGCGTAGGCCAATAGTACCTGGCTCTAAGGATTTTGCGGGCTGTAGTATCCCCTGAATAATGTCCCCCAGCAGGACCATCATGCAATTCTGACATTACTTTCTTCTCATCTTCCTTTTCTAAGCATCTAAGAAGAACCCCGTCATAATTTTTTCTGAATAATACTCCTTCAACAAGTTAATAGGAAGCTGATTTAAGATGCAACGCTCTTCTTTGCTTAGAATTCCAATGTTCTGGCAACAACCCTGCTTGTAGGTAATGCACAAGGTCTCTATACCAAGACTCAGGATCTGTAAACAAAGGACATACCTCCATTACATGTAATTCGGCTTCATCTTCCTAGGCGTGTTCTTCGTTTTTTTTAATTTTCAGTCATCAGTCTGCACAACCCTTGTCCTTTAACTATAGATGCTAGTTTGAATTCAAGGTCGTATTCTTGAAGAGTTGTTACCCAGTTGCCTCTTCTTTCTCCTAACTCCTTCTGTATAAGAAGAGACCTTACAGCTGGGTAGGGGATGATCACCTTGGTTCTATTTTTTAAAATATAAGGCCTGAATTGCTTTACTGCTTTGAATACTGCGTAAGCTTGTTTGTCAACAGTTGGGTAATTCAATTCGGCCCCTAGTAGACCAGTACTCATAAATTCTATTGGGAATTCATCCCCTCCATCTTCCTTTTGGGTGAGCACAGCTGCTAGTGAATCATCGGATGAAAAGGTATACAAGATAAAATCTTTGTCGAAATATGGGCTTTTCAGGGAGGGTGCGTGTGCAAAAATAGTTTTGATTTTGCTGAATGCACTCTTCTCAATTTCAGTCCACTTGAATTATGCATTTTTCTTTACCATCTGTTGCAGCGGCTTGACAATCTGAGCGAAATCAGGCACAAATCTTCGTACAAAGTTTATCGTTCCCATAAATGATTGCATCCCCTTTTTATTATGGGGCAAGGGGATTTGTTCAATAGCCTTAATTCTTTCTGGATTTATAGAGATTCCTTTCTTCGAAACTATGTGACCCAGCAAATTACCCTCCGTGACAGCGAACACACACTTCTTAGGATTGAGTGAGATGCCATATTTCCGACAGTGTTCAAAAATATGCTTTAAATGGAACGCGTGCTCTTCTTTCCTTTTTGAGAATATCGTAATGTCGTCAAGGTACACTACAGCAATACGGCCAATCAATCCACGAAAATCAATGTCCATAGCCCTCTGAAATGTGGCTCCAGCATTTATAATCCCAAAGGGCATCCTTCTGTAGGAAAAGGTTCCCCATTTGGTCCTGAACGTTGTCTTCAATCTATCTTCTTCGGCTACTAATACTTGATTGTAGCCGAAGAAACCATCTAATAATGAAAACAGTTCAGAACCTGAAACCATTTGTAGTAGCTGCTCCATGGGTGGAACAGGATAGTTATCTTTGTCTGAGGCACGGTTTAAATTTTTGAAATCCACGCAGAGTCTGATTTCTCTAGATTTTTTTCTTACTGGCACCAGATTTGATACCCACTCATAGTGTCTGACCTTAAAAATGATTCTAGCATCCAATAATTTCTTCACTTCAATCTGAATCAGCGGTTCCAGTTTTCGATGCATTTTTCTCAAAGATTTTTGATAAGGCTTGACGCCAGCTTTGATGGGGACAACATGCTTGATGATGCTGGTGTCGTATGTTTTCAAATCTTCATATGTCCATGTGAAAACATCTTTATATTGTTTAAACAGACTGACAAACTTGTCCCTTTCTGCTGGTGAGCAACATTTGCTGAGATTCACAAATTTAGGATTCATCTCGGTCCCTAAATTTATCAGCTCGAACTGTAAAGATGAGCTGTGAGTCTTCATGTTGGCTGGTCTTCTGAACTTTTCATTTAAATCGAACATTATTTCTAACATTCTGACCCCCTTAGGGATGAAATTATCGTACTTCAGCTCAGCCTGATGTTCTTCATCATCTATAATCGCTCCTTTAAATACCTCGTCATTTGTTAAACATTCGATGATCTACTAGTCATCATCGAACACTCGCAGGTTGGTAATCATATTAGGTACTGAGGGCCTGAAAAGTAATTCAACAGAGCATCAATTATTAGTGGGTACCAATATAGCGGCTGATGTCGCCAACAGGTCAGCTGCGGCATTTTCATCCTTGGAATCGAAATAATATTGAATGCATTAAAACATTTAAGTAGGTCCCATACCTAATTTTGGTAAGCCTTTAAGTGAGGAGAAACACAATGTATTTGTTTCCTGATTTGTTTCATAATAATTTTGGAATCTCCAAAAACCTTTAGATTACTTACCTTTAATTTAATCGCTTTCCTTAAACCCTGCACTAGCGCTTCGTACTCAGCCGTATTATTAGTACACTCAAACTCTAATCTACATGAGAGAAAATGTTTGTTCTTCTGGGGGTCGACCAGGACACAGCCGGCCCCTAACCCTTCTAATGTCTTAGAGCCATAAAAAAACAAATTCCACAAATCACTAACTACCGAAAATGAATCTACTCCTACTGCTAAGCTTACTATGTTACAGTCAATCTCATCAGCCTGTGAGAATCAAAGGATATCAGGCTGAGTGTCAGATGTGTTGCTGGCTTCTTTTGCTTGTTAATTTCTTGGTTCTAACTCAATAAAATAATTTCCCAATACAGAATCCACTGGTTAATTCTTCTCATCCAATTGAGTAACGTTGTATTTCATGTGAGGCTCTCTTAAAATCTTAATATGGTTCGGACTTCCTTTGTATGGCAGCCACAGATGCGACCAGTCCGAGGAAAAATATCCATTAAGATTGGCCGACCAATCTCTGCTTAAGACAAGACCGTAAGCATCTGGTATATCAACCACCAAAATATTAATGACTTGGCACACTTTATCATTGGATTCCAGACGGACTAGGACGTCTTCCATCTCACCAATCACCTACACATCCGTCCTATCCAACTGAACAACCCTCCACATGGATGGCTTAGGATACCCATTTATCTTTTTACAGACGGATATTGGCATGACATTAACCGATGCCCCTGAGTCTACCAGACAATTGTGCACGTTATGATTGAAAATTTCAAATGTGAGGAGGAAAGGTGGTTGTTTGCTCTTAGACTTACCTCCAATGCTGGTTTCTCTGATTTCTTCTTCTTCCTGAGGTTGATTGACCGTGGGCAGCTTCTCATCCGATGCTTCAAGTGATTTCAATAGTCTTTCTTTTTGCTGTGGCACTTTACACATTTCGAATAGTGGAACATTCGCTTTTACCTTCTTTAAATCTTCCACGATGTCATAATCCATTTGCTGTTCACTGGGATGAGGTTTATCAGCATTCATCTTTTCTTCATTTGGCTTGGTGAACATATCAATCTGCCTAGGATCTTGGCTGGTAATTGTGAATTCAGGAATCTTATCAGCCGCGAAATGATTTTGAAAATTCTTTACATTTCTTTGCAGCCTTTTGATCTTTGGGAGAATGAGACTGTTTTCTTTAATTGGCCCTTGGATTCTTGTTGCTATGTTGGTTTCCATGACGTCCTTGTACCCCTAATTCTTTTCCTCTTCAGCATCAAATAACGAAACAGAATCCGACAAAACCATGGTTTCCTCTTCTTGTTCTTTTGTTGAAGTAGTATTCTCTTTTCTTTCTTCATCTCCATCTTCCGTTAACTTAGAATCCAACAACTGATTCATAACCAACATCATTGAGTTTATCCATTGAGGACAATTTCTTTCAGAATGTGGTTGTTGGTGGAATGTGCAAAATTTTTCCATTCCTACTTCTGTCAGATTCATAGATGCAGTATTATGAGGAGGAGGTTGAGACTGATTGTTATCTTCTCTTTTCTTATAATAGGGCCTATAGAACTTTTGTGTTTCCTTCTCTTTCTCCAAGTCTATGATTTTGTTGGAAAGTTTCTGCATAATTTTTCCATATTTTCCAGATCAGGCGATTTCTCCTCCTTTGGCTTAGTAAACAATAAGGCTTTCCTTCCCACACCTGACTGTTCTGGATAATCTTCAATACTTTCTCTTTCAGCCTCCACTACTTCTTCCTCTGCATAGGTTTCTGCCAAAGTAGGCTTGGCCCTTATTTTGGCAAACATGGCTAACTCAGGGCCTAACGCTGAAGTATAATATTCAATCAGTACCTTGTCCGAAGGTTTATCTATTTCAGAAAAATTCTTGAGATATGCAAACCTTTGCGTGAAACTATACACCTTTTCCTTTCTTTCTTTCTTCAAAGCACATAGTCCTTTCATCAGAGCTGCATAAGTATTGTGAGTTGCATATTTACTTCTAAAGATCCTTTCAAAGGTATCCCAATTAGGGATAGAATTTGCAGGCAGCCCGAAGTACCATGATGCTGCAGCTCCTTTAAGGGTATGCGGGAACAGTATGTAGACTACGTCTTCATATTCCCCAGCCCTTAATCCTTCAATTGCCAAGTAAAAACTTTGTAGGTGGTCATCTACTAATATCCTCTCACTTGGATCGAACTTGGGCAACATCTTATCAAAGGCTTGAGGTAGATCATGTAATGGAGGTGTCAGGTTTAACAGTGATCTTGCTTTCCAAGCAGGTGGTGGGTTTGGTGGGTTAGGTGGTGGATTAACATTTACTCCTGCCATGAGTCTGGGTGGAGAGTGAGGGGGTGAGCCAATGGGAGTGTGAATAGGAGAACTGTGAGGGGTATCAGGGCCTTCTTGATTCAAGGGTAGCACAACTTCTTGTAAGGCTGTTTCTACAAGTTCTTCCAAGTCCCCAACCAGTACTGAGCCTTCTACTATAGGACGATATTTTCTTTTATACTCTCTTCTGGGAAATTCAGGGATGATTGGAAATCCTACAATATTCTTCACATATGCCCTGGTGTGTCTTCTTAGATCATTAACCACTTTGTTACCAACAGAATATAGATGTTCACTACTCGTTTCTTCTGGAATTGGATTATGAATCCCACTGCTTTCAGAACTGTTACCAGCGGAATAATCTCGCGAAAACGGGTTTCCTCGGCCAGCCATGCACTGGCGGCCCTCCTTCTAGCGCCAAAACTGTTGATGCCTGGAAATTCATAGGAAAAAACAGCAAAGGATTCTCCCCAGTCAATGTTCCCAACTAGCACGTGACTGTTTGGTGTAGGGAATCCGTCCAGTTTGCGGTCCGGCTACCGTAGGTCAAGTAACAAAAAAAACAGAAGGTTTTACTGATTGCGGCCTGGTCCACCGTGTATATTTTTGTATTTTTTTTAATGTATGAGATGCACGTGCCTAACTAAATGCAGGGTGATCAGTATGCAGGGAGCAGTCACAACGTGATGCACAGGTTCTTACCTCTCGTCTTAGGCTCGCAAGCATCTAAATCATACAAATAGTAATAAAATAAAACTAACTAAACTATCTCTAGAGAGTTGGATTAATTCATGAGTAATGCAATACTATTCAGGTGTTATGGTAAATCACAGGTAGTTGTTCTTATAACCAAACATATAAACAGAAGCAAAAGTATACATGACAAGATAGCTCATCAACAATTAAAACATCCCATTACTCATAGTGGAAGAACACCATAAAAATACCGAAGAATCTTCAGACAAGAACATAGGTTCAAGAAATTATAACACTCTTACAGCTAATGAGAAACAGCTGAAAACGAAATAGTTCACATTCAACATTGCTCATTTAAACGTATTGATCCATTCCACATAGCACTTTCTCCAACAGGTAAAATTTTCACTTTCTGGTTTGTAAAACGAAATAGTTCCTCTTACAAGCAAAAGGTTTACAAGTTTGCCAGGGAAAAAGCCCCTTCTAAGTTCTACTTTGAAATATTTAAACTACAACAGCAGACCGCTTGGGATGCCCCCCAAACATATGACCTTTTAGTTCCCCAATGCTTCATATTCTGCATGCTCATGATTGGCTGCGTAACTGTCGGACCTTTCAGAGATGCTCCTTTGTGCCCATTCATTTTGTCTTTTCCTTCATTTGTTCTTCTTGCGATCCTGCTGTTTTCGGCTCTACCTCCACCAAACGGCCCGTTATGCCTTCGTGCCGCGGTAGTCTGAAAACGTCTTTTGAGTCCACCCGTGATTCAACAAAGTGTATCATTAATTGGGACTGTGTTATAAAACAAAGCAGCAAATTATACCAACTGAAACGGCCAACCCGAAAGAAATGGCCAGGTGCACCACCATTATTATAATTTTATCAAACGCCTACACCACTATTTTGTTTATCCACGGGTTTGCACAAAACCACCAATGACAAGAAATGAGGACTCACCGGACGCTCAGAGCGCTGGCATCGGAAGCTAAAAATCTCACCCCAGCCGCAATAGCGGAAGAGAACGAGGTCACGAACAAGTGACTGAAGGGCGAGAAAAATCACAATCAGAAATCGGAAGGGTAACCATATCGGAAGCCAATTGACTTTCCCAGCTGCAACAGTGGAAGAGACAAGGACTAGAGACATCCGAAACGCGGGCGGGAAAACTCTCAATCGAAAGTCAGAAGGTATTACATCGGAAGCCAAATGACTTTCCCAGCTGCAACGCTGGAAGAGAAAAAGCTATGGGTACATGATTAAAAGACTAATACACATCGGCAGTCAGAGCGCTCTGCACTTCGGGTGCAAAGACGCTTTGGGAGCCGCAACGGCAGACGAGAAAAGGACAACAGTCGCCGATCAAACATAGTATGACGCCCGAAAAAATATTAAGTGTTTAAAAACTGTTAGAAAATTAGCACCGGTTAAAAACCGCTTTACTTCCGAAACAGCGGCCTTGAAGAACAAAGATCTGATTTATGATTTGCTAGCAAACCAGCTCAAATTTGCGACCAATCACAAAATTGAAACACAGGAAAACTTTGGAACAGGCTGAAAATCAATTTGTAAAATCATTCGAAATTAAAATCTGACCAAAAAGTTCAAGGATCCAATGATTGCAAGCAATGCTAAATCATGAGGAGGGGCCCAAAATTTAAGAAATTTGGGGAGAACGGTTGCAGCTGCAACACGAGGTTATGATATGATGTTTAATAAATCTGCGGTAATAACCAACTAGTCCCGTGAATGACCAAATATTTACTACATTTTTTGGGGTATGTGATTCCATAATGGATCTAATTTTATCCAGGTCCACTATGACCCCCTGATATGAAATTACGTGCCTCAAGTACTAAATTTTTTATTGAAATAAATAACACTTACTAAACTTTGTGTAAAGTTGGTTCTCCCACGGTTTTTGCAAGCCGATTCTTAGATGTTTCTTATGTTCCTCTTTGGTCTTTGAGTAGATTAGGATGTCATCTATGAATACTAGGACAAAGTTATCTAGGTCCTTACTAAAAAAATTGTTCATGAGGCACATAAATGTAGTAGGTGCATTGGTGAGGATGAAAGGCACCACCACAAACACATAGTCTCCATAAAACGTCTTGAAGGAAGTTTTATGAATATTTTGATCTCTGATATGAATCTAGTGATAGCCAGATCTTAAATCAATCTTAGAGAGCACATTTTACCCTCGAACTTGTTTGAATAGCTTGTCAGTTTTGGGTAGAGGATTCATGTTCTTATAGTTATCTTATTCAACTGTCGATAGTCAATATACAATATTAAGTTTTCATATTTATTCTTAGCAAATATGACTAGAGCTCCCCATGGGGAAACACTAGGTCTGACGTGTTATTTTTCCAGCAGCTCCTACAGCTGTAGCCTAAGTTCTACTAATTATGGGGTTCTCATTCGATATGGTTCCTTTGATATATGAAGTACTTCTGTTGGTACCAAGTCAATAGTGAAGTCTATATCCCTATTAAGAGAAAACCTAGGTACTTTCTCATGAAATACATCTCGAAAGTCCATCGATATAGGATAGTCTTCCATCTTAGTTCCATTCTCTTTCCCAAAATATGTAAATTGTATTGCATATAACTTACAACCTTTCCATTGAATTTTCTTTATCTTTAAGGAAAAGATATGCCTCACTGATACCTTATGAGGTATTCCATCTATAGTTCTTATATTTCCTTTCTCATCTTAATAGGTGAATGTCTTTGGGTAGAAATTTAGGATAATTTTTTATTTTCTAACCAGTCCATCCCTATGAGCAGATCAGATGATCCAAATGGGAAAATATTCAAGTTTTCCATTGTTTTCATTCCTTCTAGTTCAAAGTTACTATCTTTTACAAACTCATAAACCTTCTTCTTTATCCCCATGGCTAGCTAAACTAGCCAAGCTTGCTGAAATTTATTTTTCTGGAGCATACATTGGTTAGAAATTCTCACAGGGTCTTCACTTAGTGAAACAATGTCATAACACCTTCGTTCATAGGATATTAAAGAATACCCCTAATTTCACTAGTTATTGAAAATTACTTAAAAAAATGCTTTTGTTGAGCCCCCCTCCCAATACATATTTCCAACTAAAAAACCCCTATTTTCACAATATATTCCTTATTTTTACAAAAAACCTCTTTGTACACCCCCCAATACCTATAAACCCCACGTACTCGATTCCTCGCCCCCCAATACCTACAATATATTGACCTTACTTTTCACAATTAAAAAACCCACTTGATGAATGAACATGATAAGATATTGCTCAATAAAGTGAATCCCCCGTGGAAATTCTAGGGGAAACACAAATTTTACCAGAGGATCGATCAATGAGGATGGAAATGGATTTATTATAAATTGTACCTTACACTTCCACAATCGATGATTGATGATCATCCTGTCATTTTTACAAAGATGCATAGACTTTTCAAACTTTGGCCATGTCATTAAATGTTGTAGCTTCTTATATATTGTGAATGGTATTGTTAGTCTTTATGTTATCATAGAAGTTTACTTGTATTTTGTTCTCCCTATAGCCACAAAATCAAAGAGGTTTATTCTTATCCCCTTCTATTTTCCTTCATATGGTTCCACCAGTCCAATGTCTACTCTCAATAGGAGAATCATATCACAATTTATATTTACAAAAAGCATTATTGTTTTGAAATGACTTTTTCTAATTTCTGATGGTAGAAGGATTATATCCCTTCTTTCGTTGTTCATTTTTTTGTCTATTCTTATCCTGTAGACTTTGTTTGTTATTTGATCTATGTTGACTTGGATAATAATAGAGTATTTCCTTGTGAAAGGTCTCCTCTACGTTCTTTGGACAATCAAAATCTATTGTGTCTCATAATTCTCATGGTAGACAACTTAGGAATCACTAGATCTTAACTTTTTCCTCTTTAATGTGGGGAACATACTAATTAGAGGAGTTTTGAGATCTAAAATGGGCCTCATAAGGGAAATAATAAAGTAGGAGTTATAATAATAGAATAAAAGTTCTAAATTTTGGATGGGAAATAAACAAACTACTTTTTCTTATTGGTTCACAAAAAAATCAAGTTTGGGGATTCATTGGATGCGAAATTCAATTCCGCATCCAACCCATACCCATACTTCATACTTCTGAGGTACCCACGACACACAAAAATGAAAATTTCAATAAAAACATATCTTAATATTAAAATACATTTTTTATTGAAATTTTCATTTTTGGGTGTCGTGGGTACCTCAGAAGTATGTAGTGTGGGTACGGGTTGGATGGGGAATTATATTTTGGATCCAACGAGTCCCCAAACTAGAAATTAGGGTGAATCCATAAGGATATATGTCAAAAGTATGATAAGAAAAAATAGCTTTTTCTTTTTCCCTCCATTTTTATTTACAAATTTTACCCGTATGGTTGACATCATCATCTTGAATCATATTGGTTCTTATAAAGTAAATTTTAATGGTACAATTTTTTTTTGAGGCCCATTTTTTACCTCAAAACTCCCCTAATGATGCAGTAATTCCATAAACTTACTAATCAGATGTTCCATGTTCATCTGTCCGATCTTGAGTTCATGGAACTGTTTCATTTTCCCATCGTAAAACCTTTTTGATAGATATTTCTTTTGAGAGAATTATTTGAATTCCTTCCACTCAAGATCATTTTCCTTGATCTGCTTAGTATTTTTCACATCTTACCACTAAATAGATTCCTTGTGAGTGAGGTCATACACAACAAATCGATCCTTCACGTTTCCATCAAAATTGTAGATTTGAATGTACTTTTTCATTCCCAATATACAAGACTCGTCTTCTTCACCTATTTTCACCATGCCATTGAAGCCGGGTGGTTTGATCTTTTTGAACTCCCCATGAAGTTTGTTAGATATATTTTTTTTATACTTTTTCTTGGGAGGTGAACTTATGATTCTTTCATTGTCTAAGTTGTCTGAGGTAGCCTCTTTGTTACTTGCTTTTTTCCATTATCCTCTAGTGTAGTTTTTTTTATCTTGGTCCCTTACTGTGGGAACCTTTCTCTTGAGACTCCTTTTTACATCCATTGCTGAAGGTAGGGGCATGATGCAAAATATTTAATATTATTTTTTGGTTATATATTTGAATAGTGCATTGATCTCATGTTTTTCTTCCAAGTCCTTGACATTGTCATCTTTGAAACAACATAGTTCTTCTTGCATCCTTTTTATTATTTCCAACATCACTATAGGAGTTGTTCCACGGGAAGAGTTCAAATCAACACATACATTCTCTTCAGGTGGGGTTCCTTCTCCCACCCAAACTTGACTGGGTGCTTCACTCATCATTTTTATATGCTTCTAGCTTCCAGAGTTACCTATTCACTTTTCAATATGTTTTCTTCTTGTTGCATGAAAGTAAAACGATTAGTTAGTAGTAGTACAAAATTGCGAGCGTGTAGTTGAGTCCATAAGGTCCAAGTGTTGTAACCTAGTATATGATACCACCTTTTCATGTACCCATTTTACTCAATTTTATTATTATTATACCAAGTCTTAGCATACAATAGTTGGTAGAGAAGTAGGCAAGAGAGAGATTACCTTCACTCGGCGTTAGACTTACTTGGTTGTGATTGATTAAACAATCTTTCACCATCTTGGTCATAGGTGTGAATATTAGAAATGGATTATACATTTAGACACATAGGAATACCATCTTGAATGGGTGGTCCTTATAGAAGTTCTAGCTAGAAGCCGAGCCACTTCCATTGATTCGATTATACTTAAAAGTTATTAAGTCACCTAGCTGAGGGCTAATCATACCGCTAGCTTACTGTTGAGTATTTAACCCAAAGAGGGAGTCCATGCATTGGGTACTCGCCTCATACTAATTAATGCTTACCTACAAAGGATCATTTTCCTACAAGATGTTTTGCACAATTATAGCATTTTTGTCTTAGCCCTTTAGGTTACCCTACCTTTATTTACACTATTCCATGATATTATCTTTCAATTGTTAACGTAGATCTAATCTTTTATATATATATATTCATTCACATGGAACACTTAACTATACTTATTTTATTATTCATATTGCAATTGTTAATGTAAATCTAGTCTTTTATATATATATATA